>JAPMOS010000027.1:0-496123 GCA_027972325.1 Paratrimastix pyriformis
GTGTGTGTGTGTGTGTGTGTGTGTGTGTGTGTGTGTGTGTGTGTGTGTGTGTGTGTGTGTGTGTGTGTGTGTGTGTGTGTGTGTGTGTGTGTGTGTGTGTGTGTGTGTGTGTGTGTGTGTGTGTGTGTGTGTGTGTGTGTGTGTGTGTGTGTGTGTGTGTGTGTGTGTGTGTGTGTGTGTGTGTGTGTGTGTGTGTGTGTGTGTGTGTGTGTGTGTGTGTGTGTGTGTGTGTGTGTGTGTGTGTGTGTGTGTGTGTGTGTGTGTGTGTGTGTGTGTGTGTGTGTGTGTGTGTGTGTGTGTGTGTGTGTGTGTGTGTGTGTGTGTGTGTGTGTGTGTCGTAAAGAAGGAACGAAGTAACGGGAAAAATAAACAAAACCAGAGTGTGTGTGTGTGTGTGTGTGTGTGTGTGTGTGTGTGTGTGTGTGTGTGTGTGTGTGTGTGTGTGTGTGTGTGTGTGTGTGTGTGTGTGTGTGTGTGTGTGTGTGTGTGTGTGTGTGTGTGTGTGTGTGTGTGTGTGTGTGTGTGTGTGTGTGTGTGTGTGTGTGTGTGTGTGTGTGTGTGTGTGTGTGTGTGTGTGTGTGTGTGTGTGTGTGTGTGTGTGTGTGTGTGTGTGTGTGTGTGTGTGTGTGTGTGTGTGTGTGTGTGTGTGTGTGTGTGTGTGTGTGTGTGTGTGTGTGTGTGTGTGTGTGTGTGTGTGTGTGTGTGTGTGTGTGTGTGTGTGTGTGTGTGTGTGTGTTGCAGAAGCAGAAGCAAGAAGGACGATGTTGGGGCATGTTGGTGTGAACAGGGGAGTTCAGGCGCCTCGCACCAGCCGGGTTGGCTGGTGCGAGTAGCTGCACGGCAGGAAGAGGCCCAGGCTGCATGGCAAGGGGGTTGTTGCTGGAAGTGGCTGAACGAGCGAGGGGCTGGTTGCTGCGAACGGGGACCAGAGGAGCTGACGGTGGGGCAACGGCGAACGGCAGGGCACGGAGGCGGAGAGACACTCGTTAGCCAGGCCGGCAGCATCAGAAGGACAGGCAGGCTCGAACAGGGCGTGAAGTGGACGCCAGACCAGCGTCATGCAGTGGGGGTAGCATGCCGTGCTATCACCACACGAACAAACGCACTGAAGACACCAACATCCACCCATGGTGGAGACTGCGACACGGTGGGAAGTTCCCAGAGAGGGCACGCCATAAACACAAAGGAGTACGGACCTTTTCGATCGGTGTGATTAACGTGTCGATGACGAGCATCGACGTAACGAACGACGGACGGGACGACGGACAGGACAAACGGGACGGGACGACGGGCGGGACGACGGAACGGGCGGAACACCACGAACGTAGACGAACGACCAGGGCAGGCCGAACGACAGTGTAGAACGACGACAGGGCCGGAGGAGGATGTGGGGGATCAGAGTTGGGAGAAAGGGAGAAGAAACGGTCCATCCCCGAGAGACAGGGAGGATCCGGAAAAGTGTAGTGGCACCCAAATGAGCCTACAGATCGGAACGTTAGGGGCAGTGCCACCACCCACGGGGCCTTCCCAGGTGAAGCAGTATGGGGTGTGGTGGTTGTAGTGGTTGCTGTGGTGATGTACATCATCGCACAGTTCATGTGCTCAGTGTGGCTGCGTTAGTAGTCCTTGTGGGACTTCCGCATATGGGCCATCACCGATTTGCGAGACTGGAACATCCCGCAACAGAACGGGCAGACGTTCTCCGGAATGCCCGCTGTGATGCCCTTTGCCACAATTTCGCTCACCGAGAGCCCGTGCAGCGACGGGTCGTCGGGCTGGAAGGCCACGACGTGTTTCGGGAGGACCGCCCTGCCCGATGCTCGGGTGCGACGTGGAGGTGTCACGCATGTTGTGTGTGCAAATGCCGGGTGCAGATGCCGTGGGTGCAGCCGTGGGTGCAGATGCAGTGCGTGTTGATGCAGTGCGCGCCGATGCAGTGCGTGTCAATGCGGGTGCGGGTGAGGCCTCGCTGGCCTCCCTCGTCGTCGTCCCCGCTGTTGTCCTCGCTGTCGTCTCCGCTCCGGCCACTGCCGCTGCCGCTGCCGTCACTGTCGCTGCTGCTGGAACTCCCTTCGGATGCCGACGGGGAGGGGCGTGACGCTTTGCGGGCTGGTGGCGATGTGGGAGGTGTTGCAGTTGGGTCGGCCGACGCCTGCGAGGAGGAGGGCGATGATGACTCACCGGAGGAGGAGTGCGGGGTGGCGATCTCCTGCTTCGGGGTCTGCGGAGCCCTGGTGGTTGGCTGGCTGGCTGTTTGGCGGCTGGCTTTGGCTCGGCTCTGCCCTTCCCGGAGGGGTGGTGGCATGAGGTTCCTCTGCAGCTTGAGGGAAGCGCTCCGGGATTGGGAGGATCCCGTCGCCGCGGTCTGGTTGGGCAGACGCGGCTGTTGCCGGGCCTGCAGGCGTTTGCGGTGTTCCGGCCTGCGGTTGCGGTGCAGCGGCCTGCGGTTGCGGGTGGAACCCTGCGGTTGCGGGGCAGGCTGAGGTGCTGGGGCCTCGGGCTGCGGTGCTGGGGCCTCGGGCTGAGGGGCCTCTCGGAAGCTCGCCGTAAACTCAGACTGTTGTTGTGGGTGCTGGCCCTGAGGCTGTTGTTGTGCCGGCAGGTGAGGAGACTGCTGGCTGGCCATGAGCTCGACGTCCTTCGCTGGCTTGCGACGGAGTTGGGGCGGAATGCTGGCTGTGGAGTCCCGTGCTCGGATGGAGGCGATGCACATGTTGCGGAACCAGCTCCGGATGCGGTAGGAGCGGATCTCGTTCGCAGTCCAGCGGTCCTGCAGGTAGACGCTCCAGCCTCGAACAATGCCCCGTACATTGTGGCCACGGTCGAGACTTTGCTGCACGTACTTCTGGACGCCGCTCTTGAAGGCCTTCATGTTGCTGCTGATGGCGGAGATGCGGTCCAGCTGCCCCGTGGTGATGCCGACCAGTTGGTGGAGCGGGATGTTGGAGATTGACGAGGGTACCGCATGACGGGCCACGGGTAGGTGTCCCGCTTGTCCGCGACCGAGATGGTGAGCCGTCCCTGGGCCACCTCGATCTGCATGCCGAGGAAGACGCACTTGCCGTCCGGCTGGGTCGTCTCGGCGTACTGCATGCCGTAGTCCTGCTGGGCGGGCAGGTGCTCCACCGGGTGGAACGTCAGGATGTCATCGATGTACCTGTAGGTGAACTCGTGGGTGACCTCGGGATGTCGGTCCGCGAAGTCCGCCTCGATGGCGTAGCAGTACAGATTGGCCAACTGGGGCGCGCAGTTGGTGCCCATGGGGATGCCAACCCCCTGGTGCCGGATGATGGGCCCGTTGCACGTACGTGTTCTGCACGACGAACTCGACCATGCCGGTGACGTCCTCGACGGAGAAGCCGTTGTTGCCCCAGGCGATCGGTGTTAGACCCAGCGGTGCCCCGGAGCGGGTCGTGCGGGCGTGCTTGGTTGCGGCCCAGGCGAAGGCCTCCTCCAGGGCCTTCTTGACGTTGGCGATGAGGCGGTCATGAGGCAGCTGGGTGTACATGGTGGTGAAGTCGAACGTACGCGGCACCAGCTTGTGGACCCTGAGGGAGTCGGCCTTCTGCTTGAGGTCCAGGGCGGCCTCCTCGAAGGTCTCGATCATGACGAACCGGCGGCGGCCGTGCTCCTTGAAGGCCTGCTCGTCCTTCTCCCGGAGAGCCGTGACGACGAGGCCCAGAAGCTTCACCAGCAGCTCCGAAACACTGGTGGTTGAGCACGCGGGCTTGGGGCCCGACGTGGCGGAGGTGCTGCCTGGGTGTTGGCGGGCTTGGTGGCCAGGTCCGTCCGGGCGGAGACCCCGGCGATGAAGCGCATCTTGATGGGCCTCTTGTGGAGCTTGGGGATCCCGTACAGGTAGGGCAGGTTCCAGGCGTGGTGGAGGTCGAGCTTCGTGTTGAAGGCCTGGTGGTCCTTGAGGATAGCCTGCTTGTCCCGCCCCGACCGTGGTGTAGGTCGCGGCCCGGGTGAGCTCCGTCGTCATCTGGTGCGCGTACCAGGCCTTGCAGCAGAGGCCGAGGTCGTGCTGAGCCTTGTCCACTGGGCAAACCACAAGGTGCTCCTGCAGGGCAGACAGGGCGGTCTTCCAGCCGGTGAAGAGTGGTTGCAGCGTGTGCCCGTGGGGCCTTTCGAGGTTGGCTTGGCAACGGTCCACGATGGCCTGCGCCCACCGCGCGGCCTGCTCGTTGGCTTCCCAGCGTTGGCGGGCGAGGTACTCGTCCAGGCCGGCTCGCAGGGCTGGGATGATCTCGTTGCAGGGCTTGTTGAAGCGGAACTTGGCCCCTTGCTCGAAGAGTTTGCGCAGTCCCTCGTGCTTGATCAGCGAGTAGTTCACCGTGCAGACGTGGCCATCTGTGGTGAGGTCCGCGCAGTCGGGGAAGACTTTGCGGCACGGGCAGTCCTCGGGACTCGGCAGCACTGCAGCCTGTTCGGGCAGGCTGAGGCAGACGTCGGTGTGGTTGGTGAGCACCGAGCGGAGGGCGGCAAAGCCGGTCGCAAACGTGAAGGTGTGTGTGTGTGTGTGTGTGTGTGTGTGTGTGTGTGTGTGTGTGTGTGTGTGTGTGTGTGTGTGTGTGTGTGTGTGTGTGTGTGTGTGTGTGTGTGTGTGTGTGTGTGTGTGTGTGTGTGTGTGTGTGTGTGTGTGTGTGTGTGTGTGTGTGTGTGTGTGTGTGTGTGTGTGTGTGTGTGTGTGTGTGTGTGTGTGTGTGTGTGTGTGTGTGTGTGTGTGTGTGTGTGTGTGTGTGTGTGTGTGTGTGTGTGTGTGTGTGTGTGTGTGTGTGTGTGTGTGTGTGTGTGTGTGTGTGTGTGTGTGTGTGTGTGTGTGTGTGTGTGTGTGTGTGTGTGTGTGTGTGTGTGTGTGTGTGTGTGTGTGTGTGTGTGTGTGTGTGTGTGTGTGTGTGTGTGTGTGTGTGTGTGTGTGTGTGTGTGTGTGTGTGTGTTGTACAGCAGAAGCAAGAAGGACGATGTTGAGGGATGTTGTGTGAACAGGGAGTTCAGGCGCCCGCACCAGCCGGTTGGCCGGTGCGAGGCGCTGCACGGCAGGAAGAGGCCCAGGCTGCATGGCAAGGGGTTGTTGCTGGAAGTGGCTGAACGAGCGAGGGGCTGGTTGCTGAACGGGGGACCAGAGGAGCTGACGGTGGGGCAACGGCGAACGGCAGGGCACGGAGGCGGAGAGACACTCGTTGGCCAGGCCGGCAGCATCAGAAGGACAGGGCAGGCTCGAACAGGGCGTGAAGTGGACGCCAGACCAGCGTCATGCAGTGGGGGTAGCATGCCGTTATCACCACACGAACAAACGCACTGAAGCACCAACATCCACCATGGTGGAGACTGCGACACGGTGGGAAGTTCCCCAGAGAGGGCACGCCATAAACACAAAGGATGGTACGGACCTTTTCGATCGGGTGTAATTAACGTGTCGATGACGAGCATCGACGTAACGAACGACGGACGGGACGACGGGACAGGACAAACGGGACGGGACGACGGGGCGGGACGACGGAACGGGCGGAACACCACGAACGTAGACGAACGACCAGGGCAGGCCGAACGACAGTGTAGAACGCGACGACAGGGCCGGAGGGAGGATGTGGGGGGATTGGGAGAGGGAGAAAGAAACGGTCCATCCCCGAGAGACAGGAGTGGATCCGGAAAGTGTAGTGGCACCCAAATGAGCCTACAGATCGGTGTGTGTGTGTGTGTGTGTGTGTGTGTGTGTGTGTGTGTGTGTGTGTGTGTGTGTGTGTGTGTGTGTGTGTGTGTGTGTGTGTGTGTGTGTGTGTGTGTGTGTGTGTGTGTGTGTGTGTGTGTGTGTGTGTGTGTGTGTGTGTGTGTGTGTGTGTGTGTGTGTGTGTGTGTGTGTGTGTGTGTGTGTTATGGCGCTTCCCTCGTGGACTGTGCCTACATTTCTTGCGGTGTCTCTCTTCCCTCTTTTCAATCTTTGCCCCTGAGCGTCTTGTTGCCCTGCTCCGCATTGCGGGTGCGTCCCGCTGGCAGCTGGAAAGACAGCACCATGTCGCCCGACCGTCACCCTGGAAACGGCCGAGAGGACTGTCGAGCTGAACCGTCTGACGGAGCTCGGGCAGACGGGGAGGGCGGGTCTGGGGCCGACCGCAAGAAGAAGCGGACCCCCAGCCCGAGGAGGACGCGGCTGGGCACCGGCACGCGGTCCTGGGGTGGTGAAACAGGAACAGAACGAGGCACACAGGAGACACCTGCTCTCGCTGGCTGTGCAGGGCCGGTTTCTGCACTGGGATGAGTGCATGCATCAGGACCTCTCATGGAGCCGGCTCATCTATGACATGCCCCCGGCCCTTGTCAAGTTCTATCTGAATGCCACCCTTGACACTGTCCCCTCCCCTCTGAACCTGACCCGATGGCGGAAAACGGTGGATGACCGTTGCGCACTGTGTGGGAAAGCGCACTGTGGGCTCTTTCACATCTTGAGCTTCTGCGGAAAGCACTCGAGCAGGGTCGATTCACGTGGCGTCACAATCACGTCTTGACCCTGGTTGCCGGTGCGATCCGGGACAAAGTGGAGAAATCCCGCACTCTGGCCCCGTCAAGCGGGGCATCCGCTTTGTCAAGGCCGCTGCTGTTGTTGCGGCTGCCCCTGTCCCTGCCCCTGCCCCTGCTCCTGCTCCTGCTCCTGCTCCCGCTCCTGCTCCTGCTCCTGCTCCTGCCCTTGCTACTGCTGCTGCTATTGTTGCTGCGGCTGCTCCGGCTCGAACCCGTGCCTGTGTCCGCTTCGTGAAAGCTGCTGCTGCTGTGGCCGCAGCCAAAGCCCCGGTCCCTGCTCCTGCTCCTGTTCCTGCCCCAGCTGCTCCAGCTGTCCCGCCTGCTCCCGCCCCTCGCGCCCATGTCCCTGTCCCCGCCCCTGCTGCCGTCCCTGCTGCCGCTGCTGCCGCCCCGAGCTTACTTGATCTGGCCCGTGACTGGGTGATGTACGTTGACCTGCCCGATTTCCCGAATGGTGTTCCCCTGGATGCTGCACTGGGGTGCCGGCACCCAGCAGCGCCCGGACCTGGTGCTGCGCTCGGAGACACTGAAAGATTGTGCTCCTGGAACTTACAGTCCCTCGGAGCACAATGTGAGTGCGGCACACGAGCGTAAAACAGCCCGCTATTTGGCCCTGACCCGCGACCTGGCGGTGAAGGGCTGGACGGTGGAGCTGGTCCCCTTCGAGGTGGGCTCCATCGGGTTCCTGACACGTTCCTATCATGCCATGACCCGGCTGCTGGGCATTGGCTCCAAAACCCTCTCCACCTCGATCTCTGACACTGTCCTGCGCTGCAGTTACTGGATCTTCCTGTCCCGGGGCGACCAAGTGTGGACCCCATGGGCGATCCATCTGTAACTCAGCTGCCTGTCCTGACCCGTGTCCCTTGTCCCCTGTCCTGTCCCGTCCCCCTTGCTCGTCCCGTCCTTTGTTTTGCTCGTCCCGTCCCGTGGTGGTGTGTGGCTGGGGGATCCCCCGGAGGTGGTGGCACTGCCCCTAGCGCTCCGATCAGTAGGCTCATTCTGGTGCCACTACACTTTCCGGATCCACTCCCCGTCTCGTGGGGATGGACCGTTTTCTTTCTTCGTCCTGTCCCTACTTCTGCTCCCCCCACACTCTCCACACCCCGGCCCCGTCCCGTCCCGTCCCGTCCCGTCCCGTCCGTCCCGTTCTTCACCGTGCCCCTCTGTGCTACGTGCGGCCTGTCCTGGTCGTGCTGCCCCTACGTCCCGTCCCTGGTGCGCCGTCCCGTCCCGACCCGTCCCGTTCGTTGCCCGTCCCGTCCGTCGTCGATGCTCGCCATCGACATTCTACTCTGCGCACCCAATCGAAAAGGTCTGTGTCATATGCTCCGATTGCCCCTTGTCTTGCCTGTGTCGGGGACCCCTTTGGCGCGACACATGCTGCTGCCGTGCGATGTGGTGAGAGCGTGAGCTGTCCATCCACACCATGTGACGGATCCCTTGTGGGTCCTGATTTCCGGTCTCGGATGTTGACGTGCTCTTCCGCCTGAGCGCTTTGCCGTTGACTGACCCTTGTTCGCTGCCGCCTGCTTGCGTATGTTGGCTTGGTGGACACTGCTTGACTATGGCGCTTCCCTCGTGGACTGTGCCTACATTTCTTGCGGTGTCTCTCTTCCCTCTTTCAATGTGTGTGTGTGTGTGTGTGTGTGTGTGTGTGTGTGTGTGTGGGGGGTGGATGAAGGGGAAGTTTCGAGCGGCACCCAGGGAGTCACAGTCCTGGAGATTCTGCGCAGCAACGTGGCTGTCGGAGGGATGGATGGAGGGGGGAGGGGTATGGCAGGCGGGGTGAGTCAGACAGACCACACCTCGAAGGTCTCCTTCGGGATCTCGGGCTTCCACCAAGAGAAGATCTTGGACCAGTCCATAACGTGGACCGCCGCCATGGCCCCGCCCGACAGGACCCCGCTTGTCTGGTTGAAGATCGGCGCCCAGTACATCCACAGGGCCCCCGGCCGGCTGGCGTTCCGGGTAGGGATCAGCTCGAGGAATGCGGTGCGATTCTGGGCAATGGCGGCAGAACCCCGGCTAAAGAGACTTGACCCCGATGAGACAAAGGTGGGCGGAATCGCCGTCGTCGGTGGTCCCAAGTCCCAGGTGGAGAGGTTGACGGGCCGGAAGGTGCAGTTTGTGGGGGGAGGGTAGCACCATGCCACATAGTCGTCGACATAATCGAAGGCGTAGGAAACTTGCATGGAAGGCGTGTAAGAAAAGACAGCCAAAAACGGAGTCAACGGAAGAAGAGCCGGGAGCGGGGAAAGGAGCACCGAGAATGCGGGGAGATTCTGTTCGACAACAGAAAAATGAGGGAGCCCATTTGGAGTTTTCTCCAGAATGGGGACGACTACAAACAAAGTATTTAGTGGTTCAGCTCGCAACCCAGAACAGACGGGAGGTTTTTAACAAATCGCAAAAATAGTTGAGCTGAAATCTGGTGATGTGCCCGACTCGGATGGTAATCTCTGTGAGTCCAGGAAGATGTAAGCTACGACCACGTCGAAAACAAAGATGTAAAAAAAATAAAACAAGGCCAGACTTATCTGGGGTTGATAGAAGAACAATAAAAAATGCAATATCAATGAGAATAGAGGCGCAACTGATCGCAATAATCAGAAAGGCGGAAAGACTCCATCCCATTCAAACCGCAGAACGAGCGAGCCAAAAACCAAAGGAAAGTTAGTTGACTGTCCAGGGGTTAAGTCGAGGAACGTGCATATCGACGCACGTTTTTGCAAACCTTACCTAAACCTCAACGGGGTCGAAATCCTAATTCGCCTCTGCGGTCGGGTTATCTAAAGGTGTTTGGCCTAATCTTAAGGTAAGGTTTGACTTTTAACCCTTCCTTAAGCTTTCCGTTGAGCTTAACCTCGAAGGCCAAAAGGTTATCATAAGGTTTTCATGCCTTTTCCCTTTCTTAAGCTTTTCAGAAAGCTTACCTTCTGGGATGAAAGAGGTTATCTTAAGGTTTCGAAAAAGCTGAACTCGGTCTGGAGTGCTATATCGGTATCATTGGGTCATCCCACCGCCACCCCTCTCCGTCATCTCTCTGGGCTCACGATGTCCGCCCCGGCGCGCTCAATGACCTCATCACGACCCTCTGCTTGATCGCCTTCACCAGCATGTGCAACCCACACCCCTACATCCTCCCGTGGCCCCTCATCCACCCCGACGTTCTCCTCCTGATTTGGCTGCCGACGCTGGCGTGTCCTGACTGCTGGGTCTGTCGCCGGAGCTTTTGCACTGGCCACGCCCACGGTCTGCCATCGATGTCATTGAGGTCCATCACCCGCCGCTCCAAACATCACCACCATCATTCAAATGGCATCGCCGCGTCCCATTCCCTCTCTGGACATGCGAGAACGCCTCCTTTGACAAACAGGAAGAGTCTGAGCCACCTCAGGAAAACACGTCCGTCCGCGCCTTTTTCATTGTTTGAGGTGTTGTTGTTGCAGGAACCTATCTCATAACATTGTTCGTGTTTGGATTTCTCTTCCATTTTCATTTCTCTCTGTTCTTTTACGGGCAGGTTTGACTTTGGCCCCCTTCCTCACGCTCTCGGCCATCTCGTGCTTGCTCGGCCATCTCGTCCTGTGCTCGGCCAAGTCTTGGGGTGAGGTGGTGCGGTCTGGTTTCCAGCGAATTTCCAAGCCGTTCCTTCCGCTGCCTTTCCTCTGAACTTTGCGCTGACCGCTTCCGATGAAGCGCGCTCTCAACAAGACCTCAACAAGACCGTGTCGACCCGCTGTCTCCTCCCAAGCTTTCGCTCCACGTTCGAGAGTATCTCGTAAAGCTGGGACTCCAGATCGGTGAACCAGTTAATCAGTTGAATCTTTCCTTTCCTTCACCGTCCCTCCCTCTCTTCCATTTTCTCGCACTGTCTTCACCTGCAAATATACGCTTGCCATTTTCTTCGATTCAGAATTTTCGCATATCCTCCCTTCAGTTCGGGCAATGATCTGAGTGTCGGGTATGGCGTAAAACTGACTGCAGGGGCAGCGCAATACTTACGGCTTGGTCGATGCAAGAACCAAAATTGGGAGTGGCTACGCGATATCGGGACGGCCCCGATGATCTTGCGAAAACCAATCCCAAATGACCCCCGTTTATCCCCCGCACCTGAATACCAATTGACCCATAAAACCAACCCTGCTAGCCAGACCTCACCAAACTTCCCCGCACATTTCGCCATCTGAGCAAAAAAATCCCGTCCCAAATGACCCCCTTTTCTCTGAAGGAATAGAATCTCCCGCAAGTGAATATTGAAGGGCACCGCGGGCCGTGGGTCGAAACTTCCTCTCCAGTGAACGACCCAACAAACGGGAAAATACCAGCCGAAACGGAGAGAGGGACTAGAACCTTTGTAAAAGCGATCCTGGCATATTTGAATGCGGGTGACTCACGTGCTTGCTTACAAAAGATTTTTTCTTTAGAAAAACCGCAGTGCATCAATTAGAGGATAGTGACGGAACCACATCGTGCGATATTTTCTCCCATTCTCGCCGTGAAACCTGCATGAACGCAAACTCGCATTCTCGTGTTGCAAAGTTCCCTCCGAATCCTCCGTTTGCTTTACCTCAAGTTGTGGTCTTCTTTCTTTGGTTTCCTCAACCACAACACATTCCGATTAAGCTCATCGGCATCACGCTCAGCTGCGTGGTCAGTGGCTCAAACGATCTGTGTAATTTAGTTTCTTTGTCTTGTTTTCACAGCACACGACACGAAAAACAAAGTGGATACACTCGTCTGTCTTTGGGCAGTTTTCACGGGAGAAAAAACAACAATGAGAACCAGGGGGTAATATTGCTTCGGCCGGCGGTTCAGGTGGGAGGTGCTCTTGGGTGTGCTTTGGGTGTGCCCATTCGGCAGCACCCCTAATGGCCATCCATTTGAGATAGTTGGGAGATGGCTGCGTTTTTTGGGTGAGACTTCCGGAACCCTATCATCGTCCCGGATTCTCGTGGCCGGACCCAATTACCACCTTTTGGGAAGAGGTTCCTTTCAGCTCTTCCAAAAAGCTTATCATAGGGTTTGGGGCGAAAAGGTTAACGTGAGCTTAACGGGGAAACGCCACCTTGTCAATTCCAGGTCGGATTTTAATCTTATCATAAGGTTAACAAAAGCCCTCGAAGACCTTAACCTTTGGGTTACCATAACATTCCCAGGAACGTGCGTCGATTTTTCAAACAGAACGTCATCATGCCAATCACAGATCCAATTTTAGTGTGACCACATTCATTTTTTGTTGGGGATCTCCGCGCAGGCCCCGCATGTAGGTGATCAATTTCGGAGGATTGGTGGCTGTAGACACCGCTGTGCTGGTTGACGCCTCTCTGTGAAGGGGAAAAGAAAGTCCTGTAAGCCGAACTCTTTCTCGGTACAGACTTGGGCTCGTAGTGTTGTGTCTCACTGTCCCGCCTGAAGTGGCTCTGCATCGTTTGGGTGCTATGTGTCCGCTTGTTCTTGAGTTGCACAAGCTGCAGCGCTTTCCGCCTCAGGGACCATTCGTTCCAATCGTACTTCGGGTCCTTGGCCTGCTCGATGAAGTGAACCGGGGTCTGGCAGGCCTCACTCGTCGTTTCCACGGGTTCGGCAAGCAGAGACCGCAACTGGAGACGGTTCATAAGTATAGACCTGACACGCCCTGGAGCAGCAGACCTTCTGCCTGAGGTTGGGACCAGAGATTCGTGGCGGTCGGGCAGGCAGAGTGGCGTTCGGGAAGAAAGTCTGTGTCGCACAGCGAAAACAAAGTCAGAAGACAGCCAACGCCGTGCCGCCTGGGAAGCGATCTCGGGGTGTGCATGCCCTCTGTGCCGGGGGAGTGCAGGCGGACCTGGAGGTCGAGCAGGTGGATGAGTTCCGGCTGGCGACGGGCCATGGCCACGATCTCCTCCACATACCTGACGAGCCCCCCCCCCCCCCCCCCCCCCCCCGGATGCCAGCCAGCCAGGGTGGTGAAGACCAGGATGGGCAGCAAGCCAAACGGGCAGCGGGGGCTGTGCGTGAAGCGCCAGGAGCAACAATCTCGACCTCCTGTGCCCCAACCTCAGACCTCACACCACCACCACGATCGGGCCGCTCTTTTCGACCTGCTTCGATCTCTCTGTATGCTGACACGCACACCCACACGCACCACCACAACCAACCAGCCCACAGACCACTGGGGCCGTGCCCGGACGTCCTGCAAGGCCTCCCGGTTGCGGCAGGCCATGGCGACGGTGCCCCAGCGGAGGATGCCCAGGTGGACATTACCCGGGAGCAGCAGCCCGTGGCTGTGCACCAGCGCGTGTGGGCAGTAGCCCTGGCCGGGGGGGAGGAGGGGGGAGGAGGAGGGAGGGAGGTGGGCATGGGAAGGTGGAGACGGTGAATGGTGGTGGTGGTGGTGGAGGTGGTGGGGAGGCCACGAATGGCGGTGGTGGTGGTGGGGGATGGAGACCGTGAATGGTGGTGGCGAGGCAAGGATGTGAGCCAAATGATGGAGCCTGCGTGTCGTGTGTCGCGTCCTGAGTCGTGGGTTGCCCAGGTGGGGGAGGGGCGACGGACCCTGAACGAGGGGTGAATCTCCTCGATGCCCATGGTCCCCGGGGGGATGTAGATGGCCCCGTCCTCTGTCGACCCCACCCCCCCCCCCCCCCACCCCGCCCCGTGCAACGGACGCAGAAGGCACATCAGTGCAAACGGTTCGCCACCGCCCCCCCCCCCCCCCGACCGAAAAGTGGCAATGATCAAGATTCGGGGCCCAGGCGGGGCCAGGAAATCTCCGTTGCAATCCGCACCCCAGGGTACCATCCACTGTCTCACCCGCCCTCCACTGGCCTCATGGTCCCATCCGCTGTCGCGCCCACCAGGGCACGAACGAGGGAGGCAGGCGGACCGCCCGGGGCACTTCGGGCATCTGCTCCTCGGTCGGGGCGCCTCCTGGGGGCCTCCTCCTCGGGTTGCCCGGCCAGGGCCTCCTCCACCCGCTCGGTGGAGAGCGTGAGGTGAAGCCGGGCGAGCCCATGTGGATGGCCTCCAGGATGTGCTGCCGGGCATCCAGCGCGTCCCGGGCGTCGTAGAGGGTCCGCCAGATCTGGGCAAGAGCCACGAATTTGGGCTGGGGAGGGAGGTGGGGAATGGGAGGGAGGGAAGAGGTGAGAGGGAGGGTGGGAGGGTGGGAGGGTGGGTGGGTGGGGGTGGGAGGGTGGGAGAAAGTGGGTGTCAGACAGCCACCGGAGAGGAGGCAACAGGCGGAGGAGGGAGCAGAAATTGTGGATGGGCCGGGCCATCTCAACCCGCCATAGAGAAAACCACCCCCGCTGACAAGGCCACGACCAGTCAACCTCGACATTCACCCTCCCCGCGGACCACCCCGAACCTCCCCTTGTCCCCGTCCCTTCCTAGGCCCCCATACGGACGTAGACTTGGCCACCTCTCGTTCCCCCCCCCCCCCCCCACCCCACCCCCCCACCCACCCCCGCGTACGGACATAGACTTGGCCCTTGGGGACGGCGGTCCGCTGGCCGACGACCGACTTGAGATCTTCCTGCAGCAGCAACGGCCGCGGCCCCACCCCACCCCACATGGAGTCAAAGATGATGAGCCGAATGGCGTGGGCGTGGCGTGGCGTGGCGTGGCGTGCAGATGATGAGATGAATGAGATGACTGGATGATTGACGATGATGATGATTGGATGATGATGATTATGGTGGTGGTGACAGCACGGAGCCAACGAGTCTGGCCATCGAGATGAGCCGCGTGGTGTGGGGCTTCCGCCATGAGGGAGGATGAGCTGATGGCGGCGCCAGCTGGAGCCATGGCTCCGTGCAGGAATGTAGGTCTCATGTCTCATGGGTGGATGGCGGGCGGCATGGGGAGGGGGGGGGGGGGGGAAGCTGGGAGCTGGGAGCTGGGAGCTGGAGCTGGGAGCTGGGAGCTGGAGCTGGGGCTGGGGGCTGGGGCTGGGGCTGGGGCTGGGGGCTGGGGGCTGGGGGCTGGGGCTGGGGCTGGGGGCTGGGGCTGGGGCTGGGGGCTGGGGCTGGGGCTGGGGGCTGGGGGGAGGCGGGAGGTGGAGGTGGTGGGAGGTGGTGGGAGGTGGTGGGAGGTGGTGGGAGGTGGGAGGTGGGAGGAGGTGGGAGGAGGCGGGAGGCGGATGCGGACCATCTCGTGGAGGAAGCTATCGGCCGAGGCGGGCCACCTCGCCCACCTCCGCCACCTCCTCCTGCAATCCCATCCCCGTCCCACCCCGTCACATGTCACATGGACGCGTCCCACCCCCGTCACATGTCACATGGACGCGTGAAATGAAAAGTGAGCCGGGTCACCACCACCACCACCACCTCCTCCTGCAACCCCATCCAAGCCACAACAGAACAGCACGCGACGCAACGAAGGGATGTGTCATGAACCCGCCCCGACGCCAATCAATCTCCTCCGTTTGCCGATTCTGGTCACTTCAAAATGTCCGCGGCGGATGGTCGATTGGGGGGGGGGGGGGAGGGGGCAGGCAGGCAGCACGGACGAGGACCGTCTCCAGGAAGACGAGCAGCTGGCGCCTGTTGGCCAGCTCCTGCTGCAGCCGGAGCACATGCTGGGTGGGCACCGAGGCTGGGGGGGGGGGGGGGGGAAGAGGCCACAGACCGGGAAACAGCCGCGGGGGATGGCGATCAGAAAGGACGGAGGCCAACTGGGTGGTGGTGGGGGGGATGGGATGGGGGGAGGGGTCGGCACCAGACCTGGGGTGACATCCTTGAGCTGGGTCTCGCATGCACGCACGTACCTACCCCCAGAGAGGAGAGCGTGCGTCCGGTCAGGAAGTGAGATTGGGCGCAGCGGCAGGACCGAAGGAGCAGGAAGAGGAAAACCAACGCGGGCAAAATCAGCGCGGGAGGTCGAAAAGCCAGCACGAATGTCAAGTGCAAGTGCACCCCGTGGGGCAACGGGGATACCCTGGGAAGAGATGAGATGTGGGAGTTTGGGTGCCGGGCGTGGGCTGTGGGAGGCCCCCGGATCGGGTCAGTCGAGACGTGGGATGATGAATGATGGGTGGATGGATGGCTGGATGGGTGTGGGTGTGGGTGGGATGGCTGGATGGGTGGATGGATGGATGGATGGGATGATGGGGGGCGCTCAGACGGACCGGCGTGCCTCGTCCCTCGTGGCCATGATCTCCGCCATGAGGGTCTCGATCGCCCCGGGGACGCTCTCGTGGTCTACCCGGGCGAAGCAGCGAGAGGTGAGCAGCCAGGGGGAGAGCGACACCAACCGCATGGGAGGAGGGAGCCACGCGCGCCGGGAACAGAGACACCGCTACACCAGCCCCACGGGGGACGGAGCGGCCCGGTAACAGACACATCCGCCTCACCAGCCCCATGGGGGAGGGAGCCACCCCGGTAACAGACACATCTGCAGGTCGGCCGAGCCCACCCCGCTGGCCTTGTTGAACAGTCGGATGCCCAGCACAATGTCGCAGAGCTCGTCAAGCTAGAGCAGGGCGGCGGATCGAACCGGGGGGTGAAGTCGACATGAGGAGATCGAGACCTGTGGTCGGAGCTCCCGGACGTTCATCCGAAGGAGAGAGGGAAGCTCCTGGCGGGGAAGTACGCTATGTTTTTTTTTTTTTTTGGGGGGGGGGGGGGGGGGGGGGGCGTGTGAGAAAGTGGACTGGAGGGGCCGTTGCGCTGGCGGACCTCTCCAGGGAGGACTGGGCCTCCCGCTGCACGGTCCGGTCCTGGGGATCGACCGAGAAGATGACCTTTTCATAGACATATGACGTCACCACTTTGTACGATTCCTCCAGGGGAGTGGTTGTGATGGCCGCGGTCAGCTGCCGGAAGAGAGCGTTCGCCTGAGTCTCCTTCTGGTCATACTTGGCATCGAGTAATTGTTGTGCCTCGACTGAAGACGAGTGAAATATGACTTGCATTTTGATCGTCTGGTGAGGGAAAAAAGCGAAAAGTGATGGGACACCAGTTCTGGACTGAACACTGACCTCCAACGATGGGTTGTCTTTTACGAGAAGCCGATCGACGCAAAGCTATTTTCGGAGACATTCGAAAGTGATTGGTCGTGACCGTAATAACGTGCAGACTCGGATCAGCTCCTCGACATCGTGATCATTCAGCTCCTTGTCGAGCTGGAAGGAGGACGACTGATCCAGAAGGACTGCCTTCACCATAAAGGCAGCTAATGGCTCAGTAATGTGAAGATCTGGATCTTGTACTTGACATCGTGATACGATGGACTGGATCAGAGTCTGGATGCGCTGCATCGAAAATAACTGGTTTTGAGATTAGGGGACTCAACGCGAGGGGTTACTCACTAGTTGTTGCCGTTCAATTTTTTAAAACTCAAAAGCATTAAATGTGGAGTGTTGCCAGGAATCAGACATTTTCACGACCTGTCCCGGAGCGTGAACGCCCCGCTACCGCAACTGCAAAACGTTTGTTCGATCTCCGGCTCTCCATCGATGATGTATTTGTTTCTAGCCATTCCTGCCCCGCCCCGTCGCGGGCCATCACCTCAAGGCCTTGGAGGCACTGGGGGGCCCATGGCACCTGCCGCCACGGCGCGACCACGTGGACGTCGGAACGAGGAGGAAGAGAATGTCCAGAAGGAATACATTTACAATCTTCAGCAACAGATTCATTTTCTTGAACTTGAGTCACAACTTCTGTCTGTGGCGATGGTCCTCCTGCGCCCACCTTCATCTTACATCCCGTCCACCCAGCCGCGAGAAAGCGCTTGACCCGGGGCCAGGTCCGCTCCCTCCTCGGCTTGTCCGTCGATGACCCTGTTCTGATCCCTCCGCTTCTAGCGCTGAAGAACAAGGGCACGGACATGGCCACCGAGGTTCTGGGCGAGCCCACGGACCTGGATGATCCCATCAAGAGCCTCAAGTCCAACTACATTCGGGCCGAGCGGCAGCACAAGGACGAGATGAAGGTCGCCACCGTGATGCTGACCGGCCCAAGGCGGGGCGGGGCGGGGCGGGGGGGGGGGGGGGGGGGTCGTCACGCACCCACCGCACTGCAAGCGCCGCCCTGGGCCATCCTCCCCACCCAGCGCCAGCTCCTCCCCCTCCGCCACACAAACCACCGCGCCTTCCTTCCGTCTCTGACCCGCCTCCATCCATCCCCTCACTCCCCAGAAAATGACGGACGCGAACGACGGCCTGCAGGAGGAGAACGCCCGGCTGACGCACACCCAGCGGCGCCTCGCCGAGGACATCGCCCAGGCCGAGGAGCGCGCCCAGGCCACGGCCCAGGCCCACGAGGCAGACAAGCAGAAGCTGGTGGCGGAGGTGGTCGACCTGCAGCAGATCCGAGACAACATGCGTGAGGAGGTCTGCCGATCGCACCCCTGGTGAAGCTGGCGGTTGGGGGTCGACCTGCAGCAGATCCAGGAGTTCCGAGCGTCGATATCACCCCCGAGGTCAAGTTGCCTCGCCCGCGTCCAAGTGGAGGGTGGAGGGAGGGCCATACGATTGCCCGTCCCGTGGCCCCTGCGATCCTCCAGGGGGGTGACATGGGGGGTGAGGAGGGGGTGGGGCGGGTTAGGATCTTGGGACGGTTTTGCCAGGCCATACGACGTGGGTGCGGTGAGCGGGTCGCGCGTACCTGGCGCGAATGGGGATCGAGTGAAAGCGAGGCCTCCTCCGGGTGGTGATGGGCCCAGTGAGGCTTCAGTGTCCTCCCCCACGTGCCCCCCCACTGTTCCTTCGAAGGAAGCGCCCATGCCACCAACCCCTTCATCACCCCCTCCCCCCCCCCCCCCTCCCCTCCTCCCCCTCCCCTCCCCTCCCCTCCCCCCTCCCCCCCCAGTTGCGGTCCTACGAGGAGCGGGTGCGACAGCTTGCCGAGAGCGGGACGGGCTGCTGGCCCGGTCGGCCGAGGGCGAGTCCAAGATCGAGGAGCAGACCCGGGTCATCAAGGCCAAGGAGGTCGACAGCACCCCGACCGATATCCCTCCCCCCTCCCCCCCCCCCCCCCACCTCCCCTCACACACACAGACATCAAGGCCAAGTATTTCGGCAGCACCCGCAGATAAGGCCCCCACCCCTCTTCCCCACCAACAAGGCGTGTGCCGACACTCCCACTCATCGCCCCACCCCCGAACCCACCCCACCCCCCCAATCCATTGTAGGAGGCCTCACTGCGGCAGCAGGAGCAGCTCGATGACAGCCGGCAGCAGCTGGCCGCCCAGAAGGGCATCACGGCCGAGTTCGAGGCCAAGGAGTCCGAGCGCACCGCCGAGCGGGCTGGCTTCCAGGCCGAGATCAAGAAGCTCATGGTCGGCCGCCCCCTCGCACATGTCACGCCCCCGCCCCAATCCCCCTGGAGCCTTGCGCCGGCTTCAGGCCGGGCCTTTAGAAACTCATGGCCCCGAGCCCCCTCCAGCATGTCATGCCCCCATCCCACCCTGTCAGATGCTGGCCCGCTGGCGCCTTTCGGGCCGGTGGGCGAGGGAGAAGCGGGGAGGGGCGGTGCAGTGGTGGGGGTGGGGTCCGTGTCTGTGTGTCCTGCGATCGCTGTCATTTCGATGGAGCCCTGCCACCACCTTCACCTTCACCTCCTCCTCCCACCCTCCCCACACACATCCCACAGGACGAGAAGTTTGCCCAGGAGCTGCAGCTGCGGCAGGTGCAACACGAGCGCGACCAGGTGCGGGCCGCCAAGGAGACCGCCGAGGCCACCGCCCGCCAGCTGGTCGATTCCAACGTCGCCATGCAGGTCCGGCCGGGGGGATGGCGACCTCGCTCGGGGGAGGGGAGGAGGGGATCGACTGGCTCAGCCGCCCCCCCCGCCCCCCTGGGAGGTGGGTCTGGTTGTTGTTGTTGGCGGCTTGGGGCTGGGCGGCCAACGTCGCTCCCGCCTCATCTGCAGCAGGTGGGCGGCCTGGCCAAGCGGCGCTGAGGTGGCGGCGGGAGTGGGAGGGAGGGAGTGGGAGGGAGTGGGGTGGGAGGAGGGAGTGGAGGAGGGAGGGAGGGAGTGGGAGGGAGTGGGGTGGGAGTGGGAGTGGGAGTGGGAGTGGGAGGAGTGGGAGGGAGGGGTGGGAGTGGGGAGTGGGAGGAGGGGAGGGGAGGGAGTGGGAGTGGGAGTGGGAGTGGGAGTGGGAGTGGGAGTGGGAGTGGGATGGGCGAGCGTCGTGGCTCGCAGACACGCTCGCTCGCTCCTGCCTGCCCTGGGCAGTTCCCTGTGTCATCACATTCGCCGTGACGCACACCTGACCACCCCACAGCCGCTGAAACAAGTCGATTGGACGTCCCCCTGATCCATCCATCTGTCACACATACGCACACTGGCCCCGGGCAGAAACAAGTGGTGGTTGTACGGTGCGAGTCGGACTTCCGTCCCCCTGACACACCCCTCTGCCGCGCACACACGTACGCACACCCCGGCAGAAACAAGTGGAGGTGCGCGAGTCGGACATCGGCCAGCTGAAGCGGGAGCTGATGCTCGCCCGGAAGGACCAGCGCGCCTTCGCCGAGACCAAGCAGCGGCTGGCGGATCTCGAGCGCCTCTACGCCGAGCAGGTCCGGGATGATGATGGTGGTGATGGTGGTGGTTGGATGACGGTGATGTCTGGTGTGGCGGTGATGACGCCGATGATGTTGATCATGTTGATATGTTGATGATGTTGATGGTGTTGATGATGTTGATCTTGATGGCGCTGATTGGGTGATGGTGATGGTGATTGGATCATTGGGTGAAATGACGATGACGATCTGGGTGATGACTCTGATTCCGCACTCATCCATCCGCCCACATCGGTTCGCAGCTGAAGATCCTGGAACAGGACGCGGCCTCGCGGAAGCAGATGAAGATGGAGATCGAGGACAAGCTCATCAAGACCCAGGTCGCCCTCCGCAACTGCGAGTCCGAGAACGAGGGCCTCAACGCCAGGGTCTGCATCCCTTCCCTTCCCCTCCCCCTCCCCCCCCCCCCCCCCCCCCTCCCCCCGCCAGCAAACACAGTCAAAGAACACCGCGAGGAATATAGTGAATTGCTCTGTTGGGAGTGCATCGCCCCGCCCTGCGGCCTGCCCCCAAATTCACTTTGCTCCCTGCCCCCCACTTCGTCCTCTTCGCTCTGGGGGGCCTCCCGTGCTGCACAGCTGGCCCAGTTCCAGGACCGCCAGGTGCACCTGGACGAGGAGGACGCCCAGCTGCGGACCACCAACCGGGTGCTGGCCGAGGATCTCGATCGCACACGGGCCGACCTCGACCAGACCAAGCAGAGGTCTGCCTCGCCCCGAGTGCGCACTCGTCCCCATCCCGCCACCGCCACCACCCCCGCCACCACCCCCATCCTCGTGCCAGCAGAGCAGCAACGCTCCAGCCGCCTCACTCGCCCCTCCCATCTCACTCACCTCCCGTCTCCCGTCTCCTCCTCACCCCTGGGGTGGGCCCTTCGCAGGCTTGGCCAGGCCGAGGACGAGCTTGCCGGGCTGCGGACCACCCTGCAGCGGCTCCAGCAGCGCCTGCAGACCAGCGAGGACATGCAGTCGCTCAAGTACACCGAGTTCCAGCAGCTGCGCACCACCAACCTGCAGCTGGCACAGACCCTCGAGCAGCTCATGGGCAAGATGGCTCCGCCCGCCCCCGAGGACGCCCCCTATCTGGGCGGAAGCCCTGGGGGCAGTCCCGCTGCCGTCGCCGAGGGCATGGAAGGTCCGCCAGTGGCGAGCGGACAAGGGGGAGGAGGATTTGGACCCGGGGTGGTGGTGACCGGGGAGTCCGGGCGGTGATGCCGACAGGAGGGTGATGTCGACCAGGGGTGCATGTCGCCGACGGGAGTTATCTCGATGGGGTGATGTCGATCGGGGGGTGATGACGATCGGGGGGTGATGACGATCGGGGGGTGATGCCGGCCGGGGATGTCGCCCGGGGGTGTCGACCTCACGATTGACGGTGCTCCTTTTCCGACCACCGCCACTCCCGCTCCCGCTCCCCTCAAGGCACCCTGCGGCGGCCCCTCTCGTCGCAGCAGCAGCAGCCCGCAAGCGCCCCGCGTGCATCGCCTTCCCTTTCCGTCGGCTCCCGAAGCAGCGCGGCCGGGGGCCCGCGGCCATCGAGTGCGGCTGGCGCCCGGGGGGAGAGCCTTCGCGTGGGGGCCCTTGGAGGCATGGAGGACATGGCCGGCCAGGCGACGCCTCCACCCCCCCAGGCAGCCTCCGCCGCTGGGTGGAGGAGGGCAGAGGATGGTCTGTGTAACCTCGAGAAAGATCGGAAAGTGGGGAGAGGCCCTTCCCTGCACGGTGGCTCATCTTCCTTCTCTTGCCCGTCTCCTTTCTGACAGCCTCCGCCGATCCGCGGCTGACCCGCTCCGGCAGTCAGTCCTCCGTCCGCAGCCAACGGGCCGCCGCTGCTGCTGCTGCTGCTCCGCCCGAGGGGAGCCCACCATCGTCCTAATTGTGATTTTGTTCCGCATCCACTCTTTCCCTTCCCGCGCCTGGCTTTCCTTCTGTCAATTATCGCTTTCTCTCTCCAACGATCCACCACAGGGGGCCAAAGGCGGGCCTTCAGAGGCATGGAACACTTGCGTCGGGTGACGGAAACTATGGTCGTTTGCCAAGGATACGGAACTTTGGCGCTCGGCACTGTTGTCTCAGTCCAGTCAGTCACCTAGGTGGCGGCTGAGTGATGATGCGATGTGGTTTTCGAAGAAGAGACTGAAGAGAAGAGGCGGGAAAATTTCGCAGGTGGGCTCGGAAACTCGGAGGTCGTCGGACCGAGAAGTCCGAGCCACTTAGAGAGCTCCGGCGGAAGTGGGTCCGAAGCGGAGGGGCGAGCCGCAAAATGCAGCAGAAGGCAGGGGGCTTTTATGCTGTCGCCAACGGACGGCATCCAGGTGTCTACAATTCCTGGGACAGGGCAAGAGTTGAAGTGGAAGGCTTTTCGCAGAATTGCCACCAGCGCTTCGATACTCGGGCAGAAGCCCGGCAATTCATTGCCGAGCGGGCTGCTTCCGTCTCCGCCAATCAACGGGAGGAAAGAGCCCGAGCCCGAGTTGAACGAGCCGAAAGCGTCCTCGCAAATCGGCAGGCTGACCTTGCACGTGCTGAAGCTCATCGCGCTCAATCGACTTCCACCTCGCGTGAAACGGGCAGGTACTACGCAGTCACCGCGGGGCATCATCCAGGAGTCTACGATTCTTGGGCTCGGGCCTCAGCCGAACTGGGCGGTGTGCCGAGCAGTGTGCAGAGCTTCTCGTCACGAGAAGAGGCCCGCTCTTACATGGGATATGACGCCAATGATCGGGGTGGTGGCGACAGCGGCTATGGCGGTGGCGACAGCGGCTATGGCGGTGGCGACAGCGGCTATGGCGGTGGCGACAGCGGCTATGGCGGTGGCGACAGCGGCTATGGCGGTGGCGACCGCGGCTACGACCGGAGCTATGGCGGTGGCGAGTACGACGGTGGCGGCGACGGCGGGGATTACGGTGACGGCTATTGATCTGGCTAACGTGTGTTCGTGTTGTTTGGTTTGTACGCTCCGAAAAGGGACCCCATGAACACTTCCAATTCCTGGGGGGGGGGGGATTTCGGCACCCACGACGCATGGGAGGCGGACATCGTCTCCATCCAGTGCACGCGCCATTCTACACCCGCCCAATAATATGGTTGCTGGGTTGGGCTCAAGATGAGAGAGAGAAAAAACGTTCGGGCTCTCGGTCATCATCACGGGCCGCCAACCCCGGTGCCACGGCTCAATTGTAGGTGTCTGTTCGAACAGAGGAAGAGGGAAGACATCAATTGTTGTAAACTCATGTTGTACGTCTCCAGACTCAGAGCGCCGGCAAAAGGCAGCTCGACCCCACAGGAGTGTGAGCCTTTCCCCAGGGGCCGCGGGCTCAAAATGCCAAAGAAGGCAGGAGGCTTTTACGCAGTCGCCAACGGACGTCATCCAGGTGTTTATCGTTCCTGGGACAAGGCGAGAACCGAGGTGGAGGGTTTTTCGCAGTGTTGCCACCAGCGTTTCGATACTCGGGCAGAAGCCCGTAAATTCATCGCTGAGAGGGCTGCTTCCGTCTCCGCCAACCAACGCGAGGAAAGAGCCCGAGCCCGAGTTGAACGAGCCGAAAGCGTCCTCGAAAATCGCCGGGCTGAACTCGCGCGTGCCGAAGCCGAACGCTCGCAATGGACAGCCACCTCGCGTGACGAGGAACCTGATTCCCCTCCTCCCCGCAGGTACTACGCAGTCACCGCCGGGCGTCATCCAGGAGTCTACGACTCCTGGGCCAAGGCCTCCGCCGAACTGGGCGGTGGGAGGAGCCTCGTGCAGAGCTTCTCGTCACGGGAAGAGGCCCGCTCTTGGATGGGACCCGATTACAGAGACGGCCGGGGTGGTGACCGCGGCTTTGACGGTGGCGAGAGCGATGGTGGTTACAACCGCGGCTACGGAGGTAGTGGCTACAACCGCGGCTCCGGAGGTGGTGGCTACAACCGCGGCTATGGCGGTGGCCGTTACAGCCGCAGCTATGGAGATGGCGGCTATGGTGGTGGCGGCTACAAGCGTGGCTATGGCCGAGGTGGTGTTGACGGCGGCGCCGGGGAGTACGGTGACGACTCTTGAACTGACTCCCTCGTTGTTTTTTTCGTGCTCCGATGACGACCTCCAGGACCGATTCGGCTTTTAGCGGGGGGGGGGGGGGGGGGGGGGGGGGCTGGATTCTTTGGACGGGAGGAGTTTGCTTCTTGTTTTTTTGCAGGCGGAAGGCTCGGCATCACAGGAGAAGGAAATTTATAAGCTCCAAAAACGACATGTGGCTCTCCCAGTGCTGCTGCACCAGCCCAGTTTGGTGGCCGAGGCATAATGATCGTGAGGTCGGACCCCCATTCGATACCCCGTCCTCTGGAGGCGGGGTGGGTGGGTGGCTCTTCCCCCGGTACAGGTGACTGGGGTGGGGTTGTATGCATCGCCCAGATGACCAATCATCGCAGGTGGAGATTGGGGTGGATCATCAGCATTCAGGATCGGCCTTGCGTGGCTCTCACCATCAGGTAGGTGGCTCTCACCATCAGGTAGGTGGCTCTCACCCCCTGTGCGACTCTCTCACCATCCATCATCGGGTGGCTCTCTCCTCGGGTGGCCCCCACCCCTTGGGTGGCTCTCCTCACCCTTTGTGGCTCTCCCCCTCGAGCGCCTGCGGCGCCGCCTCTGCCCTCGCGTCGCCGCACAGGATGCTCGACAAGGGTCCCCGCGCCAGCTGGCGGAAGTCCGACGACCAGCGGGGCGTCAGCCCGGGCACCCGGCCCTGCTCCAGTGAGGCCCGCTGCCAGACGGGACGCAACTTGGCCGCCTCGGCGGCGGCGCTGGCCACCGTCAGGCCGGGCCGGAGCGGGGGCAGCAGGCGGGGCCGAGGCAGCGGGGGCGGGCCGGTCTCGACGAGGTCCGGAGGCAGGTGGAGCAGCCGCTGGACCTCACGCAGCTCGTGTGGGCTGGGCGGATAGCGGACGGTCAGGGCTGGGGGCGAGGGGATGGCCGGCGGGGGCGGTGGGGACAGGTTGGGTTGCTTCCGGCGCCGGGTGGTGGGCGGCGGGGCGGCGGCGTCTGGCGGGGCGGGGATGGGCGGTGGGGCCAGGGAGAGCTTGAACGCCGTCTGGTGCAAGGCGAAGAGGACGTCGGGGGGGTGGTGAGCCCCGGGTCGGGCGCGCCGATGGTGGGGCGGGGAGGCGGCCGGAGGCGCAGGGGCCGAGACGGCGGGTGGGGGGACGGAGACGGCGGGCGGGGAGAGGGGCGACCGGGCCGTGGCGGCGGGGGGCAGCCAGGGTCGGATGGGGGTCGGCCGGAGGGCGGCCAGTGGGGTGGGCGGGCTGAGCAGGGGAAGCGGGGGGATCAGGGGCGCCGTGCGGCTCGTGGCCTGCGACGACGGGCGGGGGGGGGTGAGCACGGCCGATCAGTAATGAAGACGATGACTGGATGACTGGATGACTGGATGACTGGATGACTGGATGACTGGATGACTGGATGACAGGATGGTGACGATGGTGGTGACGATGGTGGTGACGATGGTGGTGACGATGGTGGTGACGATGGTGATGCTGACTGGATGACTGGATGACTGGGTGATGCATTGGCGGTGGGTCATCAGACCGTGACGGGCTCCGAAGAAGCAGATGTGGCCTCGGTGGATCTGGCGGACCCAAGGCCCGGGCCGGCCAGGCCCAGTCGACGAAAAGCCAGCCGCGGCACCAATCCCACCGGCCCCGCCACGGGCCCTTCCTCTGCCCCGGCACCACCGCGGGCTGAGGGCGGGGTCTCGTCTCCTGCGAATGACGTGAGACAAGGTGGCGGTGAGGAGGGCACACGACACCGAGGAAAAACGCGCCGAAAAACTATGGGTCATCGAGGTGGCGTCTGTGTGTGGAGCAAAGGGACGAATCAATGGGACAGGAAGGGTCTCAAGTGACGCACAGCTCAGCGAACTTGGGGCCGGTGGCAACAACCAGTGTGGATGTGTGCCCGACCTGTGGCCATGACCTGGGCGGCCATCCCGGGAGGCGATTCTGCCACCGCCGGGGGCGTCTCGCTGGGGCTGACGGGCGATGAGACGGTTGACTGCGGGCTGCTCGTGGGCATCGGCGGTGGGGCAGTCAGGTCGGCGGCGGGGGGCAGTGCTGAGTGGGCCTGCAGGGGGGCAGCCTCGGAGCCGCCGGGTGGGGTCAGGGACCGCATCACCTGCACAGAGGCAGACCAGAGACACAACGAAGAGGAAAGTGCGATATTGTTGTCGAGAAAAGACGGAAAATGAACAATCATCCGATCATCATCCGATCATCATCATCATCATCATCCGATCATCATCATCATCATCATCCGATCATCATCATCATCATCCGATCATCATCATCATCCAATCGGCATCATCATCATCATCATCATCATCATCATCATCATCATCATCATCATCATCATCATCATCATCATCATCATCATCATCATCATCATCATCATCATCATCATCATCATCATCATCAATCATCATCATCCAATCATCATCATCATCCAATCATCATCATCATCATCATCAAACAACAACAACAACAACAACAACAACAACAACAACAACAACAACAACAACAACAACAACAACAACAACAACAACAACAACAACAACAACAACAACACTTTACCATCGGCCCTCTTCAACTTCAAGCGAGACCAATATCCACAGAAACTTACAATTCCGCGGTTCCCTCCTCCATCACCACCCACCCCACCACCCACCACCCACCACCCACCACCCACCACCCACCACCCACCACCCAGACAAGCCGACCTTGGCCATGAGGGCCGCCATGCGCCATTTATGCAGCATTTTCTCGGCACGCGACATCCCGGCAGTCTCCGCATCCATGCCGCCTGCCCCGCCGCCCCGCCGTGGGGTGGTGAAGGCCCCGGCAGGGGGCGAGTTTGCCGGCGGGGTGAGTGAGACCACCGAGGGGATCCGGGCGAAGGACGGGATGGGCGGCAGGGTCGCCCGGGATGGGGAGGTGACCACCGTGGGGGGGTGGGTCACAGGGGGGGCCGGCAGGGATTGGCGCAGGTGGTGGTGGGCCGTGGCGTAGGTCAGGGGCCGGTTGAGGAAGGGGAACGGGTCTGAGGGCGGCGCGGCGGTGAACTGGGGGGGGGGGGGGGGGGAGGGAGGGGAAGTACAGTACCTCATAAATAGCGGCGGAAAACAAAGTGCCCCTCCCCGATCCCAGTGCCCGCCCGGGCTGGGGCAGGCTGCAGGGTGCAGAGAAGGGACCAACATTTTGAGATCCCATAATTTTGTTGCTGGCCTGTGGCTTCAAGGGGCGGCTCGGTGGGGGGGAAGAATGACCAAGAAAATGGACGAGCAAACCCGCCTCCTCAGACGCCAAGGCAAGACCACCAGCCGGATTGCCCGGCTGCAGCACCGCAGTGAGACATCTGTTCGTCGGGCACTGAGCCGCTCCCCATCCGCCAAACCGGGAGCCCGGGGGAGACCACGAAAGCATTCTCGCCCGGACGACCAGGCCATCATCCGACGTGCAAAGCGCCACAGAACGGAGAGTCTGCCCAAATTGGCCCGCTGGGCACGCAAGAAGAGGACCATCCGCATCAGCCCACAGACAGTCTCGCGCATCCTCCTGCGGGCTGGCCTGCAATCGAAGTGGCAAACCAAAAAACCCCTCCTCACCGAGGCCCACCGACAAAAACGTCTCGCGTTTGCCCGAACCGAGAAGGATCGCGACTGGTCCAAGGTGGTCTTCCTGGACGAGACAACCTTCACCACAGGCCCCCGCAAGCATCGTGTCCGTGCGGGCCGGAACGAGTTCGTGCCACTGCCCACCATCAAGCATCCCCCCAAAGTCCATGTCTGGGGCGGGGTCAGTGCCAAGGGGAAAACGAAGGTGTTCATCTTCACCGAAAACCTGGACGCCGCCCTCTACACGCGCATCCTGAACGAGGCCTTGCTCCCCTCTCTTCGCGCCCTGGGTCGGGGTGCCGGGCCCATCCAGCAGGACAACGATCCGAAGCACAATGCAAAAGTGTGTCTGAACGTGCTGACCGACCATCACATCAGCCGTGTGCTTCAGCCACCCCAGAGCCCCGACCTCAACCCACTGGAGAACGTCTGGAACACCCTCAAGGACCGTGTGGCAGAGCACAACCCCGGATCTGCCCAGCAGCTGCGGAGGTGGATCCAATTTGAGTGGGACAAAATGCGAAATGCCGATTTTCTGTCATCGGTTTTGAGTATGCCCCAAAGATGCCAAGCCGTCATCGACGCCCAGGGCGGCCCCACCCGATATTAATCCATATGAGTAAATGTCAGTGAATTCTCCGAACACGGTGCCATGGGGCTTCCCCCCCCGACGGTTCCTTGGGGGTCAAACGGGACTGGGTTTTCCGCCGCTATTTATGAGAGGTACTGTATAAGCCGTCGCTATACTGTGTGCGAGTGTGTGCGAAGAAGGAGAAGTAACGGGGAAAAGCGGAGGGGTCGAGTGCGTGTGGGCAGGACCCATGATCCATCTGCCCGCGTCGGAGAGAGCCGGGCGCACGCCATGCAAGGGTTGACACACCGACATCCACACGTAGACGCGCAGGTGCAAGCGGATGGCGCCACCCGGCCATGTCAGAGAGTCGGGCACACACCACACACGAGACCGACACACACGAGACCCAGAGGCGATTGACCTTGATCCACCTGCCCATGTCCGAGCCGCGGGCACACCGCCGACACATCCACACACAGGTGCCAACGGATGGCGGGCTGACCTTGATCCACCTGCCCATGTCCGAGCCGCGGGCGCACGAGAGGTTGACCATGCCCTTGACCAGGGTCCGCTGGACCCGCTCCAGGAAGACCGCGTCCTGGTTGCAGACCACAACCCGCTGGGAGGTGGGGGGGGGGGGGGGGGGCAAGGGGACGGGTGAGGGTGAGAAGGGAAGGGCCACAAGAGGGAACCATGGGAGGCGAGGGATCGTTTCCCTTGAGCCCCGGTGGTTCGCGTCAACATCGACACAACCACCAACCAACAACAACTCCAACCCCAGATCATCGTCATCCTTTCACCATCGGCATCGCGGCGGACCTCGAGAGTGAACCGGGTATTGCGGGTGGGTGCCCGTTCGGGGTGCATCACCCGGGCCAGGCAGCACTCCAGCAGGGCGTGGGCCAACCCGTCGGCAGCCGCATCCCGCCGCACGGACGAGGAGTCGTAATAGCCGATCGTGGGCAGGCTGGCACCATGTGGGTGTGTCAATACAGAAAGGGCGATGGGACGAGGAGTCGTAATAGCCGATCGTGGGCAGGCTGGCACCATGTGGGTGTGTCAATACAGAAAGGGCGATGGGACGAGGAGTCGTAATAGCCGATCGTGGGCAGGCTGGCACCATGTGGGTGTGTCAATACAGAAAGGGCGATGGGACGAGGAGTCGTAATAGCCGATCGTGGGCAGGCTGGCACCATGTGGGTGTGTCAATACAGAAAGGGCGATGGGACGAGGAGTCGTAATAGCCGATCGTGGGCAGGCTGGCACCATGTGGGTGTGTCAATACAGAAAGGGCGATGGGACGAGGAGTCGTAATAGCCGATCGTGGGCAGGCTGGCACCGTGCGTGTGCATGTGTGTGCCAAATCAAAGACAAAGGGTGATGGGACGAGAGTCGTCGTAGCCGATCGTGTGTGTGTGTGTGTGTGTGTGTGTGAGCGTCTGTGTGTCGCGTGTGGGCATCAATCCTGAAATGGCGATGGGACGGGGAGCATGCCGATCGCGGGCAGGCTGGTGCAAGGCCGGGGTGGGAGCGGGGATGAATGGAATGACACCCCGGTGAGAACGACATCAGGGGGGATCCACCCCCATCACCCATCGGAGGAAGGTAACGGACCTCAGGGTGCGCCACCCCGACCCGGCCCGCAGCAGCACCTGACGGGACACCCGCCTGACCTCTTCGGGTGTCACCTGCGGTGCGATGGCGACGAGGATCGAGAGGATGATGGGGCTGCTGCGTGTCCCAGGTTTCCATGGGTGTGTGTGGGATCTGAGATTGTGGGCCTTGTGGGTGTGTCGGCGGGGGCGGTCGGGGATATGTCTGTGCTGTGGCTGCTCGAGTCTGAACGACGGTGAAATAAGAAAATGGGGCACTTGGAGGCACGTGGGGTCACATATTGCGAAGTTCCTCTTCGTTGGGGCAATGGCCACAATCGCCAGTTGGGGCAATGCACAATCACCAGTTGGGGCAATGCACAATCACCAGTTGGGGCAATGCACAATCACCAGTTGGGGCAATGCACAATCACCAGTTGGGGCAATGCACAATCGCCAGTTGGGGCAATGCACAATCACCAGTTGGGGCAATGGCCACAAAATCGTCAGTGGGGTGTGGCATGTGGGTGTTTGGGGGGCGGTTGGCAGGTGTCATACAGACGTTGGGGCAATAGCAATAGTAGACGCAATTCCAGTTGGGGGCCCGGGGGTCAGGCGGGGGCGGGGGCGCCAGCTGGGCCGGGCTCGGGGCCGGCGTGGGGCAGCCGGCAGAGGTGATGGTCGGGGCCGGGGACGGGCCTGGTGTGTGTCGGTCAGAACACCGAAAGGAAGAAGTGTGAGGTGTTCTGAGGGTGCTCTGGGCCAGGGTCAGGGTGGTGTGTGTGGCCAGCAGTGCGGAAGAAGGTGCGGTGACAAAAAACATCACCAGAGGAGGCAAACTGACCTTCGGCAAGGGCCTCCCGCTGCTTGGCAGGCGGGGCGACCTTCTCCGCTTCCTGTGCGACCAGCCGCGCCTCGGCGTTCTCCCGGAGGGCCATCTCGACCCGGGACATGATGTCCGGGGGCGGAGCCGCGCGCCGGACGGAGGGCGCCGTGGCTGCCGGGGGTGGGGGTGGGGGCGGTGGGGGCGGTGGGGCTGGTGGCGATGCCCCCGGGGATTTCTTCTGGTGGGCCTGTGCCAGGTTGGCCAGGCACTCGTCATACACGTTGCTCTCGGGTTTGGCCTGCGGTGGGGAGGAGGAGGCCGCCAGGGGCTGCAGGAAGGGGCGACGCCGGTTGATGTCGGGCAGCGGGGCGAGGTTGAGAATGGCCGCGGCCATGGTCCGGAGGGGTGAGTCCGCAGGAAGCGGATTGGCGTTCCGATCGGGAAGCGACGGCCGCCAATTGGAGGAGTACGGTTGCGGTTCGTCGGGCATCGAGATCTCCGGGGGGAGGGGGAGGGCTTGGGCCTATTCCGATTTTGGCCAAAATTTGACCGAAAAATGGGGCGACAGACCACAACATTGAAGTTTGGGGGGTGGAAATCCTCGAGCGTCAACGGAAGGTCGGTGCCCCATGGATAGCCGATCGCCCGAAGCATGTTGGAAGTCAGTTTGTATTTTTTGAGCTTTTTGAGCTCATGTTCGTGAACCGGAAGAATCACCGCATCCGTATGTTGCTGCGCAAGATCTCCTTGCAGGAGTAAAATATCGGTTTCCCGTAGAGAGACTCGTCCAATTTCGCGCTCCATATCTCATAAGACCGAGAACAAATAACAAACAAATTTGGACCGTTCCTCGCCGAAGAATGCGGGAGGCACGGTCGTCACGTTAATTAAGCGGATAGCCGGCTCACCCTCAGGCACCTGATATCACCCGCCGGTTTTCGAGGAGCAATCTTGTGTTCTCCAAGAACCAAGACGGTCCGGGATGAAAATGGAAGAGAAAAAGATTGGGTGAAGGACAGAGAAAGGTGGCAAACGAAAGACAATTTCACAACAAGGGATCTGTACCATTCCACCCAACCCGCGCCCCCTTCCAGCAGGTGTTGATCACCATCTCCAGAGGAGGTTTCATCTCGCTCAGGGAAACACGGCTGTTCGCTCGCAATTCAGTGGGTGGCGCTCGTGTGGCGGCATCCTTCATGTCTGTCAACGCCAAAAAGGCTACGATTGAAGAAAAAGTCGCCAGAAGAACAGACCCACAGTGAGCCGGATCTCTTCGTTCTGGCGGGCGAGAGGATCATAGTAAAACAAATCAAAACTCAGAGGCCCTTTGGCCTCAGGCTCACCCCCGGGCAAGAGCCCCATCCCATCCACCAGCGCGGAGGATGTTGAAAACAGGACGCTGAAGTGTGACTCCGAGCAAACGACCCAAACAGGGACTTCGGGTTGTTTGTAACGATGTCCCACCTACAGGCGATACAAACGCTGGTTGGGTGGCAATGACGAGAAGGGGAATGTCGACCTTGCAGTAATTGTAAGCCTCGTGGAGGGTCAGGAAGCCGATGTGGCTCCTCGCCGCTACTCCCCTCAAAACGGTCTGGTCAACTCCTGTTTCACATCGAGAATTCAAATTCGTCCATTGCCAAATCACCGGGGGAGGAACAGACCGCCCTCGCCCATGACCATGTTGCCGTCGAAGACGTTGGATGTGGCGCGGCCCGTCAAGAGGAGATTGACGACTTCCTGGAGGTGCGCCCGACAGTCGCACGAAGAAGAAAAAGGAACAGGAAAGGTAATGTTCGAAATTTGAATATTGGAGGAGGTGATCCTCGGACCTGGGAGCAATACCCGTGGGAGCCGATGAAGGGGGCGGGCTGGTCCATGTCGCGCCGGATGGCCTCCACGCCTCGCGAGAGGACGACGGCAAACAAGAACAGCAGGAGTCCGCAGGGGCCGCGATACTGGTGATGACAGGCGCGCGTGAACGGATCGGTGAGTGGAGCGTTGGCGTCGCGAAGGGGCAGGAGGGACATGACGAGGGCCAGCCCAGCCCATGCGCGCGGACCAGGTTGATGTTGGCCAAGATGGCCTTCTGGAGGCCCTCCTGGCTGGGCAGGTCAACCTGACGGAGGGTATCACCCGAGTTGAGCAGCCCGGCTGGGGAGCCGTCCGTACTCCTCGTGGCGGCCATCCTGTCCGCGGGGCGGGAAAAGAGAGGGGATGGTGAAGACGAAGGCGACAGGAGTGCACACAAGGCGGGCGTCATGAGACCCATGCGGACGACCGCCACCCCCGCCCAAGGTCAGATACTCCCCGGCCCACCCACCCCTCCCCTTGTCAAGGAAATTCCACCGACAAACGGGGTGTCCCTGACGGACGTGACAAGGCATGCCCGGCCGCCCCCGCCCGCTCGCCAGATCATCTCGGCCATGGCGGCAGCCAGGCGGCTCGCCTGCGCCTCGGCGCTCAGGGCGGCCGGGGAAGGCAGGGGGGTGAGCGACCGGGTGGCGTGGCTGCCCCCCGGGGCGTGGTAGGCGTGCCCAAGCAGGGTCGCCTGGATGGGCGCCACAAGGCCACACGGGCCGCCCTGGGGGACAGTCAGCGTACGTGCGTGCTCGATCAAATGTCTACTTGTGTGGCTCAGGAATGATAAGACGTGGCAGTGAGAGCGCTCGTGGGAGGGGTGACAGTGGTATGCATGCGTGGATGGAGGGAGGGAGTGGGAGGGGCCGCAGACGGACCTCGGCCTGGACGAGGCCGTAGCTGAGGCGACTCTCGGTGGTGAAGACAAGCCCCTGCAGATACTCGGCCGGGAAGCCGTGACGCCCGTCGCCAAGCACGAGCCGCTTCAAGTCCTGCCGGGTGGAGGGTGGTGGGTGATGACGACCGGATGACGGTGCTCATGATGGCTGGAGGTTGGATGGTGCCCGCGATGCTGGTGACAGTGACGGCGATGATGACGCCTGGAGGGTGGTGGTGCTGACGATGCTGATTCGGCCGGGGGCGGCCACCCATCCCCCGCCGCCGCAGCGTTCCTGCAGACCCTGAACAGCCCGGCGCTCAGCGGTGCCGCACCGCTCATGGGCGGTCCCGCCACCGCTGCTGCCATCGTCGCGCTGCCCCGGGCCGCCTCGGCCCTGCCGCCCTGCCGCTCGGCGCCGGTGGGCCCCGCCCGGGTGGAGGGGGACGGGGATGGTGTGGGTGGGGCCACCTCGAGGCTCAGATCATCGTCGGCATCGGCCACCTGGAGGAAGTCATCATTGCCCTCCGGGCCACTGGCGGATCCACCCTCGGGTGAGGATGACGTCGCCGGGGTGTCGCTGGGGCCCAGGGAGCTGCTTGGGGTCTCGCGGCCCGCGGGGTAGCGGGTGCTGCCGGTGCGACGGGGGGCTGCGGCGGTGGCGGGCTGGTGGAGAAGGAGGGAGGCCGATGACTGCCCGCTCCCCGCATCACCAACAGACACTCTCCATGCGCGGATGGGATGGTGTCCCGCCCCGGCGTGGTGCGCAAACGACACTCATCTCAACAAGAAGCAGACAATCCAAGATGCTTCAACGGGACCCGAGCCTGCTCCACGCTGCTCAATCACACCCCAAGGCGAAGGCGGCAGCACAAACCGCCCCACCCATGGGAATGGGAATGGGGGACATCACCGCGGGACGGACCTCATCCCTGGTGATCCCGGCCGAGGTGGCTGGACGCAAGCCACTCGCCGCCGGCGCGGCCCCCAATGGGCCGCCGCTCTCGTCATCCACCACCGTCTCGCGGACTCCGCCTGCCCCGCCCCGGCCGCCCCGCCGTGCGGGTGCGATGTGGGCACCGGGTGGGCCGCCGGGTCCCGATGTCAGGTCGCCCAGCAGGTGGAAGCGGGGGCTCAGCAAGGGGCTCTTGGGCCGCTCCACGGGCTGGGGGATGATGATGATGATGATGATGATGCCTGAACGATGGTTGGATAATGAAGACAGTGATGACAATGATGATGGTGGGGGGTGGGGGGAGAAGCGGTGGTGGGTGACGGGCGGAGATGCAGGCGGACCGGGGGCATGACCACCAGCGCGGCCGGTTCGCCCTGCTCCTCCGCCGCGGGCGGGGGCCGCATACCCAAGCCGCCCATGAGCCCCGCCTGCTGCTGGGAGCGGCGCAATGTGGGCAGGGCCGTGCCAGCACGCGGGGTCCATTCCGAGGCGGCTGCCGGACGAGTGGCGGGCTGCTCGGGGGCGAACTCAAGCGGGTCGGCCAGGGAGGGGCTCCGGGCCGAGAGGGGCCGCTGCTGGGGGCCATGGTGGCTCGCGGGACGCCGGGAGGACGACAGGGCGGTGAAACCGGCTGGCCAGATGACCACCGAGTCGAGGGGAAAGGGGCGGTGGGGGGGGGGGGGGGGTATCGGAGTGATGCGTGATGGGAACGGCGGGCAACGTGCGGTCACATTGGCCGGCAGATTGATCTGCCATCCCACAGCGATTTGTCTCCGGATGTCAATCCGCCGAAAATGAGAGCGGGGAGGGAGGAAGGAGCCGGGGGCTGAGGGGCTGGGCGGGGGGCCTGGGCGGACCGGCCGGGTCCTCCGCCTGGTGGCGAGGCGAGCGGGCCAGCCGGGGCGAGGTGGTCGGGGGCAGGGCAGGGGTCGCCCCCACAGCCATTGCAGTGGCCGCCCCGGCGAGTCCACTGGCCGATGAGGCCGCCAACGGGGCGTCGCGAGACCGACGGGAGCTCGCGGGGCGCTGGACGGGGGTGAGGCGGCGTCAAGGAGATGAGTCGGGTTATGCACTTCACTGGACCCTTCCACCACGCATCCCGCTGGATGAAAACGGACTCGGGACACGGGGGCAGGGCCACCCGCCGCCTGGGCCTCGTCATCGACCGCAGCCTCGTCGCCCGCCCGCACTGAGGCCCCCCAGAAGGTCGCCGGGGCAGGGGCGGTCCCCGGGACGCCCGCGGAGGGCACCGTCAGGGAGGATGTGGCTGCTGGCTCAATCCGGGAGTGGCGGGACGGTGGTCGGGTGAGCTTGGCGGGCGCCGCGGAGGGACCCGTGTCGGGCGGCCCGAAGGCCAGCGCATCGGCCGTCGACGGCTATGACCGGGGTGAGTCAGAAGAAACCACTCGGTCTCGGTCGAAGACAGACCCGCTTCACTTGTGTGGAAACAGCAGGTTGGTGGGCCTCGGTGACTGAATGATGACGAGGACGTGTGAGATGACCGACGAGAAGGCTGATGGGGCCGACCTGAGCCTGAACAAAACGTGTCGACCAGAACCTCAATCATACTCGCGTAAGGGACGGGCTTTTCCTTGTTCATCTTCATTTGCCGCTCCAGGTGGAGCTCACGGCAGAGTTGGAGACGATTTGAGATCGCATCAGGGCCCCTAGGACGTTCCTCGTCCAGTTTTTGGAGAGTTTCCTTTAATCCATGTCTAGATAGATATTCACGAATCAGAGCCTCAGTGATTCGCCGGTTTTGAGCCTCCAACTCTTTGAGCAGTTTGGCACTTCGAAAAACAGGATAGCTTCTTCGAACGGTGGCGTGATGGGCTCAGTTGCCTTTCAAACTGTTTGAAATCCGGGTGCCCTCGACTTGAAAAAAACATCTCTCCGTGCCCTTTTCGAGCTTGCCCCGCCGCTTCCCGGAAAATCCGAGGCGAAAAAAGCAGAATGCGTGCCAGGGACGCAGGAACAGCGAAGTCCCAAAACCTGCCATCTCCCCGACATTCTCGATGTTCTTGCGGCTCCGATCCCCGTCCCTCCTTCTCCCACGCGACCCATACTCGAGGGATGTTCGAGTTTAGATGATTCCCCACCCAAGTCAGAAACTCAACCCCCCCGCTTGGTCCATGCCCTGTCCACCGGCGACCCCACCCCAGTCCCGGTCCCGGTCCAGGCGCTCACACCATCGAAAGAAACGCCCTTGCACCCGATCGTCCTTTCAGAGCCAGACGAGCCCCTCGTCACGGTCTGTATCAACATCACCCCGCCCCCACCCACACCACCGTCCAGATCCCGCCCGCTCTCGCCGCCGTTTTGCACGGCTACCAACAGGAGGGCGTCCGTTGGCTATACGACGCCTTCGTGGAAGAACGCGGGGCGATCTTGGCCGACGACATGGGCTTGGGCAAGTCGCTCCAGGTCATTGCCCTTCTGGAGGGCCTGCTTGTCCCCGGGGACCAGCCGCCATCTTACCGGGGACCGGCCCTTCTTGTCGTCCCAGCATCCCTCTTGGCCCAGTGGGAGCGCGAGGTCTGCTGGCCACCTTGCGATGCTCTGTACCCTCATGGATTCTGGTTTGCATGGATCGGCAGATCGGCAAGTGGTCGCATTTGACTGTCCTGACAGCTCAAGGCGCCAAGCGTTCTGCAGTCCTGCACCAGGTCCGTCCAGGGTCCAGGTTGGGTGTCCTTTGCCGTGTGCAAAGGGATCATGGAGGTGCTTGCGTTCACGAACCATTCACCCGTATTTTGCCTTCAACCCGCAGGCTTTGGATGCCTCCCGGGCACCCTCGCGTCTTCGCGCGGCCCCGGCCCCGGGCGGCGGCAGCAACACCGTCGACGTGGTCCTGACGAGCTACGAGACCCTCCGGGCAAGCGTGGACGAGTTCCAGGGCGTCCCGTGGCTCCTCGAAATCTTCGATGAATGTCCGAAGCTGGAATGGGAATGGCTGTGGCTGTTTGTGGATGAAATGTTCTGACTGATGGCGGGTGGTGATGGGTTCCTTCCCTGCGTTTCCTGGCGATCTGGATGCTCGATCAGGCCACCGACTGAAGAGCAAGGCCAGCCAAGTGTATGGCGCCTGCCGGGCGGTGGCCGTCGGGTGCCACATCGGCCTGACGGGAACCATCATGCAGGTTTGTCGACCACCATCGTCGTCATCTCATCGCCATCGTCATCGCCACACCAGAGAGCACACAGAATATGCGGCACCATCACCAGCGTCTGGGTCTTGGCGTATACCCATCGACCACTCGGGTTCGTGAGTCTAACCCCCGTGAAGACTCAACCACCACCCTCTTCTTTCCCGGTCCATCCATCGCCCCGTCCCCTGCAGAACCGCTACGATGAGCTCTACACGCTGATCAACTGGGCCCAGGAGGCCGCCCTGGGCAGCGAGGCCCACTTCCGGGCCCACTTCGCGCACCCCATCGAGCGGGGCCAGTGTTTCGAGGCCACGGCCCAGGAGGTGGCCCTCGGCCAGGCTCGGGCAAAGGTCGGCCGTGCCGACGATGTCGTTTCTCAGTGAGTTAATCTGGGGGAAGTGGTGGTGGGCGGCATACCCCGGGGGGTACCTCGCCTTGTCGCTGATTCGTTCCCTCGGTGCGATCGGCGGCTCTTGCCCGTAGGAGCTGATGGACATTCTGGCCGACCGAGGGCTTGTCCTCAGGCGGGAGAAGAAGGTCCCTTTCGCCCTGCTCTCCCTTCCATTCCCTTGTTGGTGCGCCGCCGCCGCATTTCCCGTCCGCCCGGCCGCCCTCCGCCCGGGCTGTCAGTCACGCACTCCCCCCCGTTCCTCGATGTGCTTTCCGTTGGTGCGTGCGTGAGACTGTTTTGTTCGTGGGCTGTTCTTTCGCATCATCTCCATGTCTGGTCTCCATCCCGCGATCTCTCTGCCCTGGCGGCAGATCTTGTCCAAGCTGCTCCCGGGCAAGGAGGACCGGGTCGTCTTCTGCCCGCTCTCCCCACTCCAGGTCGGACCCCCTCTCCCTCTCCCTCCTCCCACCTCCCACCTGGTGTGCATGCGCCTGGTCGCGCAACTATGGCGTGGGCTTGCCGTGCATCTGGTCCCTGCGTGTGTCATGCCAGGCCGCATATGCCCTGTGCAAGCCCTCTATCATTGGTGCACTGCAACCCCTCTATCATCGGTGCGCCACCATCGCCCATCGGCCCGGATTTTTTGTGACGGGGCTGAGGTGCGCAGGCCGAGGTCTTGGACCGCTTTCAGAAGACCGAAGACTACCAACTGCTGGCCCGCAAGGATGAGCCATGCGACTGCGGGTTCGTCTCCCATGAGTCTCGTCGTCAGCCCAGCTCCCTTGGAAACATCGCCCGCATCCACTTCTTGCCTGCATGTCGCGTAGGGCCTCTGGCAAAACGCGCGGCCAATGCTGCCACACGGCCAACTGCGCGGGGACGGCCTGGCGCGACCTGCTCTTCCCATGCCTGCAGCAGCTGCAGAAGATCGGCACCCACTTGGGGCTGCTCATCCCACGCCCTCAGGACCCTGCCCCGCGCCGGGCCCACGAGGCCGAGTTCTGCGACAGGGTCTTTGGGGGCCAGGAAAAGTGGGCGGCCTTGATGAGCAGCGCGGACGGCGCCGAGAGGGTGGGGGACGAGGCCCTGAGCGGGAAATTGCGGGTGCTGGGCGAGCTGCTCGCCGTCTGGCGGGGGGAGCCCAAGAACAAGGTGCTCCTCTTCTCGTACGCCGTGCGGACCCTGGAGCTCCTCGAGGGCTACCTGGCTGCCCGGGGTTATGCTACCCTGCGCCTGGACGGGGGCACCCCGGCTGCCAAGCGGCAGGGGCTGATCGACCGGTTCAACCAGGACCCGGGGGTGTTCCTCTTCCTGATCAGCACTCGGGCCGGCGGGACGGGGCTCAACTTGACGGCGGCAAACATTGTGGTCTGTCGGTCGCACATAGAAGCCCAGCCTGGGCCGGCGACACACACAAGATAACGCACGCACAAGACGACACAGACGCTTAGACATCCACAAGACACCTGCCCTCGCCCGCCCTCTCTGGTGGTGGATCCGGGGGGCAGGTGCTCTTTGATGCCAGCTGGAACCCCTCGGCTGACCTGCAGGCCGAGGATCGCTCCTTCCGGCTGGGCCAGTCGCAGTTTGTCCAGGTCTGTCTGGCTGGGTGCGGGCGGGGTCACACGATCGCCACCTGTGGCCTTGTCACCCCCGGACCCCACCAAGTGGGAGGTGAAAGGGGACGGTAACATGGGCATGGTAACCGCTCGTCACGAGGAGAAAAAGGGCCTTCGATGGGAATCGAACCCATGACCTCTCGTTTGCTCAGCGGGTTGTCTGCCGGATTTCATGAGGGTTCCCTCTCTCCTCGCGGCCATTCCGCGCGGCGTAGGTGGTTCGTCTGGTGGCGGCGGGCACCCTGGAGGAGCAGATCTACTCGCGGCAGATCTACAAGCAACAGCAGTGGGCGTTCGCTCTGCAGGCCAACCCCGGCCCGCGCTACTTCAAAGAGGTCCGGCAGGCCACACACACACCCCCACCCCCCACCCCCCCCCCCCCCCCCACACACACACATCGCTTATCACCGGTCCCTCCCTCGTACCAGACGGAACTGTTCGGCCTGGCCAACTTGCTTCGCCTGCGGACGCCCTCGCCTGTGGTGGCTCCCCCACCAAGCAGCACCAGCGGCACCCCATCGACACCATCCCCAACCCCGGGCCGGCCGGCCCCAGTCGCCGCCACCACCGCACCGCCCAACACCGAGCAGCCAGCCTGCCCCATGGCCGCCATCATCGACCGGTGGCAGAAATTCGCCTCCAAGCGCGAGGAGGCGCCGACCAAGGGGGAGAGCCACCCGGCCCCACCACTCTCCCCCCTCCTTGGCCGGGCACCAGAGGAGGAGGAGGAGGCGGGGGAGGACAGCGACGATGGCCTCAAACTGCTTGCCGATGCCATCGGATCCGATCCCATCCCCACGGCGGCCGAGAGCCAGCCGTCGCCTGCGGCTCGCACCCCGACAGCAGAGGCTGCCCCTGGCCCTCCACCACCGCCAGTCCCCCCGCCATCCGCGGTCACACGGCAGGCCGAGCCCTGCAGCCAAGACATTCCACCCAAACCGTCGCCTGGCCATGCGGAGGCCGGCGGAGCCGCAGCAGCAGCGGATGGCGCCTCGCCCGAGCTGCCCTCGTCGCTGTGGGGCCCGCAGACTCGGCAAGTGGCGCCGGCACAGGTCCGCTCGTCCCCCCGTCTTTCACTTGCCTTCATCCCTCCATCCATCCCTCCCTCCTCCCCTCCCTCCCTCCCTCCCTCCCTCCCTCCCTCCCTTCCCTCCCTCCCTCCCTCCCTCCCCCCCTCCCCCCCTCCCCGGTCCAATCGACGGCTCGTTCATCGCGGTTCTCATGCCCATCGACTTCTCTCTCCCACCAGCAACGGGCGCCCGTCCATGTGAGCTGCGGCGAGTGTCCCTCCCCGGAGCTGTGGCCCGCCTTGGCTCCGCCAGCCACCAATCCGCCCCCTCTCCTTTCCTCAACCTCCCGCCCACCCCACCGCCACCCCCATCCGCTGCACCACCACCGATGGCAGCGCCTTTCGCATCGACTCCCTCAAGCGCCTCATCATCGTCACCATCGCCCCCCGAACTCAGCGGCGCCGGGCCCACCCAGCTGCTCCAGGCGTCGCTGTTCCCCTGCCGGCACGCCCCGCGCCCGCACTCCCATACACGCCTCTCGGCCTCGTCCTCCGGGGGTTCTGCAGGCAACCCTGCCCCGCGTGGTATCAACCCAAACCCAAACCCCGGGTGTCGTGCCCTCCCGCCACCCTCTACGCAGGGCTCATCGCAGAGCGGGGGACTATCGCCGCCCCTGCTCACGCCCTCGCCGCCCCGGCGGCTCTCCGTGCCCCCGTCGCCTCCGCCCCCGGAGAGACGCCGCGAGGACGAACTCCGGACGGCCCTCGAGCGGACCGGGGTGCGATACTCCCATCAGCACGATGTCTGCAATACCCTGCCTTTGTCAACTTCACCCGTGCTCACTCATTCGTACCCAACTCTCCTCGATCAGCGCATCCTGGCTCCTTCGGAAACCACAGGCCCAGCGGTTCCGACCCCGGCCCCCCCCTCCCGGCCACCACAACCGCCTCCCAGAGCCGCCACGCCCCACTCGCCCACTAGGGGTGGTGATGACGAGGATGCAGGTGCTCCCGACCTAATGGCCTGGCTCTGCCCAACCCCCAACGCAACTTCTGTTCCTTCGATGAAGGCCGAGCCTCCCCCACTCTCTTCTCCACCCTCGCCAGTCCTTTTCCCCCAGAGGTGTCCGCTCACAAGTGCATCCATCCCCCCGGCCAAGCGCACGTGTCCAGAGCCAGGGAAGGAGTCGAAAAAGGCCAGGAAGCAATCACCTCCAAACTCCGCCGCCAAAAAGAAGGCCGGAAGTCGGCCAGTCGCTGCCCTTCCTCAGCCCCTCCTCGGGGATGCCCGTGGCTCGCTCGACCAACTCATCGGACGGCTCATCGGTCGTGCCCAACCTCGGCACCAACTTCAAGGGGATGCGGACTGTCCGGCCTCAGTTTTCGATGGCCCAAGTCCCACCAAGAGCAACGCTCCCCCAGTGGCAGCGCAAAAACCGCCACCGTCAACTGCCGACACACCGACACCGACGGACGGTCGGGAACGCAACCGCTCTCACGTCGTCGACCCGGAGACGATGGGACAGCAGCCGCAAGAACGAACCCAATTTGCCCGAATGGCAGCAATGCTGGGCATCAGCGAGGCCCAGCTCGCGACCGAGGTTTTGAAGGGGGGATCCATTGAGCGCCGAGAATTGCTGGGGCTTTTCCGTGCCTTGGTCCGGGACCAATTAGGCGTCGTAAAAGCAACATCAAAAAAATGATTCATCCGTCGAAACTCTGTTCCCGAACGAACGAAGGAGGCCACAAGGTGAACTCCGGCGCAGGACTCACGCGCACACGGAGAGAAATGCAATCCATCGTTGTTATCGGCGGTGGCCCTGGCGGCTATGTTGCAGCCATTAAGGCTGCTCAGCTCGGTTTCAAGGTCACATGTGTGGAGAAGCGTGGCGCTCTTGGTGGCACCTGCCTCAATGTCGGGTGCATTCCCTCGAAGGCCCTTCTCCAGGCCTCTCATGAGTATGTCAATGCTCAGAAGCATTTCACCAAGCTCGGTATTCGTGGCGGAAGTCAGTACAATTTCATTTGGTCGAAATCACTTAGTATTTTCACCTATTTTAGACGGCGTCTCTTTCTCCGTTCCGGAAATTATGAAGCACAAACAAGGCTGTGTGAAAGCTTCTTGCGATGGGATCGAGCACCTTTTCAACAAGTACAATGTCTGTCTGGTCCTATCAACTTGAGACAGCATTTATTTTTCTCTCGCAGGTGACTTACGTGAAGGGCGAGGGTTCCCTTGCCGGACCCCACGAGGTTCGTGTTCGGAGCCAGGCAGGCGATGCGAAGGTTATGCGCGCTGATCATATTATCATCGCCACCGGCTCGGATGTTTTCACCCTTCCGTCGATGCCGGTCTGCCACCTTTGTCACCGCCCCAAGTCACTCACCCCAATCGCCATAGATCGACGAGAAAATTGTGGTCTCTTCCACCGGGGCGCTGAGCTTCTCCGAAGTCCCGAAGCGTCTGGTGGTCGTTGGTGCCGGTGTGATTGGCCTTGAGCTGGTCTGTGGTGACTGGCTCGCCACCCGGTCGATGTCGATTCAACCACGTCGTACAGGGGTCCGTCTGGTCTCGGCTGGGTTCGCAAGTCAGCGTGGTCGAGCTGACCCCGAACTGCCTCCCGGAGATGGACCGCGAGCTGGGCAACACCCTCCAGCGGTGCCTGAGCCGGCAGGGGATGAAGTTCCACATGCAGTCGCTGGTCACCGGAATCGCGACCAACCCCGCCAAGGGCACGGCCATCGTCAAGTTCGAGAGCAAGAAGGGCCCCACCCCCAAGAAGGACCAGGTCGAGTCCCTGTCGGATTTTATGGGGGAAGTTCCCATCACCTCTTCGCCTCGTGGTGTGCAGATGGAGGCCGATAAGGTGCTGATCGCCATCGGCCGCGCGCCCTTCACCAAGGGCTTGGGCCTCAAGGTCTCGTGCCCTCCCTTGGCACCCCGCCCCTTGGTGACATCATCTCGGGCCCCACCACGGGTTCTCACCGCCGCTCCCCATTTACCTTCCTGTTTAGGAGTTGGGCATCGCCACGGACCGGCGCGGGTTCGTGCAGGTGGACGGGCGCTACCGGACCTCGGTCCCCTCCGTCTACGCCATCGGGGACGCCATCCCCGGCCCCATGCTCGCCCACAAGGCCGAGGAGGACGGTCCGCTCCGCAACCCCGGGTCCTCCCCTCCTGGCACGGCCGTCCGGCCAAAACCGACAGCAGGCGGCGGACATACGGACACACAGCGGCACGCGGGCACAGGCGGCACACGGGCATCACGGGACACCGTCTGGCTGGTGCTGAATTCTGGCCTCCCTGCTCTCCGTCCTCCTTCTGCCAGGCGTCGCCTGCGTGGAGATGATCGCCAAGGCGCCCCACGCCCAGCCCGTCGATTACAGCATCATCCCCGGGGTCGTGTACACCCACCCCGAGGTGGGCTCCGTGGGCCGGAGCGAGGAGCAGCTCAAGAAGGCCGGCGTGGCCTACCGCAAGGGTGTCTTCCCCTTCATGGCCAACGGGCGCGCCCGGGCCAACGGTCTGTGCCTTTGACTTGGCGTAGGGATCTTTGTCTCGGCTCTCCCCGTGCCGTCTTGTGACTTCTCACGGATACGCACACATCCCCGTCCGCTCATCATCCGCTCATCATCATCCGCTCATCATCGTCCGCTCATCACCATCCGCTCATCATCGTCCGCTCATCATCGTCCGCTCATCATCGTCCGCTCATCATCGTCCGCTCATCATCGTCCGCTCATCATCGTCCGCTCATCATCGTCCGCTCATCATCGTCCGCTCATCATCGTCCGCTCATCATCGTCCGCTCATCATCGTCCGCTCATCATCGTCCGCTCATCATCGTCCGCTCATCATCGTCCGCTCATCATCATCCGCTCATCATCGTCCGCTCATCATCGTCCGTTCACCACCATCCGCTCATCATCGTCCGCTCATCCGCTCATCACCACCATCCGCTTCGCAGCCGACACTGACGGGTTCGTGAAGGTGCTCGCCGATGTCCGGACGGACAAGATCCTGGGCGTCCACACGATCGGCGGGGTGGCCGGGGAGGCCATCGCCGAGGGGGTCGTGGCCATGAAGGCCGGCTGGACGGCCGCCCAGCTGGGCGACTGCTGCCACGCTCACCCCGTCTGTACCACCACCGCCCCCCCCCCCCCCCCCCCCCCACACACACACACACACACGCACACACACACGGACTCACGTCCGCATAATCGGCAGATCTCAAGGTTGTTGTGTCAATCATTTGCGAGACCTTTTGTCGTTTTCGAGCAGCACTTTCCTCCGAGGGCACGCACTTCCACTCATCACACAGACGCACATGCTCACCCGTCTTTGTTGCATTCCTCCGCGTGTGTGTTTGCGATGATGCTGCTGGGGATCTGTTGGGGCGGCATGGCAGACCCTGAGCGAGGCGGTGAAGGAGGCCGCCATGGCCGCCCACCACCTGCCCCTGCACATGTAAGAAGGCTCCCCCACGGACGCAGAAAACAGCCCGTTGCGCTGCCGCTGCATAATAATCTGTATTTGTGCCTGTTCCCCATACCGCGTTCCCTTTTTCTTCTTCGTCTTGGCTGCACGTTTGCCCCTCCGGGCGAGAAGCAAAGGACGCATGGGTGGACATCCCCCCGGGAGGTTGGAAGAGCACCACGGGGAGGGGGCGACACCGGAGGATGGTGCCCGAAACCGATGATCCCGGCATCCAACTCCAAATAAATACCTACAGCCGGCATGGCCGGGGTTAGAGCGTCTCCTTGGTGTCGTCCTTCCCCAGCCGGTCGGTCAGCCTCTCGAGGTCGTGGAGCAGGTCCAGCAACGGCGACTCGCCCTTCCTCAGGTCGACATCGTAGTCAACACAGAGCAACTCATGGCCGGACTCGTCCGTCACGACGACATGCCCCCGGTAGCGGCCGCTCGGCATCAGCCACGGGACCCCCATAGAGGTCTCAAAGGCGAAGGGGCCCGCGGGGAACGGGCAAGATTGGCCACCGATCCCCACAAAGGCTAGACGCATAGGAAACCCCAATCGGAGGGAAAGACCCATGCGGTGCGACACAGACTGCAGAGACCAGGATGAAAGGTGAGGCCATTTTCCATCTCGCCAAATCTCATCGAGAATTCGGCAGTTCCTCCAGTAACAGCCTTCGAAAGATTACCCGTGAGGGAGATGGAGACTGGCTGACCCACGGTGGGCGAAAGGGGAGATATCCGGAGGTGTCCCAAAGCAAAAATGGTCGAATCACCGCCACACACATTCCAAAATGGCAGTTCGGCATTTTGCACTGATTCATCAGCAAAAACAAGAGAGAAAAAGACGAGGAGGAAGTTTAGCAACATCACGACTTTGCCTCCCATCCCCAATTGGGGATTCAAACAACGAGCTGTCATGTTATTCGCATCCATCGCCTCATGAAGATGTGGTGTGCGTTCCTCCTCCTCTGTCTTTCTCCGGCCATTTTGGCTGATTCTGTCCCGGAAAAATCCGAGACACCCTTTTGGAAGTCCTGTGGAAAGTCCGACAAATTCCAGATTGATCGCCTCGTTGTTTATCCGAACCCTCCAGTGATTGGAGAATCCGTAACTATTTTCCTCAACGGAACACTGAATAGCTCCGTCAAGTCGGGTACGGTTGATTTCCTGGTCAAATTCATGGGCGTCAAGCTTCTCAATCTGCATAAGGACCTGTGTGGTCTGATCTCCCCCTTACCCTGTCTTCACAGCGGGTTTCCGCAATGTGGGATAAGAATATTTAGGCCAAGCCTCTAAGTATAAGTGCCCCGTCCCCGCGGGACCCTTCTCCCTGAACGAGACAATCTCCGTGCCGAAGGTCACCCCACAGGGGCGGTACAGCGGCCGGCTGAGCGTTGAAGACGAGTCCACCGCGCCACTTCTCTGCCTCGACTTTGATTTTATGATGAAGAAGCCCACGAATAACTGACCGAGTTACTTTCTGCTTTTCTCTTTCTCCCTCAGCCCTCAGACTCCGATGATGAAGACGAAGAATGCGGTGGTTCTTATTCCTTGTCCACTCATCAATTCACAAATGGGGGAGGGGGAGAACACGCGGGAAAAGGAAAATGAAAAGGGAAGGAGAAGACACTCAAACAGGAAGCACTTCACCCGCGTAAAAACGAGAATAGAATAATCTGCCCACGCTCGGAGAGTATGATACAAAAAAGAACAAGAAATTAGATCTACACGCCCCGGGGTTACATGCGCCCCATCTGCACGATCGACAACGCCCGACGGCGCTCCTCTTTCCACAAAAGGATCGACAGGCCAAGCCCGCAGGCCGCGACGGACGTGGTGATGAGCATCGGGACCAGGTAGCCGCCAAGTCGGTCGTAGAGCCAGCCCACAAGGTAGTTCAGCCCGACCACGCCGAAACCAAGCCCCAGCTGCGAGACGCCTGCTCCGGCGGTGGTGTTGGAGGTGGTGTTGGTGGTGGCAACGAATGAGGTGGTTGTTGACATGGACTCCTCCACCCCGGCACCATACACAGACAGACCATAGTGGACCCCCATGCTGGCCTCGCCGTACCAGAGGGAGATGACGGCCGGAAACAGGGCGAAGTTGGCCCCGAACGAGCAGACGGCCAGCGATCCGAGGATCAGCACCGCCCAATCGGAGCGGCCAATCAAGAAGGTCATCGCCCCGAAGCAGGCCACCATCACCCCGCAGCACACGCTGATCAAGACCGACTGGCGGACGCCCCGGAAGCGGTACGGGGCTGTCAGGCCGGGGGATGTAGCCAGGAACGCATCGGGATCGTCCGGAATTTGCAGCGGCACCGCCCGGTACGCGGCTGCGTTCGAAAGCGCGCCTGCGGGTGCGCCACACGTGCGCGTGGAGATCGTCAGAGGGCCGCGCGTCGCCGTGCGGGTTGTGCGCATTGTGTGTCGCGGTGCGGGTTGTGCGTCGTGCGCGTTCTCTGTCTGATGTGTGGCATCCACTGTTGTCCGCCTGTGGCACCCATCGGGCGACCCATGGCGATGGTGTGCGCAGGGCGGGGGAAGTGAGTGCGGACCGATGAGAATCCGGCCGGCCGCGTTGAAGATGCTCTGCGAGATCACGGCCCAGAAGCGCATGTCGGGGCTCACGAAGAGGCCCACGTGGTTGATGATCACCTGCGATGTGCATGTTGGGTACATGTCGGGTGCATGTTGGGTGCATGTTGGGTGCGTGTCTGGAGGGCAGACGTGTGGGGGCAGGCGTCCTGCGGCAGTTTCCGGGGTACTACAGACCATGGACGAGGACTGGGCCAGGAGAAGCACCAGAAAGATCACCCAGAAGCTCCATTGGGTGAAAGCCTTCTTGCGAAACCACATCTGAAGGGTCCCGCCTCGCCCGAAAAACCGCTGGTTGGCCGGGGAGTCGTCGGAGGACATGCCGAACAGATCCTCCTGCGCGTTGATACTCAGGGACAGCAGGGGCATCTTGTCGGGGGCCGGGGCCGGGGGGAATGTCCACAGGCAGAGCAGCCCGCTGGCCCAGACACCCAGCATGAAGAACGACAGAAACTCGAAGAAGCCGCGCGCATCCGAGCCGCCGAACCCGAACCGAAAGAGAAACACCATGCCGGCGCTGGAGAGCCCCAAGAACCCCAGGAGGGAGCCCACCACCAGGCTCCGGCGACGCGCTCCCAAGTTGATCACGTTGGGTACGAGGCTGCTGTTGAATGATGTGCAGGAACTCATTCCAACGAGAAAATAAAAACTATCGATGGGCGCGAGAGCGTGAATGTTGGTATGCGCTCGGAGCGTCTGCGGACCAGCAATAAAGGCTTGAGTTGGCGGGAACGGGGGGTTCCGACCCGCCAGCCGTGGGGAAGGCGAGCGACATCAAGAAGAAGCCCGTGAAAGCAAATAGTCCGGCGGCGGGAGAAACAAAACGGCCGCCAAATGTATCCACAGCAAGTCCAGAAAGAAAAGAGGTCATCCAGTTCCCGAGGTTCCCGCAGGCTCCGACCAAATCGAGCTGGGCTTGGGTCCAGCCGAACTGCTGTTTGACCACGGGAGCCCAAAACGAAAAAGAATAAAGAAGCCCACAGCAAAGCATAGAAAGGCATCCATAGCAATAGGTGAGCGCCTTCAATAATCTCACGGCGGTCTCGGGAATGCGCATCTCGCTCGTCGCACGGGGGATAGCGGAAGGAACCCACGGGAATTAGAATCACGACGGCATCTTTTCTTGTTGCGGCAGTGGCAGGGGTTTTCCTCGCCTGGATCGCGCTAAATCGTGAACCACGGACGAACACTTTACCACTCATCACTATTGACCCGGATATTTCTGATGAAGCTCGAAGAGCAGGTCTTGATCCACAATCCGGTCTTTGCCAACCTCTTTCTCCAAGGACCGGTGCTTGTTTTGGGTAGTGGTGGGTTGATCGGTCGTGCTTTAACGGAGTGGCTCCACCTTCGCAATTTCACTGTCCTCGAAGTCAAAGGCCGGGCGCACATCGATCTCCGAATACCCCATTCTCTTGACCAGTTCAAGTCGGCCATGATTTCCCCGTCTTCATTCCCCCAATTCCCTTTAGTTCATCCAATGTACAGTATGTATTCTTCCTGGCTGCGGAGGTGGGTGGCGCTCGTTTCCTGGAGAACCCTCACCGGCAGCTGGATATCATCGAAAATAACCTCCGGTCAGCCCGCCTCGCCTGGGGAATGTCTTCACTCCCCCTAGTATTTATCAGAACGTCTTTCCCTGGTTGGAGTCCCGGGGCATCCCATTTCTCTTCACCAGTTCTTACATGCAGCACATGGTCCGCCATCCCGGGGCCGGGGGATGTAGGCGCGCTCGCTCCTTCCGACGTCGTTCCGCTGTAGGGCAATTCGTATGGCGTCATCAAGCGACTCGGGGAGACCTGGATCAAGGAGCTTTCCTCGAGCGTCCGAAACGCCTCCCTCCCTGACCAGCTCTCCCGTCCGACCCTTGCCTCTCGGACCGGGGGGCGGGTGGCCCGGTTTTACAATGTCTACGACGTGGAGACACGAGGGGGCGAGCGGAGACACGTGATTAACGATTGGGTTGACGGATGCCACCGCTCCGGCCGGGTGGTCAGTCGGTCCGATGGCACGGAGATCCGGCAGGTCTGCTCCTCCGCCCGGGGGTTTCGACGCGATCGGCACTCGTAGTTTCTCCACGCCTCCGACGCTGCCCAAGCGTTGGGTCTCATGATGTTGCTTCACAAACACCTCGAACCTGTCACAGACGTCGCAAGCGGTCGCTGGGTCTGCCCTCCCTGGGTGGACGTCCCCACCGACACTCATCATGTATGCCAGGTGACTCTTCGACAGCTCGCCGACGAAATGCAACAAGTTCTCCCTGATTCATGTACGTTCCATTTTGACCAAGGCGTTGTCTGTCTTCTTTCCGTGTCAATCCCACTGACGATGAGCCGGGATTCTTTTTTGTGGTAGCTCGCCCCCGCCCGCGAGAGACTTGACCCTCGCCAGGATAGCCTTCTCTACCATTATTTCCGGCCCAGCGTCACATTGCGGGATGGCTTGCGACGGATTGCCCAAGATGAATACGCCAGGAAGACACGATGATAAATTCAGAAGAAGTATATCTGCGCTTGCCGAATTAGACAAGCGACGGCAGCACCGCAGCAGAGCGGAGCTGGGACGGAGGAAGTTCACGCGGTTTGGGGAAGCGGGTGCACATCCCTTGCCGAAACATGATTCCCGCGAAGACAAAGCAGACAATAACCAGCGCACCAGAGGTGCAGCCAAGCAGGGTCCATTCGAGGACAGTTAATCCCGGCATTTTTTGGACGGGGATTGAAGCAGGAGCTGTGTGTGGTGTGTGTGTGTGTGTGTGTGGGGGGGGGGGAGGGAGGGAGGGAGGGAGGAGGAGGTCAGCCCGATCGAGGAAATTCCAACAGACCACTCTTCATATCTTCGTCACGACTATCACCTCTCTCTTCCTTTATTGTGGGAGCGCGCGTCCCAACGAGAGGGGGGGCCCCCACACCGCCATCAAGTTTCCCGGTGGGATGAACTCCGACCGAAACGGTAATAAGGAGAGCCCACAACAATAGGAAACGAAAATGGAGAAAGGGTTGTTGCATGAGAAGTTAGTCCCCTGTGGTTGCGAGGCTTCCGGCTACTTAGCCTTGAGAACCCAATTATTGTCGGATTGAGACGCTTGCCGGGTGATGGCGCTCGAAGTGTGTAAGTGGCGAGTCTGGCGTTTTTGTGCCTCTCGTTGTAACTTTTCCATTTCATTCTTCCAGTTGGAAGGTTGTGACTGGAGCGGCTCGCATTCAGCCCTCCTTGAGCACGAAGACGAATGCCCCTACCAGATTGTTCGCTGCCCGAACGCTGGCTGTGAATCAACTATGCATAAACGAGAATTAGAAGGTTTACCACCGATCAAAGTGAATTTTTTCAGTTTTCTTCTCAGCCCATAGGGCTCGATGCGAACTTGCCGCCGTCCCTGCCGAGCTTCCAGTCTGACATTTTTCGTCCTCGCTCATGTTCGCTGGCTATAGTTCACGCGCAAAATCATGATTCCATCTCGGGAACACCCCGAAATGAATTTTATCGGGATGTTGTTGGGCCCACGCGGGGTTGTGCTCAAGATGATTGAGAACGACTCTGGGACCAAGGTGGCCATTCGTGGGAAGCCGGCAACTCGTGATGTGAATGACAGTGATGAGTTGCATGTGTTGATTCGCGGCCCCTCGGAGGAGGCGGTGGAGAAGGCCGCCGGGATGGTCCTCTCGATTATCACGCCTCCGTCGTGATGATGTGCCGCATCCTGCAGATATGGAGGCAGTAATTTAGATGCAGTGCCTCTTTGATATGTATCCGCTCCGCTCTGCGCAGTCGTGCAAATTACTCTTTTCGAACAACGGGGAGGAAATGAATCTCACGCCTCACGCCTCCGTCTGCATCCCCAATGCTCACTTCAGAGTCACCAACGCCGCGGCCAAATCATCCAAAAATGCATCCATTCCCCCGGCCTTCCAGCCGAGCCCCACCCGGAGCCGTACGTCTCCCTCCCCCTGGTGGAGCACGGTCACCGAGTCCCCCGGGCGCACCTCAATGTGTCCCTGGGCCCAATCGGTGGCGGCCGCATTGGTGTAGCTGTACAGGGCCACGGGATCGAAGAGCACCGATGTGGCCTGAGTCGGATCGAGGCCGGCAGGCGCCCAGGGGCACCGCTTGAGCCAGAGGCGGTACTGGGACATGACAGCTTGCAGCAGCGCTACAGGACAGGCAACAGATGATTCGAGACGTGAGAGAATGGTGGTGGGTGTTTCGACATGCAGAGTCGATTGCCCGTCACAGCCCCTCTTTCGATGGTTGGGGGCGTGGCGCGGACCCGATGAAGACATGCGCTTGAGGACATGGGCCCAGCGGGTGGTGGTCAGGGCGGGCAGGCCGGCCGTATCCAAGGGCGACAGCAAGACCGACGCATTGACGAATCCGAGCTGCCGGAGATCCTCCGCCCTCTGGTCGTTGGTGTGTGCCGGAACCCAGAATGGGAGAAGAGAAGTGAGGTGGTTGTGCTCGGGGAGGGAACGACATCTGATATGAAGAGGCTGCATGGAAACAAAGGCGGATGACAGACCGGCGGAGAGGCCGGGAGGGGGCCGCCCCACGGGGCATCCAGCACTGCCTGGGCGCACTGGGGGCACTCGTAGATGTTATACTCGGGGCACGGTTGGTCCAGCGACACGTTGAGGTATCCGTAGCACTTGGCGATACTCCCCCCCATCGCCACCACGGAGACCTGCGTCATCCCCCGGGTCAGGACGGCTGTGGGGAGCACGACAGACCTTGGAGACGACATCGGGGGCGGTCTCAAGCAGCTTCTTCAGATTCCAAAAGGGGCCCAACGCAAAGAGAACCACGGGTTGGTCAGACGCGCGGATGACATCCGCCATAGCACCGACTCCGTCCACCAGCACATGGGGATAGCGGGCAAGGTTATAGTCGCTGGCCCATTCGGCTTTGCAAAGGAGTCATCTGAATAATTCGGAAAAAAACGGACAGACCAATAAAAGGGCGTTGAGCGTCCGTTTGAATGCCGATTCCAAGAGTAATGTAACGCCGGGCGATGGTCAGCATCTTTGCGATGCTACAGGAAGCGATCAAGTGAAGAGAGGCAAAAGACAGGACGAGACATGGTCGCAATAGCAGTGGTATCATGAGAGCAACTTGTGACCAACCGGACATCGAAGTTGGGGTTTGCCAACGCATAGAGAAGAGCAAAAGTATCGTCCATGTCGAATCCGACATCGGTGTCAATGATCACAGGAACCTTGCCGCTCGCAGCAGCAACATATACGCACAGGGACACGAAAAAAATGCCAAAAAGCTTCGTCGTCGTCACGAGTGAGAGATGCGTTTCAGCTGAGTTGGTCACCTGGGCAAATTTCTTTCTCCATCCCCCTGGTCCTCCCCCCTACCCACGACCGACTTTTCTGCCCCTTCCCTCCTCATCATCCTCTCCTCCTGAAAGTCCAGAAGGGCAGCCCACCCAATGAGATAAAAAAATTGGGTTTCGCTGCTTCAGTGTTTCTTTGTGGTTGAATATTGTATTGCCACGTCCTTGTTGCGACCTGTGATATGTGATATCTGCACGAACGCACCACCTGACGACGAAACTGAGTGACAGGACCTTGAAAGAAGATGTGTGTTTATGACCGCAAAGGCGAAGCACTCCTCCTGAATATCGTTGTTGGTGTGCAATAATGGGAGTTGCCGCATCCTTTTTAGCGGTCGCTTCCCAAGCCAACGAACTGCGAATGACGATTCGGAGCGAGGAGAACATCCCCTGGAATCTTGCAGACTTGTCTGCCGAGGCCGAACGCAGAATTGGGCTCCTTCAACAGTTAGGAGCTCTTATTGCCGCTGAACACGAAACTCAGTCCCTCAGACAGTTGCCTCCTCAAACAAGAGAACTTCACCCTGGGGTACATGCCCTCTGGATTAATGATGCAGTCGAATGGCTTCAGCAGCGCTTCCTCGATCGCCTCATCGGTGACGATTTTCTTAGACAACAGTTCGTCTCCGTTTTAACTTGTCAACCTTTCTTATCTTAATGTTTATACTAGTCGGCGATCGCTCCAGGCCCGACTTGGCGAATTGCGACGGCAGGCCTTTCCTCCTCGCAGTCGCCTTCTATGCAACCGTTTTGCCCAGCTTTCGGAGCATCCCCCCATCCCAGCCCGGGACTTCCGCGAGCTCATTCTGAGCGACCTCTCTTTCTACCCCCTTCCCCCCGCCGAGGACACTCCCACAGCCTTTCAGCCCTGGGCACCATATCCTCTCACCAAACGCGAGGTTCTGTGCGCCCTGTGTGGGGAGGCTCAAACGCGACTGGAGATCTTGGAGCAAACAGCCCAGATGCCCGACGGCCCGTTTCTGCTGTCCAACGTGCGGGACGTCTTCACGTGGCTCCCCACGCGCTGTGGGCTGGGCAAGGCCGAGGGCGTCCACGCGCCCCTCTCCCTCGATGCCGTCCAGGAGCAGTCTGTCATGACTTTGACACCCCTTCGAGACACCCCGGCCATCCTCCCCTTCCTTTTCGATGCCGGCGCAGGGGCCAGGAGATTTTGCGACGGCTGGAGGTGCTCAGGCCCCTCGGTGAGACCCTGCGGGAGCGCTCCGCCCGGACGGCCGAAGAGTTTTGTACACAGTTTCGGGCCCGTGTGCGGGCCGGTCTGTGTTGCCCCTCCTTCCCCCATCCCGACTTTTTCACGTACCTCTCCCCGGAGCTCCCCCCCCCCCCCCCCCCCCCCCATTTTCGTTTCTTGAGACCGCCGGTTTCTGCTCTCGCACTTCCATCTCGCCTGCTTCTCCTCCCCGTACCCCCATTTCCATTTCTCTGCCGCCGGTTTCTTTTCTCACTCACTCGTTCTTTCTTTCTTCTTTCTTGCCTGCTTCTCCTCCCCGGGCTCGCAGCCTCGGCGGCCATCGGGCTGGAGGCCACGCCGGCCCAGTCCCCGGGCGGGATCCGTGTGTCCCGCTATACCGACCCGGTGGCCACCCTGGAGCACGCGCGCACCTTGCTCGACGACCTCTGCCGGGGCCTGGCCGCCCAGACCCGGCGCCTGATGAGCTCCGGGGTGGAGGAGCCCGCGGTCCGGGATTGCATGGAGGCCATCCTGCCCCGGGTGGAGAAGGCCTGCGAGGACGTGCAGGTGCTGCTGATCGACCCCGTCCGGGCGGCCGACCTGGCCCCCGAGCGGCGGCGGCTCAACGGCAAGATCGAGACGTTTTTGGGCAGCCTGCGGGAGGGCAGGGCCGCCGAGGTGGTGGCCATTCTGGCGGTGCCGTGACCAGCGTTCTCCCCTTCCCGTCCGGCGCCACCGCAAGATCCCCCGCAACGTATCCTCTCTCATCGCAAAAAAAATGGCAACAAGCTAGGCAGTCGTGTCGCTACGATCGGGAACCCTCGTGCCCAAAACCCCGCACACGCACACGCACAAGAGAAAACGCAAGGTGGCTTCCAACCGGCCCGCGACGTGGCTGGTCTGGTCCCCAAAGACAGACGTCGGACGGGGCGGGAATGTGTCGGCCGCGGTCCCAGTTTGCACTACGAAACTGGGCGATGGAGGACCAAGCCGAATGGCCTGCATCCGCTAGCTTCACCCCCACGCCGTGTCGGGTGGTGGTGAATGACCAATCCGAATCGGGGGGATGTGAGTTGCCACGCGGCGGCGCTCACCGTGGGGGCGGGTAGACCGTCGCCTGGCCGGGTGGGGGCGGGGCCACCGCAGGCGCGACAGGGGCCGGGCCGGGCCGCGGGACGATGGGTTGGGTGGGAAGCTTGGACAGGATGGCCTGGAGGTCGGCTGGTCAACCACAAAATCAGAGGTCAGCACGGGCAGAGCGGACACCACCCCAGGGAGGGATCGACCCCGCAGACCGGGTGCATGGACGGTCGCGTACAGCTGGCCGATCTCGTGGGATATGCTGGCCACGGCATCCATGTCGACGTTCTGTGCGGCGAACCAGTCGCGCATGTCCTGGTTGTGGATGGAACCCGCCATGAACAGGGCCGCCAGGGCGATGAGGTGGGGGGGATGGAGCAGCGAGACGGCAGTCCGGTATGAGTCGTTGACAAAGGTCCTGTCGACGACAAGCGGGGTGAGCAGTGGGAAAGGCGAGAGACGGGTGGCAGACCACGCGTCGGGTAACAGTTGGGGGATTTTGGCATCATCGCAGTATCTGATGGTGAGTCGGTCGGGGTTATGCGTCCCAAAAGAATAGAACAGACTGTATGAGTGGTCGGTAGGGGTGGAAAACAATCAGATCAAAGTGCAAGTCTTCGAGAACATAAAACTCGCATTGGACGATGTCGGGAACGGTGTATGCGCTCTCTGGAAAAGGAGTGTGCCGCTTTCCTCAGTCGCGAACACTCGCCACAGACTCATTTTTTTGAGGATTTGGGAGAGGCGCGTGTGAGACATCCCCGTTTCTTCGATCTTGCCTGCGATGTACAGGCAGGTTGGGGCCACGAGGAGTGGGTCGATCATCATAAAGCTATTGCTGCAAAAAATGAGCGAGAATCGGGTGTGGTAAAGAGGCCGACTTTACATAGAACCGCTTGAAGTAGACGATGGCGGTGGCAACCACCCGCCAATGGAGCGAAAAACTCTTCCCAACTTGCTGTAAAACTGGAACGGACGGAAATAGGTTGAACGAAGAAGGAAGCACAAACAATGAGCGTATGATGCGTGAAGGGCCTTAAGCTCGTTGGGGGTGAGGTATTGGAGGTCCTGATGGTTTGAATCAGAAACTTTTTCTAGTGAGAGAAGCCATGATGTCCTGGAAGCAGCTTACTTTGGACGAATTCTGTTGAAACAGACGCATGCGTACTCCCCCAAAAATTCAAAGTCATCCACTGACTTTGCCGGAGGAACCCGAAAGGACATAGAGATCGTTTTCCCAACATCTGCACAATGCCAGGACACGGTGGCGGTCATCACGGTGGTGGTGGACACCATCATTCTTCTCGAGGTAGAGGGGGCCGTGGCGGTGGACGCGCAAATTTGCTAGGTTTTGTGTCTGTTCGCCTATTCCGAACTCCAGCAGTAACAATGTGCTCAGGGGGGCCGCATTCATCGGAGGTTTCGTTATCCTTTTCAACTTGGTCCCTTGGCCCTCAAATCTAGCAACAACTCTCGACATGGAACCGGGGCAACAAATTCTGGTTCCAATTACCACTGAGTATCTGTCCTACTGGCTCGAGGCTCCTGCCGGTACCACCACGTATCGGTTTTCTTCGGAGACTCATCCACCTTCAATCGCGATGTCCGCTCCTTCAACTGATACATATTCCTTTTCGCTCCGTCCGTGAACCCTGAAACTGCAAAGTCATTTTTGGTTCCGCCCAACCCTTTTTAGGCGAGGATTATTACGAGTATTATTCGTACTTTTTGAGCGCTGGGACAAACGGTCTGCATCTCTCCTGCCCATTATTGTATTATTGTCACAACTTTCTCTCGTCAGTATCCTTCTCATGGAACTTCGCCCAGCACATCTACTTCTCCGTGTATCGGCGTGGACTCGCCGTTCGCAATCGGGCTTTCAGGGACCTGAATTCGGTGGGTTCCGGCCAATTCACCGCTCCGGCTGGTCTGTGGCCTCTTTTCCGCGGGCCGGCACCTCCCATCCGGTCTCGTAGATGACATGTACCTCTTCGAGGCCGAGAACCTCGCCAAGTCCACCAACGACGGGACGTACACCCTGGCGATCTCGCGCCCTGTGGTCTGCCCTCCCCCATCGTGCGGCGGCGCCCGAACAGCGCAGGGAGTCGTGCCAGCGCTTGGTGTCCATCACTACGATCACCCCACCCCACCCCAGTTCGATGTGCCGAGCACGGCCGAGGTGCTGACGGGCGGCGTCCGTGGCGTTCCGAGCGCCTCCTCCACGATCTACCTGCTGGTGACCCCACCGGCCGAGGCCTGCAGTCCCAAGGTCACTCCTCCTCCCGTCCCCAAACACGCCACTTCATCACGTCATCCCCATCCCCATCCCATCGTCGTGCAGTACTGCAAGATCAGCCTTGTCGAGTACTGCAGCAACGCCTACCTGATCATCGCCATCGTCTTCTGCGCCCTGGGCGCCATCGTGCTGGCCATCAGCTTTTGGGTCGTCATCAGCGTCCTGCCCGCCCGCCAGAAGGCCAAGGAGGAGGCCGCCAAGGCCGCCAAGGCCACCACCGAGATGACCGTCGTGGCGACGACCCAGAACCCGCTCGGCGCCTCGGCCGTCATGGGGGTGGACGTGTCCGCCCCGGCCATTGACCCTGCCGCCCCGGGGAAGCTCGGCGTGTCCATCGACACGGCCCATCTCGCCATGCCCGTGGTGGCTCCCCCCCAGGGTCAGCTCGGCGCGGCCATCGCGCCCTTCGCCATGCCCGCGGCTGCGCCCCCCGGGGTGGACTCGCCCATGAGCCTCTGAAGGCCATGCCAAGCATGCACTCATGGGTCCCCGTGGGCCGTGGGTGCGCGTGTATCCGTCTTATCTTATCTAACCTTATCTTATCTTATCTTACCTTATCTTTTCAGTTGGCTTGTTTTCGGTCAGCATCGTTTTCTTGTTTTCAATGCGCACCGACGTGGGTGGGACGGTCTGGGGCTGCTTTCTGCTCGGCGCTCGTGTTGCTGTGCTGTGCGATGCGTGATTTCAGACCGTCTTGATTTTGTCCGCCCATCACCCGATCTCCCGCCGGACGTCGGCGCAAGGCGCTTGTGCTCTGCGCTCTTCAAAAAACCAACTTTTCATCACCGTCATCATCGTTTCCTGTTTTGGCTTTTTTTTCCTCTTTCTGCCTTTCTTTGGAAACCATTTTCCTTCTTCCCCATTGCTGGCTGATTGCTGGTTCGGTACGGGTTCTGTGCTGTCGTGTGTTGTTCTTGTCGTGTGTTGTACTTGGTCGGTGTCCTCTTTCTCGAGGATCTCAAAAAGCACGGAGTATCATACCCCGGGGATGCACCCCCCAGCCTGGGCCTCTGTCCAGGCCCACAGGACGCGCGCTCACACCGCTCTGCAGCGGATCCCGAGAGGGCCGATGACAATGGGGGTTGGTCTCCATCCACAAAACAAGCAATCCCCCCCCCCCCCCCACACACACACACACACACACACACACAGACACACACAGACACTGGTCGCCACGACGGCAGGTCCGTCCTCTCCCTAACGAGCCTATCAAACGCCCTCCACAGGGGATTCCTTCGCCCACGGGTGCAGTGACATTCGTGCTGTCTCTTCTACCTCTCTGGTTTTTGTTTTATTTTCCCGTTACTTCGTTCCTTCTTTACACGACACAGACACTGGCCGCTCGATTCGAGTAGTGTGTGTGAGACAGATTCACAATTGGATGTTTTGAAAAGAGAGAAAAAAATACTTCCTCCCCCCCTCCCTCCACCCTCCCTCCACCCCCGGCCCCTTGTTGCCTGCTGGGCCCCGGTCGGGTCTGGATGGCCTCACAGGACGTCGTTGGCCTCGAAGGCCTGCAGCATCTCGCCGGCCAGCTTGCGGATGAGGACACCCTCGTCGTTGGAGAGGGCCTTGATGACCTCGTACAGCCGGTACCGCGAGATGACCTCCTTGGGCCTGCCGCGGCGTGGGGTGGGATGGGGGGCGCGAGGGGAAGGATGGCGATGATGGAAGAATGGCGATTGGATCTGGTGGTGACTGGATGATGATGGCTGGTGGTGATGGTGGTGATGGTGATGACGACGATGGCGCCGATGCTGCTGCTCGGAGGGTGATGATGGGGCTGAATGTATGATGCTGATGATTGTGATGATTGTGATGACAGGGTGGCACTCGGGGCGCCGGCCAGGGGCGCCGGCCAGGGGCGGGGCGGGGCGGGGCGGACCTTGAGCACTTCTCGTAGAGCTGGCGCATGATGCGGAGGACGCTGAGCCGGACGGCCGTGTTGGCGTGGGCCAGGAACTCGGCCAGCTTGCCCCAGAAGGGCGACGCCCCCATGGCCTGGAGGGAGGATGGATGGAGGGAGGGAGGGAGGGGGGTGGTACGCGGCGGGCATGAGGGAAAGTGAAGGGGGGGTGAGGCTGAGATGACACCGAGATGGGGATCGCCACGACGCGTCTGGTCTGAGGGGGGGGGGAGGTGGTGGTGGAGGTGGACGGAGCGGACCGCGTTGATGGCCTCCGAGGAGCCGGTGATCTTGTTGACGTTGTCCAGGATCTTGTCCAGCCGGTCGATGTACTGCCGGCCGGGCGGGGAGAGGAGGGCAGGATGGGGACCCATGAGGGGGTGTGTTGACAGGGTGCGTGGTCTGGAGGCGCCACAGGACGGGGCAGGGGAGACGCAGCACCGTGGAGGGAGCGAGGGAAGGCGGGGGGACAGGGGACGGGGACGGGGACGGGGACAGACGCCCGGGCGGTGGAGGGGCGCCAGGAGGAGGCCCAGGTTTGCCGGCTGGGCGAGGAACCCGCCCACACGCTCCGGCTCGACGGCCACCCTGAGAGCGGATGGGGCGGGGGCGGGGACGGGCAGGTGCGGTGTGAAGAGAGTCATCACAAGAGTGATGTGGTGTGGGGGCGGAGACGGAGACGGAGACGGAGACGGAGACGGAGACGGAGACGGAGACGGGGACGGGGACGGGGACGGGGACGGGGACGGGGACGGGGACGGGGACGGGGACGGGGACGGGGACGGGGACGGGGACGGGGACGGGGACGAGGGACGGGGACGGGGACGGGGACGGGGACGGGGACGGGACGGAGACGGGGAGATAGCTGGGGTGTGTGTGTGTGGTGTGGTTGTGGTGCGGGTGAGGCAGAAGGAGCGGGCGCGGACCATGCCTGGAGGGCCTCGTAGATCTTGAGCTGCTTGTTGGAGGCGTCCAGCTGGCGCAGGAAGAAGCCCAGCGCCTCCGACTGCCAGAGGGCCGCCCGGCAGCCGGGGCCCGCGTGGGGCATCGAGAGCAGGCACTCGAAGGCAAGCTCGCTGGCGGGCGTCTGGTCCTGGCTGCACCGCTGCAGGTGCGGGATGGCCCCTTGTTGGGCCGCCTGGTGGGGAGAGGCAGCGCCCGGGCGGAGGCGGGTGAGGCGAACTCTCACCACCATCAAAAGGACCACCGACACAGTGAGGGTGGCCAGGGGGTGGCCAGGGGGCGGCCAGGGGGTGGGCCAGGGGGCAGCTGGCGGGACGACGGACGAGTTCTTGGCGGCGGGGGCAGAGCTTGCAGATGTAGAACAGGGCCAACACCAGCTGGTTGTGCACCTGGGGGGGGGGGGGGGGGGGGGGGTGGAGTCGGGCAGATGGAATGAAGATGATGTGAGGAGGAGGGGATGGGGGGGGGGGGGGGGGGGGGGGGGGACGAAGGGGGATGAGGATGACGGTGGGGAACGGGGTCTCGACCTTGGCATCGCCGATCTTGAAGTAGCTGACCAGCATCTTGATGACATCTGCCGGTGCGGGCGCGGGAGGCGTCACGGACGCCCAGGGGCAAGGGAGAGGAGGGGGAGGTGGAGGGAGGGGGAGGGAGGGAGGGGAGGAGGGAGGAGGGAGATGGGGGCGTGTCGGGTGATGGCCATCCCCTCTTCCCTTGCCGGGGCGGGCGGCCTGGCCACGGACCGGCCTTCGAGGAGGTACAGGGCGTCCGAGTTCATGGTGAGGTGCTTCAGGGCCGTCACCAGGCGCAGCTGGCTCGCCCCGGGCAGCTTGGGGATGCTCGGCAGCATGTCTGCGCGGGGGGGGGGGGGGGGGGGGCAGAGGCGTGTGTCTGTGTGTCGCTGCGAGGTGGGCGCGAGCTCGATGCCAGTGCGTCGCCTGCGATGGTAAGGGTCGTGTCGCGGACCCATTTGTGTGTGTGTGTCGTAAAGAAGGAACGAAGTAACGGGAAAATAAAACAAAACCATGTGTGTGTGTGTGTGTGTGTGTGTGTGTGTGTGTGTGGTGGTGGTGGTGGTGGGGGGGGGTGGTGGTGGTGGAGGAGGAGGTGTCCAAGGCGTGCCGATGCCTGTGTGTGTGTGCATGCAGCAGCGGCGGACTCTGAGGACGTCCTCGTGGCACAGGAAGATCGAGACGGTCTTGTCGTTGTTGGCGAAGTACAGGAAGATGTTGCTGATGTCGTCCAGCACCCGGTCGCACTCGCCCCTGCGTCAGCGGGTCCCGGAAGGCCGGGTCTTGGCTGCGTGGGTGGTGGTGGGGTGGCGATGGCGGGGTGAGGGGTGATGAGGATTGGATGCTGCTGCTGCTGCTGCTGAGTGTGGCGGTTGCGGTTGCGGTGGTGTGTGTGTGTGTGTGTGTGGGGGGATGCATGCGGGGCGGACCAGACGGCCGTCAGGAGGGTCGCCAGCCGGTCGAGCAGGTCGCTCTTGCAGAAGATCCTGCCGGCCCCGCCCGCCCAGCCCGCAACCCGGCATACCATTATCACCACCGCAACCCGGCATACCAATATCACCACCGCAACCCGACATACCATCATCACAGGGCAGTGAAATGATGAGAACGCTGGGGACGCTCAGGTGCAAGGGCTGCGAACGGATGCGACGGCGGCGTGGAGGCGGGGTCCGAGGAGGCGATGCCACGGCATCAACGTCCACTTGGTCGTGGGGCATGGGGGCATGGGCATGGGGGCATGGGGGCATGGGGGCATGGGGGCATGGGGGCATGGGGGCATGGTGGCGTGGGGCATGGGGGCGGACCGGCAAAGGTCCTGCTTGGGCAGAGCGGTCGATTCCTGGTCGAGACGCACTTGCTGTGGGCCCGCAGGGGGGGGGGGGGGTGACGTGGTGATGTGAGATTGGTGACGGGGGGGGGGGGGGGGGGGGGGGATGGCGGCGGTGGTCGCCCAGGCGCGACTGATGCTGATTGGATGCTGATTGGATGCTGATTGGATGGAGATGAGGATGGAGATGAGGATGGAGATGAGGATGGAGATGAGGATGGAGATGAGGATGGAGATGATGAGGATGACGACGACTGGACGACTGGAAGACTGGACGACTGGACGACTGGATGAATGGGTCCTCAATGGATGCTGATGGATATGGGTCTGGTGATGATCACGATGACGGTGATGCCCCCATTCCTCTGCGCCTGGGCGGACCGGGGCGTGGTTGAAGATGTGCCAGATGTTGGCCACGGCGCCCCAGATGAGGTCCCGGTTCACGGCGTAGTCGCCCTCGAGCAGCTGCACCAGGTTGGGCAGCGCCCGGCAGGCGACGAACATCTGCGGGCCACACGAGGCGGCCGAGCGAGGGGAGGGGAGGGGAGGGTGCGATGAGGTGCGGACGTGTGGCGGTGGTTGTGGTGTTGTGTGTGGACAGCGGCACAGGTGGCGGCGGGGACTTCTGGCTGTCACTGGGATGGCAGCGGTGGGGGGATGGCAGCGGTGGGGGGATGGCAGCGGTGGGCAGCGGGGGCGGACCTGGAGGGTCTGCTCGGTGCCGTGGATCATGTTCTGCACGAACCGGCCCACCTGGGCCCGCACGTTGACCGGCAGGGCCGGGGCTGCACAGCAGGCGAGGAGACATCAAGATGGATGGGGGGATGGGATGGGCCCACAGCGGTGGCGAGGAGACAACAAGATGGATGGGAGGATGGGGTGGAGTGGCGAGGAGACAACAAGATGGATGGGCATGGGGGCCCACAACAGGTGAGCAGATCGATGCGACCACAGCAGCGGGGAGGCACAAGAGGGATGACGAATGGGCATGGGGGCTGCACAGCAGGTGGGGTGAGGGCGTGAGGGCGGGCTGCGCGTGGGCTGAAGGAGGCTGGGTCGTGGGGGCGGGGCGGCCGGGGGCGCGGACAGGCGAGGGACATGATGGCGGGCACCATCCCCACGAAGCAGGCCGTTTCCTGCATCTGGTGGCTGTCGGCGATGGCCTGCAGGCGCCACCCCATCCACCCAGCCACCCGGCCCAGGAAAGGAAAGGAAAGGAAATGGTGATGGTGATGATGATGATGATGATGATGATGATGATGATGATGATGATGATGATGATGATGATGATGATGATGATGATGATGATGATGATGATGATGACAAGTCAGGCGAGCTCGCTTCGTTACGCTTTCAATCTGGTGGCTATCTACCCGGGGAAGGGTTGACCTGGAGTCGACCGCGACCATCCTGCGGGGATATGGCAGGGTGGTCCGAACGATTGGTGAGGTCGCCGTCCTTCCCCGACCCGTTTGAAATTTCGACCTTGGTGGCTATCCCCCCGGGGAAGGGTCGATCGGCAGGCAACCTCGACCACGGTTCGCTGGATTTATGGGTCCCCCCAGCGAACGGTGAGGTCGCCGGCCTTTGCCAACCACTCCGAAATTTCGACCTTGGTGGCGATCCCCCCGGGGAAGGGTTGATCGGCGGGCTACCTCGACCACAGTTCGGTGGATTTATGGATCCCTCCAGCGAACGGTGAGGTCGCCGTGCTTCCCCGACCTGTTTGAAATTTTGGCCTTGGTGGCTATCCCCCCGGGGAAGGGTTGATCGGCGGCCGGTACCGACCACGGTTCGCTGGATTTATGGGTCCCTCCATCGCGGTGAGGTCGCCGGCCTTTGCCAACCACTTTGAAATTTCGACCTTGGTGGCTATCCCCCCGGGGAAGGGTTGACCTGGGGGCCACCACGACCACGGTTTGGTGAATTTATGGATCCCTCCAGCGAACGGTAAGGTCGCCGACCCTCTCCGGTCATTTGAATTTTTTGGACTTTAATTTTGGTCCCATAATTTTTTTCCTGTGCCTCCCATACTTTTTTGGGGGTGCCTCCCAAGTAGGGTATATAAGGGCCACCCCCCCTGGGGGACTTGTGAAGATGGGGTCGGAGGGGCCGAAGGGCCGAAAAGCCGAAATGCCGCAAGACACAGTAGGCTTAGTAGACCTGGTAGGCTCTCATGCGCCTGTGGCGCCCAGGCTGCGTCCGGCCCCACCTTCAGGTGCGATCGTTGTCCGGACAACACTGTTGCGAAAATGTTGCGAAATCGTTGCGAAATCGGTGCGACACATGGTAGCGCTCTCTGGCCCCCTGCCCTTGAAGCTTAGCTTAGCCCACCACCGCCCGAACCCGCTTGGAGTCCCGAAGCACAATGGCCCGCCCGGTCAAGGTTGGCGATCCCCCCCTGATGAATGCCCCTACCATCCCGGTCTTGCGACGGGTTCTCTCGGGTGCTGGTCCACGGTGACCGAGCCGCTCGGACAGCTGGCCGGACCCCACTCCAACAACACGGTGCGCTCTCCAGGATACCTCTGTGGCCTGTGGACGTCCCCGCAGTGCTGCGGTAAGCCGGTCCCGAACACATAGGGTGTGATGACGGATGCACTCTCCCCCTGGCAAATGGCGTGTTGCCCCTAAGTTGGCAAAAGTCCGACGGCATGAGGACTAAAAATACCAACTGCCTTTGGGTCGGGTCGGTGCCGGGGGGAGAGCCCTGGGATTTTACAGATTTTTGGAAGGCCACCCTCAGTTCCTTCCCCCGAAAAGTCGTCCCTGTTTTTCGGTATTTATAATATGTAGAATGATGATGATGATGATGATGATGATGATGATGATGATGATGATGATGATGATGATGATGATTGGATGGTGATGGTGATGATGATTGGATGATTGGATGATGAAGGACGCCACCCAGCCACGATGTCCGAGGGCGGGCCGAACAGACAGACGGCACGCAGACGCAGAGGTCTTTGAAAGGCGCAAAGGCGCAGACGCAGACACAGGCGGGATCAACAGAGAGGGCGGCGAGTTTGACCGGATTGGAGGGAGACAGAGAGACGGCCGGACAGGGCAGGCGACGGACAAGACAGCACGGGCGGGCAAATGGATGGATGGATGGACAGACAGGCAAACAAAGACGAACCAAGTTGCCTATCTTGGGAAAAACACGGACACAGACAAGTGGGCGGACCGAGTTGATGACCCTGAGACTCAGGACGGGTCCACAGACGGACGGACGGACGCACAGAGGGACGGACGGACCGAGTTGATGACCTTGAGGACGGCCTCCCGGACGCGGGCCGAGGGATGGTCGAGCAGCTCGAGCAGGGGCAGCAGCCCGTGGTTCTCGATCAGCCACGAGGCCCGCTCGTGGATCAGCTCCGTCTGGCCGACAGCACCACCCCCAGGGAGGGAGAGGCGCACACGAAATCATGAGCGAAGCCCGCCGTCTGATCCGACAGGACAGCAGCACCCAGGTCGACATCACCCCAAGGTCGACATCACCCCAAGGTCGACATCACCCGGGCGGGACAGCAGCACCCAGGACGGGACGGCAGCACCCAGGACGGGACGGCGCCAAATGTACAAGAATGATGACGTTTTTTGGGGGGCTGACGGTGCTCTGAGCGGGCGGTGGGGGCAATGGGGGCGATGGGGGCGATGGGGGCGATGGGGGCGATGGGGGCGATGGGGGCGATGGGGGCGATGGGGGCGATGGGGGCGATGGGGGCGATGGGGGGCGATGGGGGCGATGGGGGCGATGGGGCAATGCGGTGGGGATGGCGAACCATCTTGCCGCACGTCTCGACGGCCTTGTACTCGCGCACCTCCTGCTCGGTCATCCCGGCCAGGGCAGGGTCGGCGGGCTCCTGCGGCAATCACCCCCACCCACCCCACCACCACCCCACCCGGTGAAAGGCGGCAGTGCGGGAAGCTGAGACGACGGGAAGGGCGTGATTTGGGGGCAGGGGCTTGAGTGAATGATGATGATGATGAAGTGGATGATGATGACGACGATGGGTCGAATGACGGTGATGGTTGGATGATGCCGATGCCGCGTGGATGATGCCGATGTGCCGATGCCGATGCCGATGATGACTCTATGCAGGTAGGCTGGGGGGGGGGGGGCGCACCTTTCCGCGCCCGTGTGCGGCCTCCTCGTCGCCGCTTGTGGCCTCATCGGCCTCGTCCTCCTCGACGGGCGCCGGGGGCCGGGGCGGGGGCGGCGAGGGGATGGGCGTCCGCATGGGGGAGATCGACGGGGGGCTCCCCGGCAGCCGTGTGGATCCCCCCGAGGCAACGTCTGAGGCAGCCCGGATGATCCCCCGGGGAGGGGGTGGGGTGGGTGGGGTGGGTGGCGGCAGAGGGGCGGGATGAGCGAAAGCGGCAAGGGGGTGAGGCAGGACGCAGGACGAGCTTCTCTGATCATCATTTCGCGCAAACCCGCCCCAGCCACCGAAAATACGGGCAGGCAGGGCAGGCAGGCAGGTGGGGGCGGGGGGCGGACGGCGCTCCTGCTGTAAGAGGGTCGCGTAGACGTCCAGCTGGTGGATGTACCGCTGCAGCCGCTCCCGCTCCTCCGCGTCGCGCTCGTCACGCAGCCGCTCCAACTCGGCCGCCTCTGCCCCCGGGGTGGTGGTGATGGTGGTCGGGGTGGTGGTGGTGGTGGTGGTTGGGGGGAGGGGAGATGGTGAGTGTGTTTGGATGGCCGTGCGTCTGTGATGGCGGGAGCAGAGCGGCAGTATCGAATCATCATCGCCATCACCATGCGGCGAGTGGGGGGCAGGTGGATGGCTTGGGGGATATGGCACGCCCGTGCAGCGGGGGGGGGGGGGGCGCGGCAGATGCGTGTTTGAGTTTGAGTGGCGCGGACAGAGAGACGGGGCAGCATAGCGAGCGTGGCATGGAGTGGCATGGGGCGGCAAGGGGCGGCAAGGGGCTGGGGACCTTCATCGACCGCCGATTCGGGGAGCACCCAGTCCGACTCGCGGAAGTCCGTCACAGGCACCACCGCCGCAGGGGCCGGCTGGGTGATCTGCGGGGCGGGGCGGGGCGGGGGTCAGATGGCTCTTGCGTGCGCTGTCTGTGTGGCTGTGCTGTCACTGTGGCTGTGGTGTCTGTCTGTCTGTGTTGTCTGTCTGTCTGTCTGTCTGTGCTGTGTTGTCTATCTGCGCTGTCTGTGCTGTCTGTCTGTCTCGCTGGGCGGCGGGTGGGCGGGCTGACCCGATCGCGAACGGCGTTGATGTCGATGCCGCGCAGGTCGATGCCGATATCATCCTCCCCGTCGTCCGTCGCCTGGGCCGCCTTGACGGCTATCCCCCCAGGAGCGGCAGACACAACAGCCCAACAAGCCCAACAAGCCCAACAGCCAAGCGCACACACAGCGAGTATGATGAGGATCTCGACACCGCCGCGAGTATGATGACGGTCCGTCGCCTGCCTTGGCGACTATCCCGCCCAGGGAGCGGCAGGCAAACGTGCACACTCACCACCGCGTGTCGCACCACAGAATCGGGGGGCCACAGGATGGGGCCACAGGATTGGGGGGGGGGGGGGGGGGGGGGCACAGAAACAGATCATTTCACGCATTGCCTCACCTCGCGCATCTCCCTGCCGTGTGCTGCTGCTTGGCCACACATAGATTGGGGGCCCCAGGGTTGGGCATGTGGGCTGGCAGACCGCGGATGGTGCCCTGGGAGTCCTCGGAGAAGTGCTTCAGGATGTCCGACTTGGTCAGCGAGCCGCTCCCCGCCAGGCCCCCCGACGACCCTGAGGGCACACAGGCGCCGTGTCGGGGTCAGGGCGAGAGAGGTCAGGAGACGACGATCATGATGATTGGGCGAGGATGACTGGGGGATGGTGCACGCTGACGACTGGCTGGCGTGGGCGGAGCATCCGACCTTCTCTCCAACCACCCGCGCTCGTGGGCGGCCCGTGCAGAGTCGGCGGGGCCAGGCCGACCCGCCCCGGCAGCAGGCCGGCAGCAAAGGCCCCGCCCCCGGCAGCCAGCTTGGTGGGCTGGGTGCCGGCACTCACGGCTGGGCCCCCGGCGGGCGGTGCGGGCAGATCAAAGTCCCCATCGAGGTCCAACTCCAGTGGGGGCGGCGTCCCCGCGGCCGCCGGGATGGTCAGCTGCTTGCCGGGACCCGGGGCCGTGGCCAGGGGAACGGCGGCGGGGGCCGGGTGGGCCGTGGCGACGGCCGTGGGCGGGGGGGAGTCGGCCGTCGGGGGGTGCGGGGGCGGGGTGGCCGAGTGGGTCGAGGAGGACGAGCAGGGCGGCTGGGGCGCGATGTGGATGGCTGGGGGGTGGGGGGGGGGGGGGGGGGGGGGGGGGGGGGGGGCAGACGCGCGGTGATCAGCAAAGGACAGCGCAGACAGACAGCGCGGACAGACAATACAGACGACAAATAGACGCAGCAATGAAGAAGCAGAGCTGGGTGATGCGGATGGAACCGGGGTGTCGTGGGGAGGGGAGGGGGATACGGACGGCCGAGGGTGCTGCCATCGTCGTCGTCGTGCTCTTGGTATCGCTTCAGCAGATCCTGACCTCCGGGAGCCGCCCGAGGCTCTGGGGTGGGCGGGCGGGTGGATGGGACGGGTGAATGGGTCGGCGGTCGGTCGGTCGGTCGGGAGGGGATGGAAGGCGGGCACGGCCCGGATGCTCCCCATCCCAACCCCGCCGCTGCAGGCACCACCCCCACCCCACCCGCACCCCACCCGCACCCCGCACACCCCGCACCACCCACACCATCACGCACCACCCTGCGGTCCCCGCACCCCGCACCACCCCGCACCACCCCGCACCATCACGCACCACCTGCACCCGGTCCCCGCACCCCGCACCCAGGACGGACTGTGTTGGGCGGGCTGGGCAGTGGCCGCGGGAGGCGGGGCGACGGCGACCCTGCTGCGCATCTGGGCGAACCGGGCCGCCTCGGCCTCGGGGTCGAAAGCCGGGCCCTCGGGCTGGGCCCCCCACGCCCCCGGGCTGGTCGCCGCCATCGCCCTCGGCGCCCGTCGAGAGCAGCCCGGCTGGACAACAGTAAGCGAGGCCTGGGAGCGGCTGCAGAGAGAGGGAGGAGGAGGAGGGGGGTGATGATGATGGTGACGATGATGATGATGATGATGATGGTGGTGGTGGTGGTGGTGGTGGTGGTGGTGGTGGTGGTGGTGGTGGTGGTGGTGGTGGTGGTGGTGGTGGTGGTGGTGGTGGTGGTGGTGGTGGTGGTGGCGGTGGCGGTGGCGGCGGTGGTGGTGGTGATGATGATGGCATGGCGGTGGTGCCTGGGATGTCGGACCCGCGGGTGCGGAGCCAGGGGTGCAGCAGCAGCTGGTCTGCCTTGGCGCGCCTGTTGGGGTCCTTCTGGAAGGTGCTCATCAGGAAGTCCTTCAGGCTCTGCGCCGGGGTGGCGGGCGGCGGCGCGCAGCGGAAGGGGAAGGAAGGGAAGCGGAGCATGAGGAGGGAGCATGAGGAGGGAGCATGATGAGGGAGCATGATGAGGGAGCATGATGAGGGAGCATGATGAGGGAGCATGAGGAGGGAGCATGAGGAGGGAGCATGAGGAGGGAGCATGAGGAGGGAGCATGAGGAGCATGGTGAGCATGAGGAGCCAGCAAAGCGCGCCAACCAGAAGGGCATCCTCCAATCGTCATCACCATCATCCTCCAAGCATCATCATCGAGATCATCATCGTGTCCAATCATCAACACCACCCCATCAATCACCGCCGCCACCAGCGCCCAGCAGCGCCCACCATCCGAACATCCTCCCATTGCCTATACCCGGCCCGACGGACGGGCGAGATGCCGGGCGGGAGGGGCGGATGGTCGTCCTGCACGATGCGGAACAGGGCCGGGAAGGGCGCCAGGTCGAAGTAGGGCGGGCTGCCCGTGAGCAGCTCGATGATGGTGCAGCCCAGCGACCAGATATCCGACTCGGGCGAGCAGCCCGACAGGTCGATGATCTCGGGCGCCACTGTGCCGGGGGGGGGGGGGGGGGGGGGGGGTGCCGGGGGGACGCGGTGAGTGGCAAGGGTGGGAGGTGTGTGGGGGTCAGCCAACGGGCAAGGTGCTCAGACGGGAGGCCACCCCCAAATCCGGAAAACGGAAAGCAGGACCCACAAGGGACGATCCGTCACATCACTGATTTGGATGGAGGGACAGCTCGTCGCACAGCAGCAGCAGCAGCAGCAGCAGCAGCAGCAGCAGCAGCAGCAGCAGCAGCAGCAGCAGCAGCAGCAGCAGCAGCAGCAGCAGCAGCAGCAGCAGCAGCAGCAGCAGCAGCAGCAGCAGCAGCAGCAGCAGCAGCAGCAGCATGGGAGTCGCGCCAGAAGGAGGGGAGGTGGAGGTACCAGCCACGTCCTCGTTGGCTTGTGGGTGGGTGGCGGTGGTGGGGTGGGGCGGAGGTTGGTGTCCGGACTCCAGTATGGGGTACCAGCCACGTCCTCGTTGGCGGCCGCGTCGCGCTTCCGGTCCGACACCCGGGTGGCCACACCGAAATCGGTCAGTTTGACGTGGCCTGAGGCGCGGACATGGTGGGGGGGGGGGGGGGGGGGGGGGGGGAGGGGGTGACAGGATGTGAAGGCAGGCCGTGGAAGGCGAGGTGACTGTGGATCGGCGTTGGAGTAACGCGATGCAAGCGCAGCAGCGGAGATGGGGGGGGGGGGGGGGGGGGGGGGGGAGGGACGGAGACCGTTTCGGTTGGCGACAAGAATGTTGGCGCCCTTAATATCACGGTGAATAACACCTTGAGCGTGCAGATATACGAGCCCATTCAACGTCTAGGGTGCCGGGAGAATGCGGCTGTGACCCCGGGCGGCGCAGACCTGGGCCACATAAAGAGAGACCAGCGACTCGGGAAGTCGCCCAAACTTTTTCACCAGAGATTGCAGGGAACCATTTTCCACAAACCTTCGATGAACAGTGGTGAGGAAGGAACATGCCAGGAGGGATCGGACAGACTCCAGAATAATACTCAGGCAATCCTTGGAACGGATGGTATCGATGTACTTAACAATGTTGGGGTGGTTCAGGCCCTCAAGAAGTTTCACTTCAGACTACGGGGGTTCTTGTATTGATGCGAAAAGCTGGAGAAAGAAGGCCGGACCTGGATGGCGTCAAGATCCTGTTCCGACTCGACGTTTTGCAGCGGAATTTGTTTGATGGCGACAAAGTCGCCCGTTACTGTGTTGATAGCCTTCCAAACAGTACCGGCAGCACCCTTGCCAATTACATTCCCGACTCGCTGGCCATAGATGAGCAAACAAAACGACGAAACAGCAGACATAAATCCCGATCGATTTTATCGACGTTTCTGATTTATCCTTTTTCTTTTTCTCCATTCTGCTTGTGGCTCCGACTGTGTCCGTCATTCTGGAGAAAGAACGGCGAACAACAGAGACAGGAGAAAGAACCTCGCGTTATTTTGGCTGTTTCGACGTGGCGATGGCCGCCCGAATCAATTTTCAAGGGGGTTTTTGGGATGCCATCAACTCCATCCCTAAAATTACTCGATACTATCTGGGTTCTGCATTGGTTGTGACACTCGGCTGCTCATTCGGGTTTTTCAATCCTCTCAAACTATTCTTCAGTCCCACCCTGATTTGGGAGCGATTTCAGGTTTGAGGTGTGTTTTTCCCTCTGATTTTTAGTTGATTCTCGACAGATTTGGAGGCTGGTGACTCCTTTCCTCTACTTTGGTCAACTCAGTATCAATCTCCTCTTCCACTTCTATTTCCTGTCTGCACGGAATCCAAAATGTTCCAGACTCACCGCTTTTTCTTTCCAACAAGCTTCGACTACTCTTCACGTCTCGAAACCACCGTCTTCCAGAACAATCCGGCCGATTATCTGCTGATGTTGAGTTTTTGTGGCGCTCTGATCATGGTCCGTGTTTCTTCTCCTTTGTTGACCCGACCAACCACGAAAAACTTTGGCTACCTCCACCCTCCAGTGCGTGGCGCCGTGGTTCAAGATGCTCTTCTTGAGCAGCAGTTTGTCCTTCGCCCTCGTGTACGTGTGGGCACGCGCCCCCGAGAACCGGCAGCGTCTTGTGGGGCTTCTCGCCTTGACTTTCAAGGCTCCCTATCTCCCTTGGGGCCTCCTCATCTTCACAGTGCTCCTCGGAGGCAATCCGCTCCCTGACCTGGTCTGTCTCCCCGAGGCGAATTTGGGTGCCGATTCGGAGCGCCCCCTGGTCATTGACCCTCACTTGCGGGAGGGCCCGATCTTTTCCGCTCTCTTATTCCAGAGCTGCCTGTGTATGTGTGCGCCTCGCCCTCGCCCTCGCCCTCGCCCTCGCCCTCGCCCTCGCCCTCGCCCTCGCCCTCGCCCTCGCCTCTGCGCAACCTTATCCATTGGGACCCTTCTCGTTCATTAGGTGGGCATCTTCGCAGGCCACACCTACGTTTTCTTCAAGTGGATCCTGCCTTTGCCGACAGTCGGCGGACCAAACCTCATGCGCTTCCCTCGAGCCATGTCTGTCACAAAACGTCGAATTCTTTCTCGTGAACGTTTTTCAGTCAGGATTGGGTCAATTCGCTCCTTGGGGCCGGTGGTCGTGCGGTTTTCGGACTTGGCGGACGAGTTGCCCAACCGGAGGCCAACGAGCATGGGGCCGGTGGTTTCCAGTTTTGGGGCGCTGGACACAGACTAGATCACAACCAGTAAGCCGAAAAGCTTTCTTTTTCACCTTTCCCTTTCACCTCTGCCTGTTGAAGCGAATGGTAGCATATGATGAATTGGCTGTACATCTCTTCCATTTTCTTGGAAGATGCATCAAGTGTTTACAAAGGCTTGGTGCGATACATAGAGAAGAGTCTAACTACAGTAAAAAAAGAGAAGCGAACCAGCTCAGTGAAGATAGGGCGGATTGAAAAACAGACGTGAACTTTATTTCTCCTTCTTCTCGGCCTTGGGGTTCTCAGGAGCACTTCTCCACTGCTCGCGAAGAAGAGTGAGGGCCTCCTTCCCCTTCATGTCAGGGTGGTCCTTCTTAATCTGCTCCAGGTTGGTTTGGACGTAGAGTTGGTAGGCAGTCTGCTTCCGCTTGTGATGGCCAACGGCGGGAGTGGCCTCTAAACTCCGGAAGAGAATGATGAAACAACTAGTTGAAATGAAAACAAACCGCTCTTCATCCGACGGGTGCGCTTCTCCCTCTTTTCGGCAGGAGCCTCTGACTCAGTGGCGGTGGCGGTAGCTTCTTCGGCGGGCTTCGCGGCGGGCTTTTCGGCGGCCTTCTTCGGCATAATGAAACTACAAAGCAAAAATAACGAACCAGCCCGCCGGAGCGCAGAGGATGATGAAAATCAGCTTGGCGAACGAATAACGCTTGCAAACCTTCGAACGCGGGGTTGTTACCGACGAGAACCGGTGGCTCTGCAGCTTAACGGCCCCGCTCGTGTTTACTGTGTTTCCCTCCAATCCGATCGTGGGAGCACATAAACCGAGATAAAATGATGGATCTGTTAGCATACGGGTGGAGGAGCCCGAAATAGAAGAGTTGAACAGAAGCACAGCAAAAAAATCGCTCATACACATCATAGACCAATGAAGAGAAAGAAAAACGGGCCGGAAGAGAACCACAAAAAACAGAAACGCTGATTCGTTAAAAATATGGGAAGGGAGAGAGAGAGGGGGGGGAGCTGGAGGAGCTCAATAGGAAGTCAAAAGGGGATCATCACAGGACAAGGACCGAGAAAGGGATGTGAAGGAAGGGACGGAGAGGTCCCGACGGAGGTCGGGGCCGGTGCTGGCGGGGGGCGGCGGCGACGGGGGAGGCGGAGGCGGAGCAAGGAGCAGCTCCAGAGTGGCGCGGAGCACCTTGAGGGGGTAGGGCTTCTGCAGGAAGCGGGCCCCGGCCCGGGTGAGCTCCTCCACGTCGGCCCCCTCGGGGAAGCCCGACGCGATCAGCACCCGCACCGCCGGGCACAGCCGCTTCATCTCGAAGAAGGCCTCCCGGCCCCCTGAAGCGGCACCAGAGAGAGGAGGGCGGGAGAAGCACAGAGAGGAATGAGAAACCAAGGCTGGCCGCGGGGGGTGGGGGTGGGGGGGGGGGGGGGGGGGGTAGGGGGGGGGGGGGGGGGGGGCAGTGGTGTATGATCGGTGCTGATGGAGGTGCACCGGGGCAGCGCCAGCCAGCCAGCCAGGGCCGCCACCCCACCGCGCGGACCCATGCGGGGCATGACAATGTCGAGCATGACCAGGGCCACGTCCTCCATGTGGGCCTGGAACTGCTCCACCCCCTCCAGCCCGTCGCGGGCCTGCAGCACCCGGTAGCCCAGGTGGTGCAGCATCTTGGCGGCAACCTTCCGCACCACCTCGTCGTCATCTGCGCCGCCGGCGGAATGCGCGTGAGTGAGGTGAGTGGTGGGACGAACACCCCCCGGGGGGAGGCAGATCTGTCCCTCCAGATGCCCGTCCCCCCCAGCATTTGGGGGAGGTGGGGAGTGTTTTTGCGGGGCGGGTGGGCAACTGAGCAATCCGAGGGCGATGACGGACCGACGAGGAGGATGCATGGGCTGTCGGGCAGGACGGGCTGGGGCGGCGCAACCCGCGATCGCATCCGGGGCACAGTGCGGCGGGTGGGCGGGAGGAGGGCTCCCCCCGCAGCACCGTCCTCCTGTGGCGGGGCCGCCAGGGTCGACGGGGGCTGATCGGTCGGTGACACCAGCCGTTGCGAGGAGGCCCACAGGGGAATCGCTTGGTCCCCTCCCCCGGACCCGGCGGCCGCCCTCACAGGCGCTGCCGGCGATGGGAGGGCCGCCACCCCCGGGGGTCCCTCGGCCGCCGACTCGGCGACGGGCAGCAGCAGCAGCAGGTCGGGCGGGGCAACCAGCCCAGCCGGGTTGCTGACCGGGACGACCGATGGTGGAGCGGTGGTGGTGCCAGGAAGGGCGGGAATGGCCATCACATGGTCATCTGCGGGGGCAGCAGGAGCAGGCACGCTGCTGGCCACCCAGCGGGCGTGCTGCTGCTGCTGGCTCTGCAGGCTGCTGCTGGAGGAAGCGTGCCGGTGGCTGCGGCGGCGCCGGGCCGCGACCAGAGGCGCGACCAGGGCCAGGACCTCGCCCAGGGTGGCCGACCCGAAGGGCTTCTGGAGGGTGGCCGCGGCCCCGGCGGCCAGCAGGGCGTCCCCCTCGGGCCCCGCGGCGTCCCCCGAGAGCACCACCACCACCAGGTCGGGCGCCACCTCCCGCATCCGGGCGAAGGCCTCCGGCCCGGCCATCAGGGGCAGCCCCAGGTCGAGCAGCACCAGATCGAAGGGGCGCTCCTCGGGCCGCTGGGCCGCCGCCACCGCCTCCAGGGCCGCCTGCCCGTCGCCCACCACCACCACCGCCTCGGCCCCCAGGCTGCGCAGGATCTGGGCGCCCGCCAGCTGGATGACCCGGTCGTCGTCCACCAGCAGCACCCGGAACGGGAACCGCTGTGTTCCCGTGGGAGCATTCGCCCCGACCACCCCTGTTGCTGGGGCATGCGGCGCCACCGGGGGCAGAGAATCATCCGTCGCCCTCGCCGCGCCGTCGGAGTCCGGCCCGTCTGCGGTGCTGCTCGACTGGTGGTGGTGGTGGTGGTGATGACGGTGGTGGTGGTGATGGTGCCTGCGGTGGTGCTGGCGCCCACCCAGGGGTCCCACCGGACTGCCCGGCGAGGCGGATAGCGCCAAATCAGGAACAGCAGAAGCAACCGCATCCGGGGAAAGAGAGGCCGTCGTCAACTGGGGCGACAGCCGCAACGACGAGAACGGAGAGCTGCCGCCGACCGCCCTGCCGTTCTGGCTGCTCGTGCTGCTGCTTCTGGTCAACGGCGGGGCGGGGGGCCGACTGGGCACCGTCACCACGCGGACGATGCTCCGCCGATCGACTGGCACCAGCCCCGTCGTCGCCGCGCCGCCCCCCGCAGGGCCGAGACCAGCAGCCCCAACGGGTGCAGCGGTGGCCGTGGTGGTTGCGGTGGTTGCGGGGCCGGCGGGGCGGGTGCCGGGCAGGGGCAGCCAGAGGGCGAACCGGGAGCCCCACGGGCCCGTGGTGACGTCCACCCAGCCGCCCACGTCCTGCAGCATCCCGAAGACGGCCGCCAGGCCCAGCCCCGCGGCGCTGGTCTTGGTGGTGAAGGGCTCGAAGAGGTGCGGCTGGGCCGCGGGCGCGATGCCCGTCCCGGTGTCGCTCACCGCCAGCACCAGGTACCGGCCCGGGGCAGCCCCGGCAGGCAAGGGCACATCCCCGGCGAGGAGCACTGAGTGTTGTTGTTTTTGCGTTTGGTCTTGTGGCTGCTGGAGTTCCTGTCGTTGCAGCTGCTGCTGCTGCTGTTGTCGCGGTTGCTGCTGCTGCTGTGACTGAGCCGGCGGCGCCAACAGCCGGCCAAATCCGGAGCCCCGCGCCCGCGTCCGCATCATCGTTGCAGCTGATGTGCTCGCAGAGGTGGCAGCGGCCGCGGTGGTGTCAGCGGCAGCCGCGCCGGTGACGGTGACGGTGACGGTGACAGTGGCGGTGACGGTGGCGGTGGCGGTGGCAGGCAGGGGCAGGGTGGCGTTGGCGGTGGCGAAGAGCAGCTCGCCCCCGTTGGGCATGGCGTCCCGGGCGTTGACGGCCAGGTTGAGCAGCGAATTCCGCAGCAGGGTCTGGTCGTACTGCACCACCACAGCACAGCCCCCAGCCCACCATGCACGCAGCCGGCCCGGCCAGGCGGCACATCCACCCCGACCGTGCGGCAAGACCAGCGCCGTGAGGCAGAGGCAGAAGTGGTCGGCACGTCACAGTGGGCATCCGCCCGCCCCACGATTGCACTGCACCCGCGCCCCGCTCACGGGCTTCCCCCCACACACACACACACACCCACACCCGCCCCGCCCCGGCGGCAGCAGACCTCGACGGTGTACTCGGTGGCCAGCAGGGAGGTGTTGAGGACGATGCGCGGGTCGAGCGAGTGGCGCAGCAGGTCCGAGACGGCCCCACGCACTGGTGGGCGTCGGCCACGCCCGTCCCCGAGCGGGGCGCCCGCCGGGAGAACATCAGCAGCTTGGCCACCGTCTCCGAGGCCCGGTGCGCCAGGGCGAGCACGTCCCCGATGGCCGGCAGGGCCGCATCCAGGTTCGCCTCCCCTGGCGTGGCGGTCAAAAAAAAAAAAACGGGGGGGGGGGGGGGGGGGGGGGATGGAAGGGAGGGACCGTGAGCAGTGCAGTGCGAGGCGGGCAGAGGGGGGTGGCCGCCGGTTGCACTACCGGGACAGGACAAGGGCAAGCAAGGCAAGATTGCCGGGGTCACCGCAGCACAGCACAGCCCGATCGTGTAGGGCAGCAGGGGCAGGGCAGAGCAGGGGCAGGGCAAGCAGGGGCAGAGCACCAGGGCAAGAGGGCTCGAACGGGGCATGCGAGCACGAGCCACCGACGGACTGCAAGCGGCCCTGGAGGAGCTCCGTGTTGAGGATGATGCCCGTCAGGACGTTGTTGATGTCGTGGGCGGCCCCGCCCGCGAAGCGGCCCGTGCTCTCGGCCTGCTGCAGCTCGTGCAGCTGCTGGCTCAGGGCCACGCAGGCCTCGTGCTCGGCCACCACGGGCGAGAGGTCCTCGAAGATGGCGATCAGGATGCCCCGCTCGGGGTGCAGCATGTGCACCGCCACGGGCAGCGCCCCGCCGTCGGCCCGGCCCAGGGTCCCCCGCGGGTGGTCGTGCATGCAGCCACGACCTCGCCCATGCCGGTGACTCCGACCGTGCTGCCAGGCGCAAGCTGAATCGTGGTGGCTGCTGCTGCTGCAATACCGAGTCAGCCCGTGCCAACAACCGCGGTCGAAAGGGGCAGACCTGCGCGGTGAGCTGCCGGCCCCACCACCAACACGATCCGCCTCAAATCCTGGCAACGGGTGGTGGTGGTCCTCCCCATGAGCAATGATATCCTCCGAGACATCGGGACTTCCCGCCTGCTGGGGCTCATGAGTATAGAGCTGGTGCAGGGGCGGCACGCGATCGGCCGTGTAGCCCACGACGCGGGCGAAGGTGCTGTTGACCATGCTCACCTCGTATGCGGGCCGACGCTGGTTGGGGGCGGGATGGCAGAGGGCCTCGTACCAGGCCGCGGGCCCATCGATGTCCTCGCGGAGGTGGCAGAGCACAGCCGGCATCGGCAGGACTGGTTCCACCCCACACACACAAAAAACAAACGGGTTGAGGAAAGTTGGAACAGGGTCTGTGTGCGTGGGTGGGCTGCGTGAGGTCTGAGTTTTTCTCGTTTTCGGTCTCCAATCCCTCCCCCCTCCGAAGGACGCCAAAGTCCAGACCTTCGATGATGGAGCGCAGCAAGTATGGGTTCTCCCGAAGCCGGCACAGGGTGGCGTAGATGGCGTCGACCTCGCCAAAAATCGATGTGGGCCGCGTCTTCTGCGGGGCGGCCGTGGGTGCCTGACCAAGCCGGCCCAGGGCGAGGATTTGATCATCCAAGGTTTCGCGAACATGCTGGGGCAGGGCCGTGAAGCCCCGCGTCCCGTAGGTCAGAATGACGGCCAGGATGATGAAGAGCAGACACCCCACGCAGAAAGCCCCGACAAAGAGCACCACGGCGACGGTGGCCATGCTGGCCATGTTCAGCGACCGCGGGAGGGCTACCACCACGGTCATGTTCATCCCGGAGACGCTCAGCGGATACGGGGCCACAGTGTGGGCATCACCCGTGGAGTCCTCCGCCTCGAATGTGGTGCCATCGTCGGGGACGGGGCCGGGGCCGGCCATGAGAACGTCCCGGATGTTATCCAGGAGCACGGCGTCAGGGCGGGCCATGCCGACCGCCCGGAGGTGGGAATCGAAGAGCACATACCGCACGGCCCGGTCGCCGATCGGGGAGTCCTTGGGCTGGAGATACATCGAAAGATTGAAGGCCACGCTCATTCCCACCACAGCGGGGCGTGTCGGCGAGGCCAGTCGCAGGGGACTCGCGCACTGGAGCCGCCAGAGGGCACAGAAAGGATCCCAAGGGGGACAGGACCGAGGGTCTGCGAAGACACACTCCGGGGAAGCGAGGTCGGGCCTCCAGTGAGTCCTGGGATCCGTCGGCACGAAGGGACCCACGGCGAACGGGTCTCCCATCTCGCGCGCCCAGCAATCAAGCCTCGCCGCAGCCGGGGAGCTCTGGTTGCACAAGACGAGGCCAGTTTTGGTGTAGAAGTACAGCTTGTCGGAGCCCGAACCCTCATCGGCCACCGAGACACTGACCTCGGCGGTTGGGTCGAACAAGTTGGACTGGATGTGCTGGTAGAGGAGCGGGTCTTCGAGACGGGTCGCGTTTACTCCGGTGAGCAGAGGCACCAGCGCGTTCACCGAACGGAGTGGGCCTTGCAGCTCCGACGCGATGGCGGCAGACAGAGTGGCAGGGAGAAAGGAGTACAAGATCTTGAGAAAACGAAATGTCAATCGCATAGGCTCTCAATCGGCGACAGACCTCGTTGAAGCGTGTTTGGACGGCAATCCCGGACCCCGTGAAGAAGAAGACGTTGAAGAGAAAGAGGGACGCCGTGAACGCAAGCGCCACGAGAAGGAGCGATGAGCGCAAATGGAGGGCGCACCGGGGCTTGGCGGCTGGCGGGTGATGATGCTGCTGCTGCCCCGCCGGCGGGTCGGGAGGAATCGGATGGCGCGGCGTGGCTGTTGTCGGCGGAGAGGCGAGCCAAAACTCGGTGAGTGGCGACTCCGAGGAAGCCGCCGGCTGGGTGGGCAACTGGGCCGGCGAGGGCGAGAATGGCGGGGAGAGAGGATGCGTTGGGGGAGGGGCCGTGCCACCCATACATGGTGCGAGCTTCTCGACCGTGTAGGGTTTCCGAAGGAGGCACACATCGGGGGCATCGACTTTGAACAGTCTCTGTGGCGAGGGCAGCACCACCGCAAGCCGGCTGGTTGGGCTGGCCGCCTGCAGGGCTGCCAGGAAGGCCTCCAGGGTGGCCGTCCGGGGCAGAGGCGCCTCCGCGTCGACCAGGATGGCGCTCCAGTGGTTCTCGAAGCGTCCGATGGCCTCCAGGGCGGCCGCGTCATCCCCGACGGCGCACAGGCGGCACCCGAGCGGCTGCACCAGCGGCTCCACCTCGGCGCCGTCCTCCTCGGGCCGGGCCGTCACCAGTAAGACATCCTCGGGCTCCTGGTCCATCTCGGTGAGGGGCGGGGGGATCCCGCCGGGCCGGAGGACAAGCGGATTGGCGCCGCCTCTCGATTTGTGGGCTTCGCACGCGCCACCCATCGAGGAAAGCGAGGAGCAAGCGGACAGGGAGGGCCTCAGGCCCGGCGAGGAGAGGTGCGAGCTGAAACTGGCGGACGATCCGACCCGGCCACTCACGGGTGTTCGGTGTGAGTCGGAACCCTCGTCACTGGCCATCGAGTCACAAGCCCGGAGCGAGGCGGGCGGGGCTTCTGTGTGATGGTATGCGACGGAGGCGCGCGGCCGCGATTCCGACATTGTGGCCAGGTTCTCGCCGGAAGAGGCGCGGAGGGGCAGTCGAAGGGCAAAGCTGGGGAGAGAAGAGAGAGGCGGAAGATCAGCGGGGGTCAATGCGGTTGTGAAACAGAGAGAAACAGCAGCGTGCATAAAATCAACGGCATGCGGGCAGCAGCGGGAAGAGATGCAAACAACTCAAACACGGGGTGCCAAGGAGAATCCAATCACCGAGCGGCAGGCAGACCGTGTGCCCCAATGGCCGGTCCACACCTCAATCCGGCCGCCCAGGTCCTGCACCATCCCGAAGACCACTGGCAGCCCCAGGCCAGTCCCGCGCTGCTTGGTGGTGAAGAAGGGCTCGAAGATCCGCGGCAGATTGGCCTGGGCGATGCCCCGGCCTTGGTCCGTCACCGCGATTACCTGCCCGCCGCCACAATAAGGAGATGAGCAGAGAGGCGGGGACAACAAGGCGCTGGGCGGCGCGATATGGTGCACTGAGTTTGCTCACTCCCCACCAGCAGTAGACAACGGGGAGGGGGGAGGTGGGGGGAGTGTGTGGCCGACCAGCATGGTGCCCCAGGTGGGGTCGAACTCGTTGCAGGTGGTGATCGAGACCGTGCCTGTGGCGGGGGCCATCGCGTCGCATCCGTTGACAATCAGGTTCCCGATGGCGTTGCGGAACAGCGCCGCATCGTACTGCAGCCACAATGCACATCACAGCGGCAGGACGTGACGATCTGACAGAAGTGAACCCCCCCCCCCCCCCACACACACACACGCACACTAACACTAACACACAGACGCACGCATCCGCAGGACACAGACACACACAGACACCACCGAGGAAACAAGCAGGAAAAACACGAACAGCCGCCGACCTGCACGATGAACTCGGTTGCCCCCAGGGCGGTCACCAGGCGCACCCCGGGTCGGGCGCTGCCCAGATCGGCGCAGGCCTCGACGATGCACTGGTGCCCGTCCACGACCGTGTGGGCCCGCGGCGCCGACTGGCTGAAGAGGGCCAGCTGGGAGACAGTCTGCGAGACACGGCCAACCCTGTCCAGGCAAGCGCCCAGGCGGAGGAGATGATCAGCATATGCAGCCGGCAACCGGGCCACAACGGACATGCGCAAGATATCCGAAATCAGTTGGCCTGGCTCCTGCATGGACGCCGAGGACGGGGTCGTGGGTGTTTCAGTGCTGGCGGGGGCCTCAGGGTCGATGCACTCCAAGGTGGCCGTGGCGGGAGGCATCATGCCGGGGAGCAGCTCGTTCCGGGCCAACTCGAGGGAGCTGACCATCCCGCCCAGGCAGTTGTTCAGCTCCACCGAGAAGCCTGCCCACAACGTCACGAAAGCCAATGAGTTAAGACATCCCAAATCGGTCGCGATTCTCCAGGAGCCGCTTGTGGGGGAGTGGCGTAAGGACCGCGTGCGAGCCTGCCGAGGCACTGAATGCGCTGGACGAGGAGGATCTGCCGCTCGAGGTGCAGCCGCTCTGTCGACTCGGCCACCAGCCGGGAGATGTCCTCCAGGACGAGGATGCGCACGGTGGGCCTGCAGAAAGAAGCCCCAATTGGGAGGAGCGACGGGCGAAGCGATGAGTGGGTGGTGATTGGGTGGTGCTGTGTGCAGACGGACGCAAGTTCAACGATTCGCAGCAGTACGTGGACGGGTTCATTGGCGACGGTATGCAAGAGAATTTTGTCCCCATCCGCAAAGTGTGTTCGATGGCGCTCGCCGCCGCCTTCCTCGGTGCCCCCGCCCGACGAGAGGCGGACGCGTTTGGCTCGGGAGCCAAGGAGGCGCTTCAGTTGAGGAACCTCGCCTTGCCTGTAGCCGAAGGTGGTCAAGAAACAGACATTGGCGTAGGTAATCTGCCAATGCATGAACGAGAGCCCCTCCCCGCCTGGGGGCGGTCGAATGAGCAGCATGGGGAAGCAGATGGCATCCCCAACGGCCCTGATGGGGGTTGGATGGAGTGGAATGAGGATATTGCGGCGGCAAGGAGGGAGGCATTGGCAGACCGCATGACGTTCTGACGAAGAACAATTTGGCGAAGGACAAGCAGGGTGCGGTTGACCTCGACCAGGTGGGACGCCCCCAGTGGATCCGAATCAGAGCCGGGAGTTTCGCCGCCCGCTTTCAGTGGGTCCAGCTGGGGGACCGTGCATGCCTCCACCAGGACATCGGGCTTAAGCAGGGCGGCCAGCGATTCCTCCACGCGATCTGGTTCCCGGCACCAAAAGGAAGATGAGACTGGGGGGTGATCAGAGTGCGTACAAACCGGCAAGCTGGACAATCGGCTTGGTGATCTGCCACACACAATAGAGCTGCATCAGAATGGCGAAGATGGCGACCGAAATCATGGCTGCCATCACCGGGAATATGATGGCCTTCCAGCCATCGAACAGAGTGCACGATGTCCCGAAGACCATATCCAAGGTCAGAGTGCCCCGGTCGTCCAACGGGAACCGCGCCACTGCCAGATCGTACGTCCCGAGGGTCGGGTCGGTCAGCGACCCAAAGCGAGTGAGAGACACGGGGGGGGGCCGCTTCGCAATCGTGGGCGCCAAGAGACTGCCAACCACGGAGACGTACTCGGTGGGAAGCGAGGTGAAGTTGGCCACAAAAAGGCCGTCGGAGAAAACCCTGGAGTGGGGCAGGAAACAAACATTAACGGGGAAAGCCAACTTGGACTGCATCCAACCAGATCTGAATCGGCGCCCCAAATGCCTGGCGCCACGCGAAAAGACTCCCCCAGCGGGAGCGGGAGATGCGCATCTGAGTTGCCGCGCCGCCAAGCAAGGCTCCCGTCGAGTTGTCCACGAGCGGGACCCAGGCAACAAACCGTGGCTCCCCCGAATTTTCGTCTGGGAGGGCGGCCAGGCTTACGAAGGGCTCGGGCTTCTGGGCCAAGCGGGCCAAGCCATCCTGGACAAGGGCTGTCCCGAACATGGCGCTGATGTTGACCCTGGGGATCTCCGCCAGTGCCCAGGGAGTATTGACTCGGTACTGACGGCACTGTCCAGCGACGACATCTTCGCCGGTGCAGAGGGACACCACCGAGCCATCAACGAGAACGAAATAATCAATCCGAGGAGGAAATTCGTTGTTGGTGACGTTCCCATCTGTGGACAAGATGAAGGTGGCCTGCAGGTTGCCCGAAACGGCAGGAGGGGCAAGAAGGGATGCGTACTGGGGCAAGGCGGCTTCAAACTCGGCCAACGAGGGCACACCCCTTTTTTGACACGAATCGAAGAGTGGGGCCACTGACAGGGCATAAGGGGAGTTCGATCAAGAAACACAGACATGCGCTCCTCATAAACCACATTGAAGAGTTCAGCTCAAGTTGGGAAAGCTACGAAATGTAACAAGGTATCGAAGAAAGAGGACGCGCTCGGGGGACTGACCCGCATGGCCATGTTTGGAAGTTGAATCAAGGCGGGCAGTAAGAGTGAATCGGTGGGGTTAAGAACAATAAGTGCAGGCACAGTCGCGAGAATCAGGGCAGCGACCGAAAAAAAGTCTACAAAGGTTCTGACTCGACATCGACGCACTTTTTGCGTTGTGCTCAGTTCACCTTAAGGTGCTAACCTTAAGTCAAGAGAAAGAGAGTTAGCCTGTTCCACCCTACGGCATGCAAACTGAGATCCGATTCAGTCAGTCAGTCTCGTGTTAATCCAGCCTCGTGTGAGGCTAACTAAGGAACCATGAGAAAGAAATCGCCACAAAAGGTTTTATCCCCCCAATTCCCCCGCACCTCATCACCCCCGATAGGCCTCGCCTCATCGGCTCAAACGGCATCGCCTCTCATCCTCCCCACCTCCTTCGGCATTGAGCCGGCCGGTAAGCCTCGGCCTCGCGGTTACACTTGGTCGGTATGCCACCATCCTAGGTCGCCCCGAAAACAAGACGGGAGAAGGTGGATAGAAGAGCGACGACCTAAGACTTCCCCCCCCTCCCCGCAGGTTTTGAAGACGAGCCCACCCGGCGAGCCTGAGCCTGACGCTGCCGTCGTCCACCCACAGAGGAGAGGGTTTCGGTCCATTGCTATGTAGTGGAGGCCTCGTTCTGGTGGCTGCTAGTCTGCTGGATGGGCACAGCAGGCAGCCTTCCTTGGCTCGGCCCCGGTGGTGTCGTCTCCCGCCGGGCCCTCCGATCACCGGCCGTCCGCGGTGGCTCGGCTCGTTGCGCCTTGAGCAGTTGCAGCCGGTGTGCATGGGCCTGGGCCAAGAAGTCACCCGCAATCCGGTTGACGGCCGCCTCACAAGTCAGGCGCCCCCAACCAGCGGCCGGCCGTCCGATCATGATCTGCCACTTGTCCGCACCCAGGGCCTCGAGACGGGCCCAGTCCGGGGCCCCCAGGGCCGCGTGGAGGCGGTCCCATGCCTTCTTGCGCAGCTCTTCGTAGGCAGGGCACTGCTGGATGATGTGCTGGGCGTCCTCGAGTGGCCCCGCATCGCTGCAGCAGATGCAGGCCCCCCCGCGCTTCGCCTCCGGTCTGGCCTTCCAGGTGCGCAGGAACTCACCGTTCATTTACATTCCTGCGCGCAGCTGGGCCGCTATACGGCGTCCCGCTGGGCTCATGTCGTCCAGGTAGGCCTCGCTGTGGCCAAAGTCCTGCTTGACCTGCCGCAGGAGTGCCAGTCTTGGGTGCGAGTGGGCGTCCTCCATCTTCGCGCGCCACTTGGCCTCCACATGCGCGCGCACTCGCTTCCGGACCAAATCCTTCCAGGCCCCGAGAAACTGAAAACTGGGCAACGGGGCAACGGGCTGTTCAATCGAATTATAAAAGAGAAGAAATTTCGAAGACCAGGTAGTTTCTGTCGGGCAAATCGGTCGAATCTTCATTGCGATTGGTGGGTGGGTGGGTGGGTGGGTGGGTGGGTGGGGTATTTTTCCCCCTTAATGTACCTAAGGTTTTAAAAAATTCAAAATTTTGACAGGGTTGCGTCCGCCGTTCAGCCGGTGTGAAGGGGCCGGGAAGGATATTTCTCTTGGCGTTCGGACGTCCTCGCGGTCTTCTCGAACGGACATAAGGTGAAATTGATCCGCAGTGATCGAGTCCGGCCCGCGACCACACAAGACATCGATGGTCGATATCAGGTTCCCCTTAATGTACCTAAGGTTTTGAAAAATTCAAATTTTTGACAAGGTTGCGCCCGCCATTCAGCCGGTTCGAAGGGGCCGGAAAGGAAATTTCTCTTGGCGTTCGGACGTCCTCGTGGTCTTCTCGAACGTACATAAGGTGAAATTGATCCGCGGTGATCGAGTCCGACCCGCGACCACACAAGACATCGATGGTCGATATCAGGTTTTGACCTCGAAGCGGCTCGGGTGCTTCGCAGGGGAGTCCAAACACCCTCGGTGCATTGAGGGAAGGCACTTTTGCTACATTATTGCGAGAAAAGACCATTGACTTCCCGGCCCCCGCTGTGGGGTCCCTCGTAGTTTGCCCCGGTGTCATGCTGCTGGGTCGTTCGGAGGGTGTCGGTCATCACTAGGCCCGCCTCCTGGCCCGATGCGCCCAGCCCCCATGCCCCCAAGTCGGCGCGTTCACTAGAGGCTCCCTCACCTCGGTGCCCGGGGAAGCCCGGCCACCCTGCCCGCGCCCCAGGCTGGCCCGGAACTCGCCTCCCCTGTCAACTTTTCGCACCCCTGCCCCATCGTCACGACCCTGTCCGGGTTCGTGAAGGGTGCAATCTGCCACTGATCCTCCGGCAGGGTCTCGGGGCTGAGGGCTCACGAGTGCGACGGTTGAAAGAGGCGGTCCGCTCCGGATCGCCCCCATCGAGGGGTTCGCATCGGGGGGAGGTGGCCGCCCGGGGGGTCACATGGTTGATCGACTCGAAACGCGACACCCTGCCGAGTGGCAGACCCAACTCTCCTCGCGTTCAGCACACCACTCCTCCTCCCCCCGGCCCCCGGCCCCCGTCGACCCGACGGCTGCATCCCCCCATCCTATAACGGACCTAACCCATTTGGTCTCCAGACCAAATGCCCCCTCGATGGTTCTGTGTGGTGTCACCATCCCCCCGACCCCCCCTGGAGGGAACTCAAGATACCTGTGTGTAGCCCCACTCGGCCTCTTTATACTGCGCAATTCAGGTTGGGCCTTCGGTGGACGGGTGGGAGGTGGTGGAGACCGGAAGGGCGTCAAAATGGGGTTTTTCCAATTCTTAGGTACATTAAGGGGGTTTTGACCGCGAAGCGGCTCGGGTGCTTCGCAGGGGAGCCCAAACACTATCAGAGCGTTGAGGGAGGACTCCCTTGCTACATTATTGCGAGACAAGACCATTGACTTCCCGGCCCCCGCTGTAGGGCTCCTCAAGTTTCGTACCGGTGTCATACCGCCGGGTCGTTCGGAGGGTCTCGGTCATCCCCCGGCCCACCTCCTGGCCCGCTGCGCCCAGCGCCACGCCACAAAGTCGTCGCAGTCACTAGAGACTCTCCTCCCCTCGGCGCCCCGGGGAAGCCCGGCCTCCCTGCCCCCGCCCCCTGGCTGGCCCGGACCCCGCCTCCCCTGTCATCTTTTTCGCACCCTCTGCCCCATCGTCACGACCCTGTCCGGGTTAGTGAAGGGTGCAATCTGCCACTGATCCTCCGGCAGGGTCTCGGGGCTGGGGGCTCACGAAGGCGAAGGTTGAAAGAGGCGGCCCACTCCGGATCCCACCCATCGAGGTTCGCATCAGGAGGATGTGGCGCCCGGGGGGTCCCAGGGTGAATCGACTGGAAACGCGACACCCTGCCAAGTGGCAGACCCAACTCGCCTTGTGTTCGGCACATCACACCTCCTCCCCCCTGGTCCCCCGGCCCCCGTCGACCTGACGGCTGCATCCCCCCATCCGACGACGGACCTAACCCTTATGGTCTCCAGACCATAAGACCCCCCGATGCTTCTGTGCGGTGTCACCATCCCCCCGACGCCCCCCGGAGGGAACCCAAGATACCTGTGTGTAGCCCCACTCGGCCTCTTCATTCTGCGCAATTCAGGTTGGGCCTCCGGTGGACGGGTGGGAGGTGGTGGAGACCGGAAGGGCGTCAAAAACGGGTTTTCCAAATTCTTAAGTACATTAAGGGGTCCATTGCCCCGGTTTGCGGGGTGGGCACAGGGGGGAAGGAATCGCCTGAAAAGCGAAGACACACATCAGCTCCTGTGGACCGTGTTTTGTTCGCCTACCGCGAATGGCATACGCGTGGAGGAAGGCGGTGGGCGACAGTTTGACTGGCTCCGGATCCGCCGTTTTCACCAAAGTTAGATCCTCTATATTCCGCTTCTTTCTCGCGCCGGAGTTCAGGGCGTCTCCCACACGAGGAAGAGATTTGAGTGTGGACGGCGGCATGAAAATATGTAGAGCCAAAAAGCTTCATCTTCGGTATTTTGTCACCTGTTTCACTGCCCTTTCTCTAATATTGATCATCATCCCCTCGTTGCACGCCTTTGCGAGCCCCGAATCCTTGTTTTTTCCGACGTTGCTTCAGGTTCCTTCGCGCATGTTTGTTGTCTGCTGCGAGCTTTTGACGCTTGTTTCAGTTTTCCGGGTTAGTTTTCCGGGTTTCAGCTGCAGGCCTTCCTCTCTTCGATGCGCAAAGCCGAAGAACCTGTCCTCGAGGCTTGTCGAAGGGATGGAATCCCCACGTACACCGAGCTTGAATCCGCCTTACCACAATTCTCCGTTCTGCTGGCAGCCCCGCCCTTGTCGGCGACCTTTGATCCTATTCTGGCGCTCTTTGCGTTTGGCCCGCCTCCCCCCGTCCCTGGTGCCAACGGAACTGCTACATGGGTTGACCACGCGCTCCTTTTTGCCGGATCATCGGTATTTCTCTGTCAGAAGAACACCACCTGCCGGCAGTATCTTGTGGAGGCTCCCTGGTCCCTGGTCGAACAGCCTCCATCGCCCCAAGCTCGTTCCATCATATCAGAGGCGTTCCCACCCGAGGACATGTCTCGGCTGGCTCGCGAGCGCGTTTCTTTTGTGAGTATCGACACCAGCACGAACGGGACTCAGTTTGTCTGCTGGACGCCCATCCTCGACAATGTCACGGGAGATCTGATCGGTGCAGCAGCCACTCGTTTGCGTATCGGTGGGTCGAACTGGGCAGATTTGTTCACGTGGTGGTCGCCGAATTTGAACGAGACACAGCTGCAGCTCTGGTCTGTCGTTGGATTTTTTCTGGTCAGTCTCACACCAGCTTTGCTTTTTTCAGGTTCTTCTCGGGCCCGACTTACCTGGGCACATGCACCACCCTTGCGAGCGACCACGTACCCTTGATCAAGTCCCGGCTGAGTGCCCACGAAGAGTTGGCCCCCCGTCTTGTGACATCTTTGGATACCCTCTCGGATCCCCTTGACACCTTCGACCTGCGTGTCATGCGGTACGCTCTTGACGGAACTCGGGTTGGGACGACGCTCGACGTGGTGATGGGGACGCCTTTTGGGGTGTTTCAGGCCTGGCGGCCGATCGTCTTCTCGCTGGTCGCGGCGATGGTGGCGGTAACCGTCGTGCTGATTGTGGGGGTGGTCTTTGCGATGAGGCGTATGACCAGGCCGATTGTCCAGCTCTCAGGCCTGCTTTCCTTCGGGTGGTTCATTTTGCGGGAACCCAAACTCACCCCGCGGTTTCGGTCTTGACAGCCCGAGTGGCCGAGGCCTTGACTGCATTGCTCAAGCCGGAGGCTCTGGTGGCGGCCTGCGCGGCCCCCCAGATGAACTCCACGGAAGCGGGACTTGAGGAAACGCCTGGAGGTTCTCCCGTGGCTGTCAATTCTGTCACGGCCCAGCTGGCAGGCGGGTCGCTTTTGGTCGAAGTCGACCAAACCTTGCACGTCCTCCGCCAGATCGCGCTGCGGCAAGACCTGATGCGGTCTGGATGCCGTGTCACACTATTTTCTCACCGCTCGTCTTCACAGGGCTGTGGTCGATGCAATTTGCTTCCCCATCCTGCTCTTGGTCCTGCCTGCCCGTGCCTCGTCCCAAGAATCCATCTACCACTGGAAGGTGGCGTATGCCAATGCTTTCTTTCTGTCGACCTTTGGCTACCATCAAACGGATGATGTTCCCCCACTGCGCGCCCTCCTCGGAGGCTCGCGGCATCGCAAGTCGGAGCGGACCCACGGCGGCACGTCGAGCCGCAACCAGATTCCGAAGGACGGCGACCGACTGGTCCTGCACACGGCCGCCGACCGGGCAGCCGTCCACGTGATCCTCAGGGTCTTCACCGTCGCGTCTGTTTTTGTTCCCCTTGCGTTGTGTTGACTTTTGTCTCGCTCGACCTCGACGGCTGCAGGCCCACCGTGCGCATCATCGTCCTGGAGGACATCTCCCGTCTGGTGGCCGAGTCGACGGAGCGGCTGCACCTCGAGCGGCAGATCCTCCTCGTCCAGCGCATCCAGTGCCTCGGCAGGCTCGCACGCGGTCCGTTTTCCATGACTCTGGGTGGAGTGGTCCTTCACAGTCGCCCACGTGCGATCTGCTCTTGTTCGCCGCTTCACAGGCGGCGCTGGTGCCCATTTTTGGGATGTCGCACCTCATCGACTTTCGTGACTGTTGCGGGCAGGCTTCTCGGTGGAGCTGAACAACTGCCTGGGCGGGATGGTCAGCTCCCTCGAGTTGGCCCGGAACGAGCTCCCTGATTCGCCCATCGCCGAGCCACCGGACACTGATCGCTCTTCGTACAATGTTCATCCAAGGTCCTGCCGTTGACAACACAATGAGAGGATGACGGTAGGGTGTGGCGGCCTGATTCGTCGTCATCTCTTCTGTATTTCGTTCCCCCCCCCCCCCCCCCCCCCCTTTCTCTAGCCAACTTGATGGCTCTCCCTTTTCCGCCCCGGCCCGCCCACCGGATCCCCAAACCGCCAGCCAGCTTGTTCGGCAGCCCAGCCGGCAGACGGACCTGTTCCCCGGCCAACTGATTTCCGACATTTTGGGCATGTCTGTCCCTCCTGCCTCAATCATATGCACGCGACTGCAGGCGGACCTCGCCCACCCCCTGAGTGTCCACCCTCACCTCCATTTCCCCCCACCGTGTCGCGTTTTTAGGGTTGGCCGTGTCTCGCAGACTGTCTCCCAGCTGGCCCTCTTCAGCCAGTCGGCGCCGCGGGCCCACACGGTCGTGGACGGGCACCAGTGCATCGTCGAGGCCTGCGCCGATCTGGGCAGCGCCCGACCCGGGGTGCGCCTGGTGACCGCCCTGGGGGCAACCGAGTTCATCGTGCAGGTCGGCGGCTGTTCGTGTTTTTCCTGCTTGTTTCCTCGGTGGTGTCTGTGTGTGTCTGTGTCCTGCGGATGCGTGCGTCTGTGTGTTAGTGTTAGTGTGCGTGTGTGTGTGTGGGGGGGTTCACTTCTGTCAGATCGTCACGTCCTGCCGCTGTGATGTGCATTGTGGCTGCAGTACGATGCGGCGCTGTTCCGCAACGCCATCGGGAACCTGATTGTCAACGGATGCGACGCGATGGCCCCCGCCACAGGCACGGTCTCGATCACCACCTGCAACGAGTTCGACCCCACCTGGGGCACCATGCTGGTCGGCCATACCCCCCCCCCCCCCCCTCCCCCCCCGTTGTCTACTGCTGGTGGGGAGTGAATCGACTCAGTCGACATTGTCCCAGACCCTTTTCGAGCGCATCATATGTCGTGCCGCCCCGCACCTTGTTGTCCCCGCCTCTCTGCTCATCTCCTTCTGAATCCCCCCAACCGGGCTGCTGTGGCGGCGGCGGGCAGGTAATCGCGGTGACGGACCAGGGCCGGGGCATCTCTCAGGCCAATCTGCCGCGGATCTTCGAGCCCTTCTTCACCACCAAGCAGCGCGGGAATGGCCTGGGGCTGCCGGTGGTCTTCGGGATGGTGCAGGACCTGGGCGGCCGGATTGAGGTGTGGACCGGCCATTGGGGCACACGGTCTGCCTGTTTGAAAGCCATGTTATCTCTGCACTGCCGTCCACTTTTAGTTTTGCGCTAAGTCTGCCCCTACGCGCCACGCCCATCTCCGGATCGGCGATCCCCCCGGCCACCGTCACCTCCCACTCCACGGAGGTCCCGCCTCCGTCCCTTGCGGGCAGCGATCCATTCGTGACGGAGGAGTCCGATACCTCCTCCAGCTGGTATCGCACGCCCTCCGAATGTCCCTCTCTGGCACCCGGCAGCCCCACCCCCACGCTCGGGGCATCTTTCTATGTGCTCGGATCCCCCAGTGCCACCACGGCCGCATCGGCCCTCCCAATCCACGACATCGCGCCAACCCCCCACTCGGTGCCCCTCTCGCTCATCGCGCCCGAGCCCGAGGATGTCTTGCTGGTGACGGCCCGGCCCGAGGAGGACGGCGCCGAGGTGGAGCCGCTGGTGCAGCCGCTCGGGTGCCGCCTGTGCGCCGTCGGGGATGACGCGGCCGCCCTGGAGGCCATCGGACGCTTCGAGAACCACTGGAGCGCCATCCTGGTCGACGCGGAGGCGCCTCTGCCCCGGACGGCCACCCTGGAGGCCTTCCTGGCAGCCCTGCAGGCGGCCAGCCCAACCAGCCGGCTTGCGGTGGTGCTGCCCTCGCCACAGACGCCCTTCGCTCCCCCGTCGAGTGGACTGCCGCCCTTTGGATTCGCCAAAGATGGCGCTGATGTCCGCCTCCTGCAGAAGCCCTACAGCCTCCACAAATTCGAGAGCCTTTTGGGGAATCGGCGCAAGCACTCGTCGTTTCTTTCCCCTGCGTCTCCGCCGTCGTCCGTCCCACCCACACCCGCCACCACGTCCTCTTCGGCAACCTGGCCGCCCGCCTTACATCCGGCGTCTCCTCCAATGGCAATGGAAACCCTGCTGCTTCCTCCCCCTCCGCCCACACCAGCGCCCACGCCCCCGCCAATGTCCCCGCCCCCTCCCCACCCTGCCTCCCGCCGTTGTGTCATGCGACTCAGGACGGCGTTGCTCCTGATTTCCGTCACGTTCCTCTTCCTCGGGTTGGTGGTGAGCATCGGCTTTTACTTCATCTGCACCATCGGTGTCGTCTCGTCCTTCGAGGCGGCCCTGCAGAACGTCGTCCCAATTCTGTCGATTCGGGCAGCCACAGACCCCTTGGGGGTGCCTTCCCGGCTCGCCTCTGCCCTGGCCGCCAACTTACAAGGCGTGAGCCAAGCCGACCTCCAGAGTCCCCTCATCTTCCACCGCCTCGCAGCCAATGCCAGTCCGATCCTCGCCCCAATCGACAACCCGGTCGTCTATCTCGTCGACTCCTCGGGGGTCATGACGCATCTGTTCATCTACGGCGACCGCAGCCTGACCGTGTGTAACCGGACCGCGGCCACGCCGGCCTTGCGCTGCTTCTCGCGGGACATCAACCAGTCCTTCTCGGCGGGTCCTCTTGTGCCGCTCCCCCCGGAGCTGTCGCCGGACATCAGCCAGCTTCCCCCGTTCACGGACCTGCCCCGGTGTCACATGAGCCCCGCTCGCGTCTGCCAGAGCCTCGAGGGCTGCCCACCGCGCACGCTCTTCTGTATGCACCCCTTCGTCCTCGCCGGTGATGCGGCGGGGTTGCGGGGCCTGGTCATGGACGGGTTGGCCTTGAACACGTCGCTCTTCTTTCCGACCAATGAAAGCCTCCCGATGCGATCGCGGATGCACTATTTCATCCTCGACGACCAGTACGAACCCGTCGATGCCGGATCCTACCCCGATCTGACCCTCCTGGCCAACGTGGTCGCCACCCTCCGCCGGAATCCCAACATGACGACCGATTTCCCAATCCTGGCGGGAGACGGCGGCGAGATGCACCTGGTCTCGGTCTCCCCCATCAAAGGGCAGGCCTCCGGAGTGCGGTTCACCCTCGTCAGCTGCTTCCTGAAATTCTCCCTCGTCTCCAGCCTCCAGGTGCTCGATGTTGCCGCCATTGGCGCAGGCACGCTGGGCCTGCTGGGCGTCGTCTTGGTCTTCCTCTGCGTCCTGTTGGGCTGCAGCACCCGGGACTTTGTGGCCCTGCCAAGGCACGTCCGCGAGACCCTGGACGAGGAGATCCTGTCGATCGGCAGGCTGGGCGAGATGAAGCGTGACGAGGGAAGCCGCGAGCGCCGTCCCGTCTCGATCTTCCAGGAGGTGGACGCCATCTATGAGACCCTGAGCCGGCTCCGGGCAAACCCCTACTTGCTGCGCTCGCTCATTGAAGGTCGGTCGAGTGCCAGCCCGCTTCGCTTCTGACCCTACCCATCCTCATTTGATTCTTTGTGTATTACCCGACTCTCGAACAGCCGTGCCGATGCCGGCTGTGCTGTGCCGCCTCCGCGAGGACATCGATGGGCCCGCGGCCTGGTACGAGGCCCTCTGCCACCCCGCCCCCAACGAGCGTCGGCCCGCATACGAGGTGAGCATGGTCAATAGCACCTTCGCCCGCGTCGTGGGCTACACGGCCGACCTCGTTCCGCACCTGCACCAGCTCTACGCGCCAACAGGCCCAGCTCCGGGCTTGGATACGCGGGCAGTAGACGTCCCTTCTCCGTCACCCAGCCCTTCAGTTGGTGAGGCGGCCGCACCAGAGGATGAGGACCTTTCGCAGGGACTTCTTCCTCAAGATCCGGCGCGCCTGCATCGGCATCGTCACCGGCGGCACCGGCGGCAAAAATTCGAGCACGACCACCCGCGGGGGACCCTGGGCCGGGCCGACGGCGGGGCGCTGCCCGTGGCTGTGCACATGCTGCACCCCGAGCGGGGCATCCTGATCGCCATCTTCGAGGACCTCTCGCCCGTGGTGGCCGAGCACGAGGCCTGCGTGGCCCTGAGCCAGCAGCTGCACGAGCTGCAGCAGGCCGAGAGCACGGGCCGCTTCGCGGGCGGGGCCGCCCACGACATCAACAACGTCCTGACGGGCATCATCCTCAACACGGAGCTCCTCCAGGGCCGCTTGCAGTCCGTCGGTGGCTCTTGCGCGCAGGCCCCGTTCTGCCCCAGCCCCCTGGCCCTGCCCCTGCCCCTGCCGCCCTACATGCTCGGGTTGTGATGACCCGGCGTTCTTGCCTTGCTTGCCCTTGTCCTGGCCCAGTACAATCGACGGCCCCCCCCCCCCCACCCCCCTGCCCCTCGCACTGCTCACGGTACCTCCCTCCGTCCATCCCGCCCATTGACCGCCACGCCAGGGAGGCGAACCTGGATGCGGCCCTGCCGGCCATCGGGGACGTGCTCGCCCTGGCGCACCGGGCCTCGGAGACGGTGGCCAAGCTGCTGATGTTCTCCCGGCGGGCGCCCCGCTCGGGGACGGGCGTGGCCGACGCCCACCAGTGCGTGGGGCCGTCTCGGACCTGCTGCGCCACTCGCTCGACCCGCGCATCGTCCTCAACACCTCCCTGCTGGCCGCCGAGTACACCGTCGAGGTCTGCTGCCCGGGAGGGGAGGGGAAGGGAGGAGGGAGGGGAGGGGGGAGGGAAGCCCGGTGGGCTACGGCTACGGGTGGCGGGGCGGATGCACACTGCGGCGCCGACCGCTTTTGGTGCTGCCAGTGCTTCTGCCTCACGGCACTGGTCTTGCCGCACGGTCGGGGTGGACGTGCCGCCTCGTTGGATGGCCGGGCCGGCTGCGCGTGGTGGGCTGGGGGCTGTGGTGGTGCAGTACGACCAGACCCTGCTGCGGAATTCGCTGCTCAACCTGGCCGTCAACGCCCGGGACGCCATGCCCAACGGGGGCGAGCTGCTCTTCGCCACCGCCAATGCCACCCTGCCCCTGCCTGCGGCCACCGCCACCCCCGCGGCTGCCGCTAACACCACCGCGGCCGCTGCCACCTCTGCGAACACGTCATCTGCAACGATGATGCGGGCGCGGGCGCGGGGCTCCGGATTTGGCCGGCTGTTGGCGCCGCCGCCTCAGTCACAGCCGCAGCAGCAGCAGCAGCAGCAGCAGCAGCAGCAACAACAACAACAACAACAACAACAACAGCAACAGCCGCAGCAGCAGTTGCAACGACAGCAACTCCAGCAGCCACAAGACCAAGCGCAAAAACAACAACACTCAGTGCTCCTCGCCGGGGATGTGCCCTTGCCTGCCGGGGCTGCCCCGGGCCGGTACCTGGTGCTGGCGGTGAGCGACACCGGGACGGGCATCGCGCCCGCGGCCCAGCCGCACCTCTTCGAGCCCTTCACCACCAAGACGGGTGCCGCGGGGCTGGGCCTGGCGGCCGTCTTCGGGATGCTGCAGGACGTGGGCGGCTGGGTGGACGTCACCACGGGCCCGTGGGGCTCCCGGTTCGCCCTCTGGCTGCCCCTGCCCGGCAGCCGCCCCGCTGCCCCCGCCGCCCACACCGCAACCACCACGGCCACCGCTGCACCAAGCTCCAGCGTTGGGGCTGCTGGTCTCGGCCCTGCGGGGGGCGGTGCGGCGACGACGGGGCTGGTGCCGGTCGATCGGCGGAGCATCGTCCGCGTGGTGACGGTGCCCAGTCGGCCCCCTGCCCCGCCGTTGACCAGAAGCAGCAGCACGAGCAGCCGAAATGGCGGGGCGGTCGGCCTTGCCGCATTGCCCTCGCTGTCGTTGTCCTCGTCGTTGCGGCTGTCGCCCCAGTTGGCCAGGGCAATTCTTTCCCCGGATGCTGCTGCTGCTGCTGCTGTTGATTTGGCGCTGTCCGCCTCGCCGGGCAGTCCGGTGGGGCCCCTGGGTGGGCGTCAGCACCATCGCAAGCATCATCACCATCATCACCACCACCACCATTCACCGGAGAGCGACGGGGCGGCGACGGGGAGGGCGACGGACGGTCCTTCTCCCCGGGTGACAGCCCCAGCAACGGAGGAGACCGACCCGATGGCTCCAGGTGCGACGGGTGCGCAGCAAGCCCCTGCTCCCACGGGAACACAGCGGTTCCCGTTCCGGGTGCTGCTGGTGGACGACGACCGGGTCATCCAGCTGGCGGGCGCCCAGATCCTGCGCAGCCTGGGGGCCGAGGCGGTGGTGGTGGTGGGCGACGGGCAGGCGGCCCTGGAGGCGGTGGCGGCGGCCCAGCGGCCCGAGGAGCGCCCCTTCGATCTGGTGCTGCTCGACCTGGGGCTGCCCCTGATGGCCGGGCCGGAGGCCTTCGCCCGGATGCGGGAGGTGGCGCCCGACCTGGTGGTGGTGGTGCTCTCGGGGGACGCCGCGGGGCCCGAGGGGGACGCCCTGCTGGCCGCCGGGGCCGCGGCCACCCTCCAGAAGCCCTTCGGGTCGGCCACCCTGGGCGAGGTCCTGGCCCTGGTCGCGCCTCTGGTCGCGGCCCGGCGCCGCCGCAGCCACCGGCACGCTTCCTCCAGCAGCAGCCTGCAGAGCCAGCAGCAGCAGCACGCCCGCTGGGTGGCCAGCAGCGTGCCTGCTCCCGCTGCCCTAGCAGCAGATGACCATGTCATCGCCATTCCCGACGCCAGCCCATCGGCCCCAACAACCACCGTCGCCCCTGGCAGCCCCTCGGCTGGGCTGGTTGCCCCGCCCGACCTGCTGCTGCTGCTGCCCGTCGCCGAGTCGGCCGAGGGACCCCCGGGGATGGCGGCCCTCCCACCGCCGGCCGCCGGGTCCGGGGGAGGGGACCAAGCGATTCCCCTGTGGGCCTCCTCGCAACGGCTGGTGTCACCGACCGATCAGCCCCCGTCGACCCTGGCGGCCCCGCCACAGGAGGACGGTGCTGCGGGGGGAGCCCTCCTCCCGCCCACCCGCCGCACTGTGCCCCGGATGCGATCGCGGGTTGCGCCGCCCCAGCCCGTCCTGCCCGACAGCCCATGCATCCTCCTCGTCGGTCCGTCATCGCCGTCGTCGGATTGCTCAGTTGCCCACCCGCCCCGCAAAACACTTCCCAAATACAGGGGGGACTCATGGACATCTGGGGCTGGGGGGACAGATCTGCCTCCCCCCGGGGGTGTTCGTCCCACCACTCACCCTCACCCTCACGCGCCTTCCGCCGGCGGCGCAGATGACGACGAGGTGGTGCGGAAGGTTGCCGCCAAGATGCTGCACCACCTGGGCTACCGGGTGCTGCAGGCCCGCGACGGGCTGGAGGGGGTGGAGCAGTTCCAGGCCCACATGGAGGACGTGGCCCTGGTCATGCTCGACATTGTCATGCCCCGCATGGGTCCGCGCGGTGGGGTGGCGGCCCTGGCTGGCTGGCTGGCTGGCGCTGCCCCGTGCCCCCCTCCATCAGCATCGATCATGCCCTACTGACGACGCCCCCCCCCCCCCCCCCCCGCGGCCAGCCTTGGTTTCTCATTCCTCTCTGTGCTTCTCCCGCCCTCCTCTCTCTGGTGCCGCTTCAGGGGGCCGGGAGGCCTTCTTCGAGATGAAGCGGCTGTGCCCGGCGGTGCGGGTGCTGATCGCGTCGGGCTTCCCCGAGGGGGCCGACGTGGAGGAGCTCACCCGGGCCGGGGCCCGCTTCCTGCAGAAGCCCTACCCCCTCAAGGTGCTCCGCGCCACCCTCCGAAACTGCCTCGCTGGACAATCTCCTCCCCCCCCTCGCGCAGTCAGCTCGTTGCCCTCGGGGGCGTTGGAGGACTCGGCCACGACCCTGTCCACCTCCGCCTCCTTCTCCCGCCCACCTTCTGCCTTTCTCTGACGAACCCCTTCTTTTCTGGGCCGCCCGTGCTGCATGGGTTGGCGTCGCATGCATCTTTGGAGCGCTGTCTGTTCCCTTTGTCCCTCCCTCCCTCCCTCCATTTCCCCTCCCCCCTCCCCCCCCCCCCCCCTTTTTTTTTTTCGTTGTGTTTGTGATCCTTGGTGTGTGCGTTGATTTGTTTTTTCCTCGATTCCTTTTTCCTATCTGTCTTCTCTTGGGTATTGTCTTTATTATTCTTGAAATTTTGATAGCTCGTTCGTTTTTTCAATTTTCTCCGGCTGAGCTGTTCTCTCCCCTGCTGACATTATTCCCCCTTTGAAATGAACGATTTGCAAGACGTCGCCACGAAGCTTGTTGAGGCTCTCTCTTTTATCCATGCCCCCACCACCCCTCTGCCACTTCGGAATCAAGCGACAAAGTTTTGCAACGATTTCAAGGAGAAGCACCCTGCATGTCTCCAGTTGAGCTATCAGATGGTGGCCAGAGAAAACCCCGATATCGTTCGCCACTTTGGCTTTCACTGCCTTGAGCACGTTTTGAATTTTCGGTGGAAACAGCTGGAGGAAACTCAGATCACCGAATTCAAGACATTCCTTCTCCGGTTTCTAGCCGAGGTTTGTCCCCGCCGTGCCCCAGGCGCCGGTTTTTCTCACCCACTCGCAGGGTTTACGCCCGGAGGATCAACCTTTTGCAAAACAGAAAACCGCACAGCTCATCGCCACGGTGGCCGCCCTCGTCTGGCCCACCGGCTGGCCAGAGCTCTTCGATACCCTTGTCTGTTGTCGGGTATTTCCACCATTTTTACAGCAACTCCCATCATTTTGGGACGTGCAGCTTCAAATTCACCGGATGGGTGCATTCCCGGCGGAGCTGGTGTGCCTCACCTGCCGGGTGCTGAGCGACGAGCTTGTGACCATGCCCGGCAAGGTGGAGGATGACGGGCGCCGGAAGGAGCTCGCCACGGCCATGGCCGCTGCGGCCGACCCGCTGCTGGACAGCATCCTGCTGCCCTCCCTCTCCCAGTCCCCGGTCCGGCCCCCTGCCCCCCGACTCGACCGCACCCGCCACATCCACGACTCCGCTTTTGTATGATGCTTGCCACTCCCATCCACGTCGGGGTAGTTTTGCTTTTCGGGGGAATCGCCTCCATGCCCGAGCTGACATTACCACCACCACCCTCGCCCCCGCCCCTCCTGATCTCTCCCCCCCGCCCCCGGCGAACCAGCGCCCCGGGGCCACCATGCTGCGGGCAGCTCTGGACGCGCTCGAGGCAGTGGTCGAGTGGGCACCGCCCGCGGTCATCTTCCGGTCCCGAGTCCGTCGTCACGCCCCCGGGTTGATGATGCCGGGGTGATGTACGCCTGGCCCCACTCCGCGACTGAGCGCCACGGTGTTGTTCGGAGGCGAGAGGGTGATGATGCGGGGGCTGGTATAAGCTTCTTGGCCCCCTCCCCACACCGGCACGCCCCCACCAGCATCATCACCCGCCGGGTAGAATCCTCACCTCATGGCGATGGACGTCGCCACCCCCCCGGAGCGCATCCCCGGCCCGGCCGGGTCACCTCCTCATGGCACTTCTCCGTCCCCCCGGTGTGGTGGTCGCGGTGGTGGTGGCGGCGGCGCAGGAGCCGTCCATCGTGGGGGCCGTAGGCGTCTTGCTCGACGACCCGACCGTCCGCTCGGTCCGCTCCACCTCCACACCCCTGCCGGTCCCTCCCTCTCTCTCTCTCTCTCATATTCCGGAAAACCGAGCCACCAGGGCCCTTAAAAGGGGAACAATCTCTCTCATATTCCGGAAAACCGAGCCACCAGGGCCCGTAAAAGGGGAACAAAGAGAGAAAAGAAATCACTTAAAATACCAACTGGTTGGCTCCGTCCCACTCAGTGCTCAGCCCCGTAGCTCGTCGAGCCCTCAGGCGGCACCAGGAAGCAGCAGCTTCTCGTCGCAGTCGGTCTTGGCCACGCACGGCGGGCCTGGGTTGATGGCAAACGGGTTGCGGGTGTCGGCCAGTCTCCCGGAGGCAGTCTGGTACCAGAAGTCAGGCATCAGGGCAACGTAGTACATCAGAGTCACCGAGATCCTCGTGCACCACCAATGCTTCGAGAAGGCAACATGCTCTCTCTCTCTCTCTCTCTCTCATATTCCGGAAACCGAGCCACCGGGGCCCGTAAAAGGGAACACGAGAAAGACCGAAATCACCCAAGACACAAAAAGGGAAAACAAAGGGAGGACCCCACCACCCCGCACACCCCTTAACGGGCGCGCACGAGAAGGTTTGCGTCGAACACCTCGCGCACTTGGCACGGGGGGCACGGGCAGGAGGTGACCGGCTCGCGAGCGCGAGCAAGCGCCTCCGCAGCGGCCTGGCACCACCAGCCGGCCAACTGGCCAGCGTAGTACATCAGGCACGTCGACATCCGGGCAAGCCACCAGTGTCGGGAGAAGTGGAGCTTCTACTTGTCATACTGGGCCTTGATGAGGTCCACGAAGGCAGTCGCCTGTGGGCCCAGTTGGCCAAAGTTGGACAAGCCGAAGGGGTGGAAGCGGGCTCCAGGGTGGGACTCCAGCCAGGTCCTGTAGTGCTCTGCTTGCCGGCCTCGAGAACGCGGGGGACCTCGCCCCGGAAGGCGGCCTCAGCGTATGTCGGGGCGAGCACTCTCTCTCTCTCTCTCTCTCTCTCTCTCATATTCCGGAAAACCGAGCCTGGGGCCCGTAAAGGGGAACAAGAGAGAAAATCACTTAAAATACCAACTGGTTGGCTCCGTCCCACTCAGTGCTCAGCCCGCTCTCTCACTCTCTCTCTCTCTCTCCCCCCCCCACCCCCATCCATCCATCCGTCCATCCATCCATCCATCCATCCATCCATCCGTCCATCCATCCATCCATCCATCCATCCATCCGTCCATCCATCCATCCATCCATCCATCCATCATTCGCCTTTGCTCCCCTCTGCTCCCCTTTGCTCCCCTCCCCCCGCCTGCCACTGCCCTGCCACCTCCCAACACGCCCCAGGCCGCCCTGCGGGTGATGACGGCGCTGGTCAAGCGGAAGGCCCCCGAGGACGCGGCGCCCCTGGCCGACCTCTGCGCCAAGATCGTCCTCTTCGTCCAGTCCCTGCCCAGGCTCACCCCCACCCAGGTCGGCACACATCCCACGCACACATCCCACGCACACATCCCACGCACCGCACAGAACACGGGGTGATCCAGGCTCCCCCCCGCCCAGGCCGGCCCCCGCACGCACGTTGGTCATCTCGAACGCGCTGGATCCACGAACGCGCCGGCGTTGCGCTGGGCCACACCCTCATCAGACTTGCACAGGGCCATCGCGGGCGGAGTGTCACTGATGCTCGGCGTATGATGGCCGGCACGTCCATCGATGAGGTGGCCCCATTCAAATCGCCATTCACTTAATTGGCGGCACCATCGCACGCGTCAATCACCACCCACCATCCACCCACCATCATCGGCATCACATCCACAACCACCAACCCTTTGCAGCTGCTGGACGTGTGCCCCTTCCATTTGCATCATCATCCACAACCATCAAAAAACCCTCGCACCACCCTCGGCAGATGCTGGACGAGTACCCATTCCATCGGGGCCTCTGCGAGTGCCTCTGCCAGTTCGGACTTGAGCACGGCGCCATGCTGCGTGAGCCCCAGCGGGCCCGCCTCCTGGCCAGGTCTGACCACACGCGCACACACGTGTGTGGCCCTGTCGTGCGTGTCGATACAGAGAGGGTGCGGGTGTTGATACATTCTTCTGCACCAACACACACTCTTCTGCATCAACACATCGGCTCCTCTGCATCTCCGGATCGGTGTGTGTCGTCCATGGGCATGAGCATTGACCGCCCCCTCCCTCGCCACCACCAACCCCGCCCCAATTCTCTCCCGCCTCCCCTCCCTCCCCCTTCCCCTCCGTGGCCGGGGTTGGAACAGCTACCTGCAGACTCTGGTCACCCTGGCGGGCCACCCGTCCCTCCGCCTCTACGCAGCCACCGAGCCCGTCCGTGTCCCCGGGCTTTTCCCCTCCCCTCCCCCTGTCGTCATCATCCAACCACATCCATCATCATCATCATCATCATCATCATCATCATCCAATCATCATCATCCAATCATCATCATCCAATCATCATCATCCAATCATCATCATCCAATCATCATCATCCAATCATCATCACCACCATCATCATCACCATCATCATCAATCACCATCAATCATCAATCATCATCATCCAATCATCAATCACCAATCATCAATCATCATCCAATTATCATCACCACCATCATCATCACCATCATCATCAATCACCATCAATCATCAATCATCATCATCCAATCATCAATCACCAATCATCAATCATCATCCAATTATCATCATCCAATTATCATCACGTCGTCATCATCATCTGCCTCTCCCATCACATCCCATCGCATCCATCCATCCCACCCCCTGTTGTCTGGCCCCGCCGCCCCCCGTCCATCGCCCCGCCCGCCGACCCGTCCCGGCCCGCCGCCCCGTCGCCCCACCGCCTGCTGGGGGATCGACCTGGTCCGGGGATTGGTCGGCATCTTCCCCCAGGTCGCGGCCCAGTCGCGGTGGCCGCCGTCGGTCCAGCCCCTCCCCCCCCTCCATCCACCCCCTCCATCCATCCACCCCTCCATCCATCCACCCCCTCCATCCATCCACCCCTCCATCCATCCACCCCTCCATCCACCCGGTGAGTGTGTCCTCATTCTGCCAGCGTGCCCCGCCACGGCCAATCATCATCAGCATCATCATTATCATCAGCATCATCATCATGGCCATCACCGTCCTGCTGGCTCTTGGGGTGCGTTTGGGTGGGGGGCGGCCAGGGAGCCCCTCGCTGCCCTTCCTGCGGCTGGACTTCACCGAGGAGCGCGAGGCGATGACCTTCGTGGGCCTCGTCCGGTCCCGAGCCTGCGCCCTGCTGGCGCTCATCGCCGGCCACCAGGTCCATCCGCCCCCATGCCCGGGTGGCGATCCCGATTTCGGGTGGCAATCTCGCCTTTTGTGGCTATCCCCATCCCCGACACCCAGATGCCCGGGCGGCTCTTCCCCTTTCATGGCGATCTCCCATTGTGGCTGCCCACCATTCCCGACATCCGGACCCAGGTGGCTCTCGCCCTTCGGGCGGCTATTCCCATCCCCTGCACCCAGATACCCGGGTGGCTATCCCCCAAGCACCACTCATTCCGAAAGAACCCACGCAGGGACCCCGTGCGCGCTGGAAGGCGGCTCGGGAGGGCAAAAACTAGCGGACGTCGCCTGACTCATCCCCCCCCCCCCCCCCCCCCGGCACCTCACCGTGTTCCCACATCACCGTAGCCGCTGCTGCCCCTGGAATGCTCGTTGCCCCAGTTGCAGAGCTCCCTGCAGGCCGTGTACGTCGAGCCGTACCCCGGTCCGCCTCCGCATTGGATGATTGGATAATGATTGGATGATTGGATGATGTTGATGGTGATGGTAATGGTGATGATGTTGCTGTTGATGACGATGGTAATGGTGATGGTGATGGTGAGGATGATGATGGTGACGACGACGATGATATGATGATGATGGCGGTGCCGGTGGTGGCGACGGCGACGGCACTGCTTGTGTGCAGCGACTGCGGCGGACCCGCGCTACGTGGCTCTGGACAGCGCACTGTGGCTCCTGGAGCAGTCCCTCCGCGCCATGCCGCCAACCCTCTTCGACCCTGCCCTGCCAGCCTCCGTCCGCCCTGCCAGTCTTCCCTCCCGCCCTCCAGTAGTGCGTCTGGCTGGACCTCTTTTTGCGGGGCTCATTTGGTGATGGTTCCTGCCTGCAGCCCACGAGCTTCCAAGTGTTCGCTGTGCGCGTCATTTGGGGAGATCCCTCTGCCAGCCCCTTTGCTCCACGCACAGACCCGCCATCCCATCCCATCCCATCCCACACACATTGATTTCTCATGCCGCTAACCCCCCTCCCCCCCTCGCCACGCCACCGCACGCCACCACCACCACGCGCGCGCGCACACACACATACCAGACGCAGGCCAGCCAGCTCAACACGACCATCGGTGGGGTGCTCGAGTTTCTCTGCCAGCACCCCGGCCCGGTCCGCAACCCCGCCCCGCACTGCCCCGCACTGCCCCCCGCACTGCCCCCCGCACTGCCCCGCACTGCCCCCACCTGCCCCGCACTGCCCGCCCCCGCACTGCCCCCCGCACCCGACCCCGCACCCGACCCCGCACCCGACCCCGCACCCGACCCCGGCACCCGCACCCGACCCCGCACCGGCACCCGCACCGGCACCCGCACCGGCACCCGCACCGGTACCCGCACCGGCACCCGCACCGGTACCCGCACCGGCACCCGCACCGGTACCCGCACCGGCACCCGCACCGGCACCCGCACCGGCACCCGCACCGGCACCCGCACCGGCATCATGGCTCATGGCTCGTGGCTCGTGGCTCATGGCTCATGGCTCGTGGCTCGTGGCTCGTGGCTCGTGGCTCATGGCTCATGGCTCATGGCTCATGGCTCGTGGCTCGTGGCTCGTGGCTCATGGCTCATGGTCTTGGCGTTCCTCCTGTCGCCGCCCCCCGTCTGCAGAACCCACTGACGGCCGCCCGGGTGGCCGAGACCTACGCCTCGTTCGCTCACTTCCTGCGGGGACCCTCCGGGCAGACTCTCGTCCCGCTCGTCGTCCAGCAGGTCAGCCGGCCCGCCCGTCTTGGACATCGGCATCTGCTGGCTGCTGCTGATGTGTGTGCGTTTGGGGTCTTCTGCAGGTTTTCTCGCTCTTCGTGGGGCCGCCCCCGTCGGAGTATCTGGGGCTCGATGCCCGCCGGATGGCCCTGGCCTCCCTGTCCAAGATCGCCCTCCACAGCCCCCATTTCCTGGTCCGCATGGGTGAAAGCCACCCCGCCAGCACCCCCATCACCTGAAGGGCATGGTCGATCGCTTGGTGTGGGCCGGAGCCGCTCCTGGACGGGTGATAGCCGACATGACATGGGTGATTGTCACCACCCTCCGTGGTGGGATCCCGGGGGTTGTAGCCGCTCCTGGACGGGCTCGTGCAGAAGGCCGGCGAGCTGGTGGTGGCCGGGCTGGTTGTGCCCAGCGAGCGGGCCCTGCTCTTCGACATGTTCGCATCCGCAAGGTCGCCTCCCGCCTCCCGTGATGATGTGGGTACCCGAAGCCGAGATGGGGGCTCCAGCACTGCTTGCTGTCCATCATGGGGCCTTCCTAGCTCAGTGGCGGAGCGTGTGCTTCGTAAGCACAAGGTCGAGGGTTCGATCCCCTCGGAAGGCTCACCTTTTTTCCCCCCTTCTTCTTGCCCCTGAAGCAATTTGCTCGAGGCCGGGCGGCAGTCGGCCTTCCTGATGACCTTGTTGGGGCAGCCCGTGAGCGAATTCTGTACGCCCCAGATGTCCCAGTACTTCGAGGTCGGTGCAAATGACACGATATTATCAATTACCACATCATGATATTTTCGGCAGACGCGAACACTTCCACTCCCCTTCGCACGTCTGGTGACTGAAGAAGCCCCCCGTTCCGAGGTCCGGCGTCTCTCCCACCTTTTTCCCCTCCCTCCTCCCGACGACAATCTTTCTGGGCCCGACCGGACTCGAACTCTTCCTTCATCGGTTGTGGGCGGGGGCCAGCTGAGCGCCCTGCTGTCGATCATCCACTCGATCTTCAAGCGCGCCCCGAAGCCCCCGCCGCCGGAGGTCGACCTCACCCCCGCCTTCACCAACCCACTCCATCTCATCCCATCTCATCCCAACCATCCCAACTCGCTCATCTCATCCCATCCCATCCCAACCATCCCAACCCACTCCATCTCATCCCATCTCATCCCAACCATCCCAACTCGCTCATCTCATCCCATCTCATCCCAACCATCCCAACTCGCTCATCTCATCCCATCTCATCCCAACCATCCCAACTCGCTCATCTCGTTGCCGCCGCCTTGGCCCCACGGCCACCACCAGCACATCCGCCCACTCGGGGTTCGGAGGAACATCACCACCAACCTCGGGGTTCGGAGGGATATCACCACCAGCACATCCGCACCAGCGTTCGTCACTATTCATCACCTTCATCCTTCTTCCGGTTCCCCCCACCCAGGCCATCCCGGCGGCCCCCGCTGCCTCGGGCCTGGCGGCCCCACCCGAGCGGCCCTACGCCCCCGAGAGCCACCCGTTGTACGGGCCCTTCATGCAGCTGGCCCCCAGCCTGCTGGCCCTCTGCCGGGCGGCCCACATGTGCTGGCTGCCCGGCTCGGCCCCCGGCGGGTGCGCCCTGGCGGCCCTGGCCGACCAGCGGTGGCTCACCTGGCTCAACGCCCAGCCGCCCACCCTGTCCGTGGCTGTTGCCTGGGGGGATGGTGGTGTGTGTGTGTGTGTGGGGGGGTGCGCGGCGGGCGATGGGATGGACAAGATCGGTCAGGGTGATACGATGGGCGGTGTGACGTGGCGACGGTGGTGATGATGACGGGATGGGATGGTGATGATGATGGGACGATGGGACGATGGGACGATGGGATGCGCGGGTGTGATGATGTGTAACCCGACCCCGTCCCGCGATTCCCGGTTCGGGCAAACCCCCGAGGCCTCACCCCAGGTTGCTGATTTCGGGGGTGGGGGTGTGGTGGTGGGCGGCAGGTACAAGACCCTGGGCCAGCTGGCCGAGCACCAGCTGCTGTACGCGGTGCCCGGGCTGCCCCAGGGGCTGCTCGAGAGCCTCCTGGGGCACATGGCCGTCCTGCCGGCACACAACGTGTCCCTCCTCATCCGCAACGCCCTTCGGCCCGTCTTCGCCCAGTGCCCCGGGCGCCTCTACGGGGCGCTCTGCGAGGCCTTGGTGCCCACCCTCGTGCCGCCCCTCATGAAGAGCCTCGGGGCCGCGTGGGCTCAGACCCAGGCCAGAAATGCAGCCCAGACGTCTGCAGTCCTGGTGGCGATGGAGATTGAGAGAGGAGGAGGAGGAGGGGGGGGGGGGGGGGGGGTCGACATGACGCAGGGCATATGACACATGCATTACCATTATTATCACCATCGTCAGCATCAGCATCACCGCCAGCATCACCCCACCACCACCACCATCGTTCATCTGGTCATCAGCATCGCCTTTTCACGACCCTGCAGGCCCTCGGGCCCCGTGGAGGAGGAGGTCGCCGCGGATGCGCTGCTGGTGGAGATGACCCGCGACGTGACCGACCTGCTCCTCGAGATCTCCGCCATCCCCGGTCCGTCCCCCGCCCCGCCCCGCCCCCCCTCCCAGCACACGCCCCTCCCAGCCCAGCCCAGCCGCCGCCTTTCTTTCGACGAGTTGACCGACGACCCGCCTGCGTGCCCTGCTCTGTGGGCTGCGGGGATGCGATCAGCCTCAGGGCCGGCAACGGCTGCCCGCCAAGACGGCTGCCGTCCTTGCACAGCCGGTCCGTACGCCCCCCCCCGCCCCCCCACTCGCACCCTGCCCCTGCCCCTGCATCGCCACCTCATTTCCTGCTCTGTTCCGACTGGGCGTCGGTGGCGGCGCGGCGGCAGGGTGCCGGGTGGGCTGGCGATGGGCCTCGGGCTGCCCGACTCCAAGACCGCCCTCCGCATCATGCCCGTCGTGGGCCGCATCTTCGCCCTCGCAAAGAGTCCGCCCACCGCCCCCAACCCCAACCCCGCCCCTCATGCGAGCCCAGAACAAGGGTCCCTCGCTCCGTGTGGGTTCGCCTCAACTCTCTGCCCCTTTGCCTCTTGGGTCCTCGCCCTCCTCCCCGGACCAGCCCAACCTGCCTCTCTCATTTTCCGGGACCTCCCTCCCCATCGCCCTGGTCGGTCGCGCCCTCATCCCCGGGGGGTTGAGCAGACCAGCCCAACCTGCAGCTGATCCTGAGCCGCGACCTGGTGCAGAGCCTGCTCTCGGCCCTGGCCTGGCCACAGAACCACAACAACGAGGCCCCTGGTCCGGAGCGCCCTCAGCTTTGACCCAGCGCTCAACCACGGGACGCTCTACCACGGGGCGCTATAACCCAAAGGGGGGGGCTCGCCAACGATGGGCATTCTCCTTGATGATGCTTGTTTGCTGGCCGTCGTGTGTGGCCGACGGCGGTGGGTGGGGGCAGTTTGGACTGCTGCGGGACTGCTTCATGGCCTTCACGGACCCGGTCGTGCAGATCCTGCTCCAGCTGCCCGGCGCCACCCCCGGCATCCTCAAGGTCCGCCCATGCCCCTCCCCCTCCTCCCATGGCCCCCGCCGCCACTCGTTGTCACACGCACAGCACGGTCCCCCGTTTGCCGCTGCCGCTTGCCGCTGTTGCTCTGCTGGTGCTGGTGCTGGTGCTGGTGCTGGTGCTGGTGCTGGTGCTGGTGGTGCTGGTGCTGGTGCTGGTGCTGCAGTTGGTGAGGCAGCGACTGGGCGAGCTGACCACACCCAACCCTGCATCATCGCTTCTCCTCCCCCTCCCCCCCTCCCTCCCCACCCCCACCCTCTCGTGGCCAGCAACTGTACGGGGACCTTCTGCTCAAGCAGGCCTCGGACCGCGAGCAGAAGCTGATCCTGAAGAAGTTTTGGACCGACCTCAGGGTCCGTCTCCTGCCTGCTTGGCTCCCCTGCGCCCACCACCCTCCCCCAACACCAGCCATCCGTACCCTCATGCCTCGTCGCCATCACAGCTCGGCGGCGCGCCCACGGGTCGGCCTGGGAGCAAGCCGCTGACGGGGATCACCAACCGGGCCCTGGGCCAGCAGCCCCGCGAGGCCCACAGCTGGCTGGGCGACGACGCGGCCCCGGGCATCCTCAGCGCACTCTTCCACGAGCAGCACTGATGAGCATCCCCATGACCGCAGGCTGCCCCAGATGGGGCCGGCAAAGGTGCCTGTGATGACGCGCACCATCCTTTGTGACCACCAGCCGGCCGGTGGCCGCGGGTGCCGGCGAGTGATCGAAGCGCCAACCACCTGCATCGGATCGGAACCCTCCCCGGGCGGAAGGACACACCTTCCGCATTCCGCGGGCGACTGCCCTGCCTGCCGGGGCCGTCTGGGCGAATCGGTTTGAAAAGCGCCTCCGCCTCTCCAAGAAGCGACGCCATGAACCCCACAGAGACCCCCCTGTTGTCTGCCCTGGGGGTGAGTGGAGGGGGAGGGGGCAGGTGGGTTGGAAACAGCGGTCGTCCACTCGCCACCGATCCGCACGGGATGCCAAACAGCCCGCAAAATACACATCCCATCCCGCCGCATCCCCCCCCATCCTCATCATCGCCGCGGGGCCCATCCCGTCACACCCTCATCGGCCTCGCCGTCACCGGGGCCCATACCCACTCGCGGGCCCCGAACCGGAGGCGGCCCTCGGTCTGCCACCACCGGCGGGCGGCCGGGTCGGTCCACTGGCCCGGTCGAAGTGGATGCAGATGGCCTCAGGCTGGCCCGTCTGGCGCCGGATGCCCAGCGTCACCGAGATCCCTGCGGGGGGGAGGGGGGAGGGGAGGGGAGGAGGGGACGGAGCACGATGCGCGGGGATGAAGAGGTCGCGCTGGGAGGTGGTGTGCAGCTATCAACCACGCTCCGCGAACCAGGGGGAGGAGGGAGGGAGGGAGGGAGGGAGGGAGGAGGAGGAGGGAGGAGGAGGAGGAGGGGCACTGGCGACTGACCGGGGACCTCGAGGGGCTGGAGGGAGGTCTCAAACAGCTTCGGGTCCTGCGAGAAGGCGAAGGGGCGGCGCCGGGGAAAGAGAAGGGGTGAGGTCAGTCCCCTCACCCACCTCACGGGCCCACCAACCAGGGGTGGTCTTGGCGAAGGAGGGCGGGTGCGGACCCGGATGCTGAAGTTGGCGCGGAGTGGGGTCGATGTGCAGTCAAAGACCAGCGGGCCCTCGCCCGGCTGGGGGGCCATGCTATGCACCCCGAGCACGGCCGCCCGCAGCTCCTCCTTGCTCTTCAGGTGCGCACGGGTGGCCCCGCCCCGCCCCCGCCAGCGGTGGTGTGCGGGCGCGCCAGCGGGTATCGGGCGAGAGGCCGGGGCCAGCCGGCAGCATGAGGGCGGGCGAGGGTGCCGGCCAGGGGATCGCGGCCCTGGCTGGGGACATCCACTCGGAGGGCGGCGGCCAGCCGTCCTGCGGGGACACCGAGAGAAACAGGTTCTGCTGGGGCAGGAAGACCGCCTGCTGGGCATCGGGCTCCTCGCCGGCCGTCGCCGTCTGTGGTGGTGTCTGGATGTCGCCCATCCGCAGGGCCGATGTGCTGTGGCGCAGGGGGCTGGCGAAGCGGGGGGTTGTTGGGCCGCCACGCCGAGGGCGCGGGGTGCGCGGCGGGGAGGACAGCGGCGGCGAGGCGACCGTGAAGGAGGGTGGCGAGAGGGACGCCCCAGGGCTGGCGGTGGCAACGGGGGATGGGGCGGTGGAGGCCGGGGTGGTGGAGGCCGGGGTGGTGGAGGCCGGGGTGGTGGCTGGTGCGGGGAACAGCAGCCTGGCGATGTGACGCACGGCGAGGGGCGGGGTGGTCAGCTGAGTGGACGAGGGCGGTCGGGGCGGCGACGGTGGGACCGGCCCGGGGGAGGGTGCGGCCACAGGCACGGGCGGGGTGGGGCTGAGGGAGGCGAGGGACCGCGGGGTTCGCTGGGGCGGGCAGCAGGGGGGTCGGACTGTGGTGTGTCTTGCCGGGGGGGAGCCACCAGGGGCGATGGCGGCTCTCCCCCCCCGGGTGGTATCGATGCCGGCACCGGGGCAGCGGCGACCCTCGGAGGGGATGTCGGCTGCTGCAGCATGGCGGCGGTGTCTGGCGGCGGTTCTGCTGCTGGGATCGCCCATGGGTCCTGATGTTCGTCCAGCACGGGCGCGGAGGGGGCGGCGACTGTTTGCGGCGGGCGCTGGTCATCGCACTGGCACTGGGGCCCGGCGGGGTGCTGGTGGGCTGCGGGTCAGAAAGGGCCGCGGCTGGGGGCGAGTCGGGCGGCGGGCGGCCCCTCAGCCGACCGTGCCAGCACAGCCAGCCGGACGGGGGCGGGGCCGGAGCAAGGGGTGGGGACAGGGCCGGCTCGGCGGGTAGCGGCGGGTCTTGGGGCCGAGTCGGGAGTGCGGGTGGTTGCGGCGGCTCGTGGGGCACCCGAGTTCGTTGGCGAGGCGGCGGGGAAGATGGGGCCGGGGCGGCGGGGGGTGAGGGTGACGTCGGCGGACCCGGCGACCGCATGGGAGAGGGCGTCGTCGTGAGGGGCGTCGTGAGGATGGGCGGGGACCCTCCAGATTCGGGGGTGGCAGGGGTGGTGGTGGTGACGGCGGGGGAACGGCGAAGGTGCGCCGAGGGGCGGCAGGACGCGGGCCCCGACGGCCGTGGTGAAGGGCCGGTCCAGATCCGCGAAGGGCAGCGCCTGCAGGCTGGCCGAGGTGTGCGCGCGGGGGGCAGCCCGGGGCCGAGGGAGGCGGCAGGGCGCGACGGGCCTCCGGGGGCTGGGCGGATGCTCCACCAGGACGAAGGCCGTGAAGATGCGGGCGAGGGGCTCGAGCAGAGCCCCGAAGTGGTCCGGCCGGGTGAAGAACTCGGTGGCCGTGATGGTGGGCATGGGGGTGGTGCCCAGGGCCCGGCTCGCGTCCATGGCCGCCAGGAGCCGGGCGATCTCCTGCGGGCTGTCGAGGCCACCCCGCAGCCACCAAAGAGGCCGGGAGGAGACGGGCCGGATGGGAAGGTGAGGGGGCGGGGATGTAAGGCCGGCCAGAGTCACGCAAGCAGACAGGCAGCGGGTTTCGCAGCATCATCACCCCCGAAGGATCCTAAGGGGCGGACCTCTTCTTGGGGCACAGCAGCAGCATCACCTGCGGCGTGGAGGAGACGCAAACAGGTGAAGACCCCAAGTCGCCACACACCCGCCCCTGTCCCGTCTGCCGCCTCCACCCTGGCCCACCCTGGCCCACCCTGGCCCACCGAGGCCGTGGGGTGGGAGAGGGGATGCGGCAAGAAAGCGGACCGCTGTGACGATGGGCCTGGACAGGACGTTGGTCTTGCCTGGGTCGAACACCCGGAAACAGACTGCAGTCGCAGGCCAGGAGGAGGGAGGAGGGGGGAGGGGCGAAGCGCGCGAGGGGAAGAGCGGGCCGAGTGAGAGGCGTCAAAGGAAGGGGGCATAACCTCAGGTCCCCGGTCTTCGGCCGTTGTGCAAAGGGGAAACAGCACAGCCGAGACAGACAGGTGTGCAAAAGGGGGGAAACACAGCACAGGCGAGGGACAGACACCTCAGGTGGGCCGCGGGGACCCCGTTCTCGTCGTCAGGCAGGTCGGCGGCGAAGCTGCCCGCGACGAGGCCCACCTGGGTCAGGTAGAGCCGGTCCCGCTCCAGGAAGTTGAGCCCCTCGAAGAGGCGCTCCACCAGCGACGGGTTGCTGCCCAAAACCAAAACGATCCGCAGAACGGCGTGTGCGTGCGTGCGTGTCAAGCGAATGGCTTGCCCATCAAATACCGTGACGGATTGTTGTCCAAACGACCTCCAACTCTGGGTGTCGGGGCTTGTGTCTGGCACAGAGGGCTGGGGCGGAGAGCCTGCACGTGTCCAGCTGGAAGGAAGCGGACCTGATACCCATGGACCCCATGAGCTTAATCCAATCGCCCATCCCCATGGGGTCGCCCAGTCGCGGCGGGTCCCGAACTCGCCTCAGCCGGGCGACCAGCGCATGGGCCTGGGCGTCCGTGACTACATGATGGGGCCGGAGGGATGCCGATGGGGGGAGGGGTTTGGGGGATGCTGGACGGGGTGGGTGGTGGGGGAGCGAGTGGAAAGGGAATGCGGACGGTGCGACTCGCTCTTGAAGAACTCGAACTCGTCGCGGATGGGCAGCGGGCCGCGGGGGCTGCGGGCGACGCTTTGAGTCGATGGCCGGGGAGCGGCGGCGGCAGGGGAGCCAGCCGGGGACCGGATGCGGGCCGAGGCGGACAGGTATTGGCGGAAGGCCCGATCCGCGTCCGCGCTGCCCCACGGGAGGCCCCAGTGAGGGAAAGTGTGAACGAGAAGGCTGAACGAGCTCGCACCGTTCCGTCTCGCATGCCCAACCTCGGTCATTGTGATGCCGGTGTACCCGCCTGTCATGTAACTCGAAGTTGTGCCGGCACCCCCCCCCCCCCCCCCCCCCCCCCCCCGACAGACCTCGAGCGGCGAGGGGCGGCTTCTTGTTGGGATGCACGACCTGGGCCACCTTGCTGACGGCCCCAAGGGACTTGGACAGGAACCGGGGGAGAATGGCGCCGCGTCTTGTCGTTCCTGTTCGCGTACAGGCAGAGGCTCAGCGGGTGGTCATCACCGGGGAAGGTCGACCTTCTGCCAGAGGGCCGTTTCAATCCGGGTCCGCTTCTCGACCACCTCGCGCCATCTCTGTTGCCACTGAACAAAAGTCGCAGGCTCGTCATCGGAAGGCGATCCCCCGGGTTGTTCGCTCTTCTCCCCTTGGTGGTGCGAGCGGTAGAGAGAAAACTCGAGCTGATCGAGCTCCTCATCGAGGAATTGTGGAAACTCAAAACAAATGTGCCGCCAGCAGATTTTCCGCATATGCGGAGCGGAAAACCCTGTTCAGACACAGCTGGATCATCTCTAAAGCACTGTGGTGGAACACATTTATCCGGAAGTTCCGACAGACCGCGTTGCTCAGCTGCGATTCTGATCGATTCCCCCCTCCAAAAACTTTCTGATTTGCGTCGTCTTTTCTTTCCAGGTCGATTCATCCATGCACACCCGGCAGGGCCGACCGTTCTATGAAAATAGCGGACAGAACCGTGACTCGCTCTCCCCGAAGCGCACGCACGATGTTAAGTTGGAATAATGTAAATGACAGGTTAACACAGAGAAGGGTGTGAGATTGAAGAAACAGGAGAGGAAGGAGGAGGTTCCGGCAAAAAAATCTCAAACCGAGACGAAATACGATGAATCGTCTGAAAGATCCCCAACAGGCACAGCAAAAACACGATCACTTGGCCACGGTCTCTCGAAGAGCCCGCCCGGTCCACTCGATGACTTTGTCCACATCGACCGTCATCGAGTTCTCGTGGTTGGCCCCGGGGACCCGAAATCCATAGTAGGGCAGCCCGAGGTTGGCCGCCAGGGAGGCATAGCAGGCATTGGGGTCGTCTTTCATGAATTCGACGACAGGCGTTCCCGGCTGGGTGTAGAGGATGTTGGTCAGGCCCGCCCCGTGCGGCCCCACAATCACACGGGCTCGGCGGAACATATTGATCGTGTCGATCAGCTGCGTGCGTGCGGAGGAGAGGAGTTTCGTCAGGAACATGGGACCGGCGTGCATGACTCGTGCGGCTAAGACCCCACCCGCCACAGACCGAGAGCGAGGTGAACTCGACCACGGGGTACGTATCGCCGAACTGCTCCCTCAGGGCCTCCATCACCTCGGCGTGGTTGATGACGCGCCGTTTGCCCCCCCGCCGGATGACCACGATCTCCCGCTGGGGCTGGGGCTGTGTCTCCTGCAGGACGCCCCGTTGGGCCATGGCGGCGTAGATGACGTCCCGCATCTCGAGCAGCAGGCGGGGCACGTTTTGGCCACAGGGGACCGGGGCAGGGACGATGATCTGGGGCGCCAGGACGTGGACCGAGTCGGGGATCAGCACGGCCTGTGGGAAGAGCCCCAGGAGGTCGAGGTACTCCCGGAAGAAGGGCCGGTCCCAGTACGAGATGATGATCCTCATCTCCGGGTGGGCCAGCAGCGTTTCCCGGACCATCATCAGTCTGGGTACATTCTCTGCAGAAGAAAAGGTCAGGCTATGGGGGCGGGGGGCAGGGAGACGAACCGAGGACCCAATGGAAATATCCTTCAATCCAAAGACTTCAAGCCTGGGAAATGGAAAAATAGTGGCGGGAGGAGCATCCAGACGTTCTCATGAGCACCACGGGGCTATCGAAGGTGTACCCACGCAGGATACCGGGCGAGGCGACAATCTCCGGATGATCGTGGAAATAGGCTTCTGTGCATCCAACCCGGGTGCGGAAGTAATGGGTGGAAGTGTACGGTCCGTCAATGTCCGGGGAGATCCCCATGAAAAACTGCTAGCCAGGCAGTATACTTCCACTCGGCGACCGGCTGGAAATCGATGGGCCACTTGGCATAATCATCGGGCGACATGTGAGGTTGAAGAAGAGGTGTGTGACATTATTGTCATATTGTGGAAGGTGGTACACAGTGACGGTGGAAGAATTGAAGCCGCCCGCAGAAGGTCGGATTCATCGAAGTGAGTCAAAGGGACCATGGACGCTGGTGGTTCCCCTCCGACAATACGAAGAGCTCTGTCTAAATCGCCTGGTTTCAGGAGTGGGATGGGCGGAGGTGGCGGAGGGCGCGAAAAAGCGACTGAGGAACTTCCACGGGGGGCATTGGTGTTCATTATGCCAGCGAGCATGCCTGCCAGTGCCAGTACGCCCAGAAGGGTGACCAGGACGACAGAATCCTTTTGGATCATCTGCCCAGCTGATAACGTTAGCCTCCTCCCCCCTAATGGTTCTCGTCCCTTTCCGGGTTAATCAATGTATTCTCTCCGGGGGGCGGTCATTGGTTCTTCACGGAACTCAAACACATTTTTGCGCCCATTTCCTCCTCTCGACAATGGAAGCATCGGATACGAGCGTTATTACCAGCAGTATCTCTCCGAACGTTCGATGAATATTAAGACCACCACAAAATCCGATACCAAAGACTTCGATTCGATTACAAAAAGTCAGCGTCGTTTTCTTGGCATGCGATGGCTTTCTCCGTTTTTGTTGCAGGTCTCTCATTCATGATATTCTCCATTATTGTCATTCTCATTCTCCCGCGCACAACTAGCTTCTTTTCGACGACGGATCGGTTGTCTCCACCTATCTTTCCGGTTCAACAGGCGAGCCTGTCGACCTCCTCATTCAGTACATCCCCATCACCGGGCCGATCTACACCGCCGGGTGGAATACACACTGCCCCACAATTCTGGCCTTACTGCGTTCTGGGACCTTTAGAATTCTCTCGTCACCTCACCTTTCGCGCGCTCCCTTGCACGCGCACGAACTCAGCCCGCCATGTCTTCTGCCACCCGTGGCCCCAATCGGAGCACCTCGCGTTCTCCTGCCCGGCGCCATTCACCCACCCGCAGGCGGAGTCCCTCGCCCAGTCTCGTGCGTGGCCGCGCCCCGACTGGGGCAAGCCGACTTGGGCAAATCATACATGTGAGCACCGACGTCACGGGGCAACGGGCCCTCCCTCGTCTCACAGGACGGACTCCTCACCGTGATCGACCAGCGGAAGACCGATGGGCAGGATCTCGGGGAAGGCACGAGGTTCGTTGTGAATTTCGCATTCCTTTCCACAGACGCACGTCGCATCTCAAATGCGCGCACCGTCCGACACACCAGCCACAGACATTCAAACGCACGCTGACCGACCCACCCCACCCCTTTCTCTCCCATCCTGACGAACAAGCCTCTGCTCTGACCCGAACTCACGCACGAGACATCCGCACCTATTCTGCTCGCAGTTTCGTCCTGGCGAGTCGCCGGCTGGAGAACATGATCATTCTGCAGGCCGAGTTCTCCTGCACAACCCGACCCATGTCCAGGTCATCGCCATGGCAGCGACCAGCTCGGATGGTCCTTCCATGCCGCTTGTGGAGGAGCACTGCTGGGTGATGAAGCTGCTCCCCGGGCCTGAAGAGTTCTCGCCACCATTCGAGGTTCGCGGGTTTGCTTCGCCCGCCCCCCTAATCCGCTCCGCCCCTTCATCCTCAGCTCGTCCTCACGCGGTGCCTCAAGATCCCGCTGCCGGGTCCCTTCCAAGCCGTCGCCTGGAGCCCGAGTGAATCCTCCCTCCTGATCCTCTGCAGAGTCTGCACCCCCAAAACCCCACGGTCGGTGGCGATTTGCTCATCCCTCCTCTCGGTCTAGACGGGCGATTTGGTGATGGTCCACAGCCAAACCGAGGCCGTCCTTGTCTACCCGCAGCTGACCCAGGTCCGCGCCTGCCACCCCGCCATTTGCCGCTCATCGTCTCCCGCCCGCAGCTCCCGCACAGCACGTCCGATGGCACCCCAGCGAGGCCCTCCTGCTGGTGGCCTCCAAGGAGGAAGTCGTCATCTGCGACCGGGCCATGCACCCCTGCCCATCACCTACCACTCCACCAACCTCATCCGCCCCTCCGAGGCGGCCCCCTCCGAGGCGGCCCATCTTCCCCTCCCCGACTTGCCCGCCCCCTCCTGCGCCGACAAGCGGCCATACTTCCGCCGTCCGGCCGGCAACTTGGCGGGGGCGACCCTTGGGGCCCACCTCGGCCGGTCACCCCCGACCCCGGCCTCGCCCCGGCCCGAGGGCGAGGACAGCGAGGCCGAGCGGAAGGACCGGGCCGAGGCCCAGGTCTCGGCGGCCTCGCGGGACCACTTCGACGACGAGATGCTCCTCTTCCGGGGCCGCTCCGAGCAGATGCCGGGCATCCACCACGGCCAGTGCGTCTGGTGCATCCCGGTGGAGGTCCCCGCCGAGCCCGAAGGGGCAGCAGGGGACACGATGATGCCCGCCGCCACGACGGGGGAGCCGAGGCGGGCCGCCCGGCCGGGGGGATACACCCAGGAGATGGTGCCCCACACGGACCACCAGGCTGAGAGCATCCACTTCCAGCGGGAACTCGGGTCCGCCTGCCCTGCCCCCCCGGGCCAGCCCATTCATTCGTCTGTACGTGGCGGTTTCCCGATGGGCGCTTGTCCCCAGGCACCACGTGGCGCTGGTGGGGCTCGAGTGGTGCCCTCTCGCCAACGATGTTGCCGTGCTCACCCGGGGCGTGGACACTCCCCCGTCCTCCCTGAGCGGCCCCGCGAGCATGGGGAGCCTCCAGGGCGGGGCGACGCCAGGGACTGCCGAGGGCGAGCGTGCCCCGGCGACCGAGCGCGCCGTGGGCTGCGGCCAGTCGGGCTGTTCCGTGGCCTTGTACTTCGACCGGTCCGCCCTCCGGACTGTGGCTGTACCGCTTGGGCCGCTGCCCTCGCTGCGCGAAAGCCACTTGCTGTGGTTCCACCATCCGTGTACCACGTGCCCCCCCCCCCCCCCCCCTTCTCTCTCATATTCCGGAAAACCGAGCCACCAGGGCCCGTAAAAGGGGAACAAAGAGAGAAAAGAAATCACTTAAAATACCAACTGGTTGGCTCCGTCCCACTCAGTGCTCAGCCCGTAGCTCGTCGAGCCCTCAGGCGGCACCAGGAAGCAGCAGCTTCTTGTCGCAGTCGGTCTTGGCCACGCACGGCGGGCCTGGGTTGATCTCTCCCTCTCCTCTCTCCCTCCTCCCTCCCTCCCTCCCCGCGCCGCAGGGGCCACTGGTTCTGCTCCATCTCGAGACGGGGCTGCTCGCCCTGGGCGAGGGCCTGACGGTCGAGGGCATCCTGCGCGAGTACATCACGCGCGGCTTCATGTACAGGGTCTGCATGCGTGGCTTCATGACAGGGTCTGCACTGGCGACCCGCTGGGTGTCATGGGTGCCGCGGGTGGGTGGGTGGGAGACTCCCCGCTCGTGATGTTCGCCGATCCCAAGCACCGCATGCCGTCCTGGACTTCAATGGCAATGTCCCCTGGGGCTGTGAAATGGTGGTGCGCGTCGGTGGCCGGTGGTTCGCGTGGTGAAGGCGGTGGGGCTGCTGTGGGCGCTGCCTGACCTCTCGGAGCAGGTCCAGTTGCTGCCCCTGGTCGTCGGCGCCCTCCTCGAGGACACGGCCAGGCTCGAGTGGCGCGGTCTCCCCACCCCGCCCCGCCCCGCCCGCCCGGGTGGGCTTTCCTGTTCTCCCGTGCGCACGCATGCGCCTGATGCCCCTTATCCATCCTTCAGATCTGCTGATGCGAATTCTGCGGCGCCTGTGGACCCGCTGCGTCGCTTCCTGCGCGGAGGCCTCCCATCCCCAGGCAGCCGCGCTCGGCGCCCCCGAAGATGCCGCCCCAGCCGGCGGCCATCCCCAAGCGGCCCGGGACATGGTCAGGGTCGTCGGCAACCAGGCGCGCAGGTGCTACGCCCACCTCCAGTCCGCGGCTCGTGGTGGGTGCCGCGATCTGGTGTGACCGATCTGTGGTGTGGTGTGGTGTGGTGTGGTGTGGTGAGGTGTGGTGAGGTGAGGTGCGGTGTGGTGTGATCTGGTGTGATCTATCTGGTGGTGTGGTGTGATGGGGGCCGGAGGGTGCCTGCATGTGCGAATGGGACGAGTTCGCCACCTCAACAACGTGGGTCCGTTCTTGGGGATCCGTCCGCAGGGCTTCCCGGTTCGACGAGGCGTTTAGCATCGCGGAGATGCTCCAGTCGCGCGAACTGTTCTGGGTCTGCCCGCTCGCTGCCAGCACCCACGTCCCCCCCCCCCCCCCCCCCCCCCGGGAACGCCTCACCACGTGTTTGCCCGTGCGTCTTTATCCCACCCGACAGGATCTTCACACGTGGGCCGCCCGCGCCAACCCCACGCTCTCTCGTCCGCGCCCGCTCCTGATCCCCACCCGCCCCCACCGGCCTCCGGGCACCACACAGACACAGACACAGACGCCCACACGCCGCCCTCCTTTTGTGGGTGTCTGCAGTGGTGGCCCTGTGGCAGTCGCGCCTGGATCAGCTCGGGGCCCCAGACTGCGGCCCCGGGGGCATCCAGGCCGGGCGATCTCACCGGGCGCGGCGCGGCGCGAATCCGACCGGGAGCAGCTCGAGGCCGTCCTGGGCATGTCGGCCGAGGCTGCCCACCTCCAGGGCCTCCTGGCGACCCTCCAGCCCGGTCCGCGCCAGCACGCGCCATGATGTGGCTCTTCATTTCGCCTGATGTGGCTCTTCATTTCACCTGATGTGGCTCTTCATTTCACCTGATGTGGCTCTTCATTCACCCGGCCGGCACGACGGCGGGGCCTAGCCCGACCTGGCGCAGCTGGCTGTGAGGGACCCGAGCCGGCTGGCCCAAGACGAAGCGCTGCGCCTTGGTTCGGCTGCCTCCTCACCGCCCTGCCCCTGCCTCGCCCCTGCCCCTGCCTCCTCTCACCGCCCCTGCCCTGCTTCCTCTCACCGCCCCTGCCCTGCCTCCTCACCGCCCGCCCGTCTCTGTTGCTGTGGGCGGGGTCTGGCTGGAGGCGCAGGGACGCTGAGCAGCTCGAGCGGGCCCGGTCCCTACACCCTTCACCACCTGGACGACGGTCCGTGCCGGGGATGGCGGTGGCGGATCCGACGGCGATGCTGATGCTGGGCTTCGCTGTTCCTCCAAGGCCCAGGGCGGGCAGGGTCGGGGCGCTCATCGGGGCCCTGGTGCGGCCCTGGAGGGCAACGTGGAGGAGACGCTGCAGGGCCTCGACGTGGCCGCCATGCTGCAGCAGGCCGCCATGGCCACCCACTCGAGACGATGATGCCCGGCCAGGCCGCCACCACCACCGCGTCGACACCTCCGACCCTGATCGCGACGGGACGGGAGGGAGCCCTGAGTCAGGGAGGCAGCTTTGCACATTTCACAAAGCTGCATCGTCAGCTGCGGCCCGCGGCGCAAAACGAAGCGGCAGGCCCTGATCGGTCGCAAAACAAGATGCGGAGGGTCTGCGGGGGGAGATGGGGAGGGATGGGGATGGGTCCCCGAAAGCACAAAGAACGCCCACCCGAGAGAACCGCAAACAGGAAGGGAGTGTGCCCATCATCGCGGTGGGTCAGAGGGGAGCGAGAGGGGCTCCGGCGAGCCCGATGGGGACCCGTCGGGGGAGGCAAGGGCCCGCCGGCCCGGACGTGGCGGATGGCCAGCACGGCGGCCAGGGCGATGACGACAGCCAGCGCAAGCCCCACCACCACGAAGAGGATCACGAAGACCAGCATCGCACGGTGGTCGGCCGTGAAGGTCACCCGATCAGTACTGCAGCAGCACAACAGCGTGCATCGCCCCGACACCGCGGGATAATCATACAGAACAGGTTGGTGAAAAGGAGGCAGGCAGGCAGACAGGAGTGATGATGCTCGCGAGAATCATGGAAAACGGGGAGTGAGACAGTCCGGGGGCAGACTTGGGAGGCACCGGTGGGCGGTGCCACCACCACGAAGCCCGTGGGCAGTTTGGGTTCGAGATAGATCTCATTCCCCGCAGCCAGCTGGCCCCGGTCGGTCGTACTGTATGGAATGGGGGAGAGGGAGGGGTGGGAGGGAGGACGGTGTGGGGAGGGAGGGAGGAGGGGGCACGGGGCAGACTCGTGGCCGCTGGATGGAGAGCGTGGCTCCCGTGAGCCGAGAGGATCCACGCGCTGTCCGCGACAAAGTAGTAGTTGCCCCGGTCGTGATGGTTATCACCCCGACCCGCGCTGGAAGTGTTCTGAAAACCATCGTTTTGGAACTGATCTCGTTGAGGTATACGGCGAATGTCAAGGGAGTGGTCGTACGAGAACCCAACGGTGGTCCCTGAACTGAGATAGCCTTCGGCGGCATATTTGCGACCCGGCAGGACTCTTGGTAGGTATCCGAGGTCACATTTCCTAAAACTTCGGGCGTGGTGTTTGTGAACACATGGGTCTGTGTCGCCAAGGCGCCAGAGATTTTGACGCCCATATACTTGGGATCGGAAGCCACCAGTTGCATTTCGCCGGGGAGGATGTAGACGTTGCTTGTGAGATTTGCTTGAAAAGGGTAATTGTAAAAGGCTAAATGCTGCGATCAGATAGACGATGACACTTTCGGAAGAAACGGTGACCGCAAGGATCCGCCAAAACAGACGCACCGAGAACTACGATAAACCGTCTCAGGTGTGGCCAATCGCATCGAAAGCCGCGACAAAAATAGAAATGGGGGACAGGTCATTATGGAGAAAACGCAGCCGGTATTCAGTTATTAATTTTCCGAATCAGTAAATAGAACCTGGGGTTCGCCTGCCGGTTTTCTGTGAAAACTGTAGAGTCGTGTGGAATCCGCCACCCCCCTACCCCAGTTTTTTTTTCCAGGAAGATTTTGGCTTTCCTTGGTTCACCGCCAGAAGATGCGGCACGGTCCGAAGAAACGGTGGTCCACTGAGGGACGTCACCAACACAACAAAAGAGCAAAAAAAAGGTTTTGAAGAACGAATAAAAAAAGCAGGCACAAGATGCACCCGATCAGGGAGAATCCCATCACAGGCTCACCGGAGCGGACTGCTCAATGGAGGCGCTGAGCTTGCCGGGGGCGGCCGGGTCATACACCGGGACTGAGAGGCCCCATGATCGGGGTGGCGACCGTCAGAGGGGTGTCGATTGTCGGGGCGGTGTCGATGCTCACAGCCTGGGCCTGCCGGGCCTCCCTGGGCCTGGGCCTCCTGGGCTCGGTGCTGTTCCCGCACCGCACGCTCTGCGATCCAGCCCTGACCACTGGGCCGCGGCCGCCTTGGATTTCGGTCGGGCAGGAAGCAGATGGCGAGCCAGAAGGCCACCACCCGATGCTGGACAGAACGGTGAAGACGATGGCGATGATCAGGCCGACGTTGCTGCAGTACTCGACAAGGCTAATCTTGCAGTACTGCAGGGGATGAGAGAGAGAAAGGATTTGAGCTGGAGGAAGGGCGGGGCGGTGTTGATCGGGAGCAGAAGCGACACGGTTGGGGGTGGTTGGGCTATACAGGTGACCTTGGGGTTTGCAGGCCTCGGCCGGTGGGGTCACCAGCAGGTAGATCGTGGAGGAGGCGCTCGGATTGCCACGGACGCTGCCCGTTAGCACCTCGGCCGTGCTCGGCACATCGTACTGGTGAGGGGAGGGAGGGATCAGGGCGGTTGGTGGGACCGCGTCGCACCCGCCCGGCGGGGAGAGCAGACCAGAGGACGCGAAATCGACAGAGTGTACCACCCATCGCTGGTGTCATAGGCGCTGTTATCGACCTCGAAGTAGTACATGTCATCTGCGAGACCATTGCATGGCGACTTCCTGAGGGCACCTTCCCACAGACCTGCCGGCGTGATGTATTGACCGGAACCGGCCGCTTTCATGGCCCGGAAGACCAGATGGTCGCTGTTGTCAAGGACTCGCTGGAACACGTTGAATCCGACGGGCATGGAAAATTTCCAGGAGAAGGAGACTGGCACGACCAAAGACCAAGGAGGGATAATGATGACAGTGATGGTGGAGGCAGACCGTTGGTCCCAGCGCTTAAATAATACGAATAATACCTCGTAATAGTCATGGGCTACATGAGGCGAAAACATCAGAAAGAAAGCAGGAAGATATATGGACCCAGCGAAAGGAGATATCAACTGAAGGAACGGACATCGCGATTGAAGATGGGCGAGTCTCCGAGGGAACCGATAAGTGGTCGTGCCAGTAGCGGCATCGAGCCAGTATCCAAGATACTCTGTGGTAATTGGAACCAGAATTTGTTGCCCCGGCTCAATGTCGAGGGTCGTTTGGAAGTTCGTAGGCCAATGAAGCAGAAAATGAAGACAATAGCAGTAACGTAGAGGCCCGTCCTACAGTGGATCAGACGAATGGTGTGCGCACGGACAACAGGCCAACGCAGCCACCACCACCACCACCACCACGGCCGCCATGACTACTATGAGAATGTCCGCCGCCGCCATGACTGCCACCGCCGTGTCCTGGCATCGATCGATCGAACGATGTGGGAAGAGCCGCTCGAACCCGGGCTATCGACATCGACACCGGAATTCGCGGTCGTTCACCCGCCTCCTTCTTCCTTCTCTCACACTCCGAAGCTCTTTATGGAAGTGGTGGTGGTGGTGGTGGTGGAGGGGGCGACTCAGAAACGGGACAGCAGGGGCAACCCATCCACACCGCGAAACGGAGGTCTCGATCACGACCGAGGGGACTTCCGCACTCGGCTCCTCTTGTCCACCGGCGAAGCGGCGTGGCTGGGCCACCGCTCGCCGGCAGGCAGAAGGCCACCCCCAGAGCAACGCCAGGGTGCACCCGAACATGGTGCTCAGGATGATGGCCACGATGTACCAGCTGTTGTTGCGGGCTCCATGTATGTGATCGTGCAGGCCTAGAGGCGACCAGGCGGGGAGAGAGCAAGTGGATCGCACCACCGAGGCCCGGGACGCATGTGCCCCAAACGGAATGTGGTTTGCGCGTGTGCAGATGTGTGGCTGGAAATGCAGCTGAAGTTCTGGTAGTGCGCGGGGGGGGTGTGTGCGTCGGGGATGGAGAGATGGGAAGCGGGCGAGAAGAGCGACCTTGGTCGAGCCGGCCTGATCAGGGGATGACCAGCAGGTAGAGCGAAGCCGACCGGATGGGCTCCGTGAAGTTCGCCCCACCGGCGCGGCCCCCGTGGGATTTGGTACTGCGGCATGAAAGAATCGATGGAACCCGGTATCGAATAATGACAGACAAATGGACGTTTCACGGAACGAGAGAAAAGCAATGTCCCAGCACGAACGAACGAGGACAGCTGTCAAATCCCGGGGGTCCAATCAGCTAACCTCGGCCAAGCCTGAACCAGTGACATTCTCTGGAGAGCCCCGCGAAGACCAGGTAAGGGCTTCTGCGTCGTCCCCGCAATCCCCAGATTTGCTTGGGATCGAGGCAGTGGTCAGTGCGCTTCTTATGAGGAAGAAGCCGCCAAAATGCCCATTCTGATCGTTGGAAATGAGAAGCTTACATGCCTCGTTGTCGACGAAATCCTCCGCGGAACTTACCAAGGTCTTTCGAATTTTGCATTCATTCGGTTCACTCTCTTCCAGTCACGACCGCTCCTACTCCCCTCTCAAGCATTCCAACACATGGATTCACCTTCGGGCTGATTTTGTCTCCTTGTCGTTGCCGAGATGCCCGCTACCGATTTTATCAAAGAGGTCAGGCGACGGGACTGATGCCACTTGCCGGTCTGTGTGGGTGAGACCTCCCCGCGCGCTGACCGTGCGCGCGGTTCTAGTGGTCACTGTGAACGACAGCGCCGACATCACCACGCGCTGCTTCAAGTGTGGGATTGCACGCACCACTCGTTTGAGGTTCAAGAGCCGCGTCCGATGCGCGGCGGGGCGTGGGGCGGCTGCTCCTCTTCCCATGATGCTCACTGCCCGCTCGCCCATCGGCCTGCCAGATGCTGCTGACCAGGACGCGGCTGATCCTGGAGCGGGAGTGGCTCCGGCGGGCCGTCTCGGGGCTGCAGGCCGAGCGGCGGCTGCGGGCCGAGCAGAACGCGGACGACCTGCGCACGGCGGAGACCCTGCGCGGGTGCAGGCCATGCAGAAGCAGCTCGAGGCGGCCACCTCCCAGGCGACCAGCCTCCAGCAGCAGCTCGACGCCAAGGAGGAAGAGCTCGGCCAAGCGCAAGGTGACCTCCCTCACCTGGCGGGTCGTGCAGCTCTCGGGCGACAAGGCCCCTGGGGGTCCGCCACCCGCACCCATACCCACGCCCCGGTCGCCTCTCCTCTTCCCCGCGCGCCTCTCCTGACCTCGGGCGACATCTCCCGGGGGCTGGTGGGTGGATCGGGGGCTGGGCGGCAGCGGCGCCCGTGATGAGCTCGCTTGTGGACCAGGCCGAGATCGCCGAGCTGCAGCGGAAGCTGACCAAGGCCGTCGAGACCCCATCCAGGCCATCACCCGCTGCGTCTCCGAGCTGGTCAGGGGTCCGTCCTGCAGGCGGCCCTCATCGCCCTCATCGCCCTCCATCGCCCTCCATCGCCTCCATCGCTCTCCATCGCCTCCATCGCCCTCCATCGCCCTCCATCGCCCTCCATCGCCTCCGCTCGGCCCGTCATCACCTTCGCTTGGGGTGGCGGCGGCGTGGGTGGCAGGTTCGGTTGATGCGCCCGCGTCTGCCGCCCAGGGGACGAGGTGGACCGGGAGACCTGCAGAAGTCGCTGAGCATCCTCAGCTCGCTCTCCACCTCGGACCTCTACCGCCCCGTCTTCTCGCGCCTCTTCACCGGTCTGCCCGCCCGGCCCCCATCATTTGGGGTGGGCAGGGAGGGTTGGATGGGGCATTCGGCGCTCACGTGCGTGTGTGGGGCGGCCTGGGCTGGCAGACTTCAAGCTGGACAGCACCACCCGCCAGTGGGTCAGCGACCAGTTCGGCCCCACCAGCAGCAGCAGCAGGGCGACAAGGCGCCCCCACGGCCGGGGCCGACGGGGCCGGGCGATGAGCAGCCCACCTTCGCCCCGGTGGCCGACGCGGGCGTGCTGAAGGGCTGGGACTTCAACGTCTTCGGGTTCACCGAGGACAACATGCTCGCTGCTCGAGTCGATGTTCATCGAGTTCGACCTCCACAGGCCCGCTCACCGTCCCGCCCAGCCCCGTCCCGCCCCACGCCCACGGTCTTCGTTGTTGTTCTTGCCGCCGCTGCTGCTGGCTGCTCCGTGTTCTTCTGTCCGGACCGGCCCCCCCGCCGCGCTGGTTGACTGAGGGTTGCGGCTCGTGGGTGGGCGGGCGGCGGCACTGTCGGGCAGGCGGGGCGCAGGTTCAACATCCCGGTGGAGACCCTGCGCAACTTCCTGACCCACTGCCGGCGGGCCTACCGGAAGAACCCCTACCACAGCTTCCTGCACGCCTTCGACGTGACCCAGACCCTGTACCTGGTGCTGACCAAGACCGAGGTCATGCACTACCTGACCAAGCTCGACGTTCGCCTCCCTCGGCCGGCCTCTGCCGACCTTGACCATCCCGGCACCAACAACCTCTTCCAGGTCACCCACGCCCCACCTCCCATCGGCATCACCATCGGACCACCGTCATCCCACACCCATCCGTCCACCCATCCACCCAGCGCCCCTTCTCCTGCTCACAACTCCATCCCCCCGTCCTCCCGCCCCACTTCCGGCGCGCAGGTCAACGCCCAGACGCCGCTGGCGCTGGTGTACAACGACATGAGCGCCCTGGAGAACTACCACGCCCGCACACCTTCACCATCCTGCAAGCCCCGCTGCAACATCCTCGAGGTCCGCCCCCCCCCCTTCAAGCCGCCTCCGCCCCCAAGCCGCCTCCGCCCTCGCCTCTGCCGTCTCGGCCATGCCGCACCCCGCTCGCCCGCTGGCCGGCCGATCATGCGAATGTCCCCCCGGGGCGCAGAACCTGACGCCGGCCGAGTACCGGGAGATGCGGAAGAGCATCATCGCCATGATCCTGGCAACCGGTCCGCCCCGGGCGCCCCCTCCCGTCACACCGCCCCTCGCGCCCTTGTTGCCCGGGGGGCTGCTGCTGGTGGCACGTGGGCGCTGAGTGCGCCGCTGGTCCCCAGCTGGATCTGGATGGCGTGGGCCTCCCGCTGCCGCGCCTCTTCCTCATGGTTGGTGGCCCGTGCGCCGGGTGGGCGGCGGGTGGGCGGGGCGGCAGACCTGTCGGCCCACTTCACGACGCTGACCCGCTTCACGACCCACACCGAGACGGCCCCCTTCTCGCGGGACAGCCCCGACGACCGGCAGCTCCTGCTGGACATCCTCCTCCACGCGGCCGTCCGTGCCCCGTGCCCCCCTCGCCCGCCCTTCCCCCCATGCCCTGCTGCTGCAGCCCTGCTGCTCGTGCAGCCCCCGAACCTGCCGGCCCGCCGAGCCCCTCGTTCATCCTTCGACATGGGCTGTGCGTATAAATGGGATGGCTGGCGGGATGGGCTGGGGGCAGGACATCTCCAACCCGTCCAAGCCGTGGCCCATTGCCAACGGTGGTCCGAGCTGAACGCGCGGGAGTTCTTCGAGCAGGGCGACATGGAGCGCAAGAAGGGCCTGCCCGTCTCGCCCTACATGGACCGGGGCTCCTCCACCGCGGCCCGCTTCCAGGTGTCCCTCATCGACTACTGCATCAGCCCCACCTTCGCCGCCCTGACCAAGCTCCTCCCGGAGCTCCAGGTCCCGCCCCGCCGCCCCGCCGCCCCGCCGCCCCGCCGCCCCGCCGCCCCGCCGCCCCGCCCCTGCCTTTGCCCTGCCCGCATGTCCCGTCGGGTGGCCCTGCCGCCCCTGCCTTGCCCCTTTTTGACATGGGAGCGTGCCGATCCGGGGCTGCGGGGCTGGTAGGGTGGGGGCGTGCGTGCAGGTGTACCTGAACAACATCCACGCCAACCGGATGCGCTTCTCCGAGTCGCTGGACGACAACAAGATCACCGAGGAGGACCTGGCCATGGACCGGTTCGCGGCCGGGGACCCCAACCACGACGGCACCGACAGCGAGGAGGACGGTCCGCTCCGGATCCCCGGCCCTCCAGCAGCCCGCCCCACCTCCAGCGGTTTTGTGCCACGGGCTCATCTTTTGCCCCGGCGGGTCTTGGTTGGCTGTGGCCGGGCGTGGGCGCGGGCGTGGGAGCAGAGGACGCCCAACACAATCCGCACCCGCGGCGCAAGTCGCTGTCGAGCGCCCGGTCGAGCGGCAGCTCGCACAGCAGCCGCAGCACGGCCGGCACGGGGACAGCCGCCCCGGGGGGCGCCGGGGGCGGCGAGCTGAGCCCTCGGGAGATGCTGCGCCAGTACCGGGCATACGAGAAGTCCGTCATGGGGGCCCCCGACGACCTGGCCGCCGGGGCCGGGGCCGGGGCCGGGGGCGGCATGGTCAACTCGACCTCCACCACCAGCGTCGGGTCCGACACCCCCGAGCCCGAGCCCAAGGCCGCCCCCCACGCCACCACCGTGCTGCTGAGCGGCCCGGCCGAGAAGCCGCCCCCGGCGGGCATGAAGAAGGCCGGCTTCACCCACTCGACCGTCCGGCTGGTGGGCTCCTCCGTCACCAGCCTGGCCGAGGCCGCCCAGGCCCACATCACATCCCTCGAGCTCAACCCGCCCCCACGCGAGAACCCGCCCCCCTCCCGGGCCGGCAGCGAACGTCCGCCCCGCCCGCCCTGAACTCCTCCCCCCCCCCCCCCCCCCCCCCCCCCCCCCCCCCGAGTCACCGCTGATCCTTTTGCTTTCCTTCCCGGGGGGCCTTGGCTGTCTGCTTGCCCACGGGTCGTTGCGGCTGCGGGCGGGCGGCCAGGGGCCCAGTCGCGCCTGTCGGCCAGCCGGATGCGATCCTCGCGCAACTTCAAGATCATCACCACGGGCGGCCCCTCGGCCCCGTCGGGCCCCATGGTGCCGCCCAGCCCCCACTACCACAGCACGGCCTCCTTCTACGGGCATTCGCCCGGCCTCCCCCCGCCCGGCCCGCCGCCCGAGGGCCTCTTCACCAACTCGCCCCCGGACAGCCCCACCTCCCCGCCCGCCCCCGCCCCCGCGTCGGCCTCCTTCCGGGCGGCCACCCAGCTGCCGCCCCCTGTCCCGCCCCTCCCGGCCACCGGTGGCACCCTGGGGGGCGGTGGCCACCAGGCCCTGCAGATGCCCCTGGCCACGCCCGCCCCCAGCGGGCTGCCCTCGCTGAGCACCATGGGGGCCGGGGGCCCGGCCGGGGTGCCCTCGCCCCTGGTGCTGCCCCACCACCTGATGGGCATGATGGGCATGAACCCCTACGGGATGGCGCCCCAGTCGCCCACCGGGCCGGCCACCCCCACAGGGGCCGCCTCGATGCTGCGCCGCTCGCCTGTCCCCGACAGCACGGGCACCCCCCAGGCCGGCTCGGCCCTCGGCTCGCTGCTCTCGCCCATGGGGGGCCTGGGGGGCCCCGTGGGCGGCATGGGCGGCATGGGCGGCATGGGGACCATGGGCGGCATGGGCTACCCGCTCTACCAGGCGGCCATGTACCTGGCGGCTCCCTCCCCGGGGATGTCCGCCCACCAGGGTCCCTACCCCTTCGGGCTCAGCTCGCCCAGTTTCATGTCCTCATCGCCCACCCCCGGCGGGGGCGCCTCGTCCACCATCGGGGGGGGCGTCTCGGCCCTGGGGACGCCCACCTCGGCCCGGGGGGGTGGCGGGGGCGGCGGGGGCCCGGGGATGATGACCCCCCGGGGCACCTCGGCCACGCCCACCATGCGGGGCAACCTCATCCCCCCCCTGCCGGGCCTCACCTCCACGGCCCCCTCGCCCACGGGCGGCCTTGGCGGCGGCAGCGGCGGGGGCGGGGGCGGGGGGGCCTCGGCCGGGTACTCGTACGGGGCCACCACCAAGCGGGGCGGCCCCGCCGGGGGGGGCTCGGGCGGGGGCGGGGCGGGGCCCATCTCGGCCCGCCGGGCGACGGAACCCCGGGGCGGCGGCGCCATCCCGCCCGTCTCGGCCCGGGGCGGCGGGGCCCAGAGCGCCACCCTGACCCGCAAGGGCGAGCTGCCGCCCCTCAGGAGATGAGGCCCCCGGCAACGACCTCTCGCCATGTCGCGGGGTTCTCCTTCAGCCCTCCGCTCCATCCGTCCCCTCTCCCTCCATCCTCCCTTCCTCCCATTTTTCTCCAACCCGAACCCTCTCCCCGTACCGTTGCACAGTTGCCCTCGACACAGTTGCCCTCGACCTGCCAAGAGGCGCCTCGATCCGCTCGGACCCGCGCTCGGGTTGTTGGTCACGCGTCATCACACGCCACCACACCACACCACCACCCACAAGAGGATGACCAAGGTGCTGGGGAGAGGAGAGGAGTACAGGGTGGGTGGGTGGGTGATAAAAAAGGTGCCGGCGCTGCTGGGAGCGAGACGCACAAAACGGATGAACCCGACCCCGGTCGGCACCAGAGAAAGAGAAGCCCACGTCCACATGGTGAAGGGGATGGTGAAGGGGATGGTGAAGGGGATGGTGAAGGGGATGGTGAAGGGGATGGTGAAGGGGATGGGGGGGATGGGGGGCACCCTAGGGAATGCCCGCTCGGACTGTGCACCGGTCACATTATCCCATCGTCACTCCTCCGCCGCCCCACAGGGCCCGGCGGAAGTCGCAGGTGCGCCCGAAACCGGTCGTCTTGGGAAGGGCGTAGCAGTGGGTCCCGATCTCGCGGCTCATCGGGGTCCCAGTGAAGTGCAGAGGAGGGGAATGTCGTGGCGGTCTCACAGTCCTTTCAACAGGTTTGGGCGGCGGAGGAGGAGGCGGTGGTAGAGGCTGATCACGACGGGCGGGCGGGGAAGGTGACCGGATATAGCCGCGTTGCCGGGCAATCTGGGGACAAATGGTATGAACGGAAAAAGATTTTTCAACGTGGACAACCTCATCACACTTGCGAATAAAATTGGCGGTGCGAACTTCGTCGCGCTGTCTTTGTTCCCACTGCTGGACAACCTTCTCCTCACTATTGAAAACCAAGTTTGGATATCTTGGGGTCGTTTGAACAAACCATCTGAGCTGTTCTCTGAATACTTCCGACGCCCTGCTGTCCATCGGGTCGAGTCGAGTCGAGTTGTCCTCCGAGGTTCTAGCTCCAATTATGGCCGAGAAGAAAGCGGACGCAGCCACAGCCACCACCGCTCCTGTCCCCCCCAGTGCCACAGACGATTTCGACCCTTCTCTGTGTGCTCTCTTCCAAAAGCAGCTTCCCCCAGACTGGGACAAACGGACCGATTTTACCGGTCTTCAAGCGTTGAAGTACCAAACAGACAACCCGGTTGCCAACGCGGAACATTACAAAGATGAAGGTCTAAGGTTTTCCTCGCACTCACCCGATTCTGACCAACTTTTCTGCAGCCAATGATATCCTCAAGAAAAAGGGGAAACAGGGCTGGCACGAAGCGATCAGCCTTTACACGGACGCCATAGAAGTTGGCAGTCCGAGCAAGGAGAATAACTCCATTTATTATTCGAACCGTGCTCATGTCAACCTCCTCCTGGGTCTGCGACCTCTTCTCCCCTGGCCACTCACGGGGGGCGGCAGAAAACTACCTGCGTGCCTTGAACGACGCCAACAAGGCCATCGAATTGAACCCACACAACACAAAGGCCCACTATCGGGTAGTGCGAGCCTTGTTCGGGCTGAAGCGCTTCCCGGAGGCATCCCAGGCCTGCGAGGTGGCTCTGAGGGTCCGCCGCGCCGTCATCGGCCTCGGGGAGCGCCGTCCTCTTTTCCTTTGGCACTTGCCCATGCATTCCCTCATTCTCCCGACCTGTAGGAGGAGGAGCTTGCCGCCGCTGCGCCCCCGCCGGTCGCTGCAGATCCCGCTGCGGCCACGAGCACCAGCACCACGCCCGCTCCGGCCCCCGCCCGGCCAGTCCCGGCTCCCGAAGGCCCTGTGGCGACGCCTGCGGCCATTTCGGCGACCATCTCCAAGGTGTCCGTCACAGCGGCCGCCCCCGTGGCCCCCGCAGGGCCCACTGCGGCCCCCCGTGTTGATGGGCGGCCGGCCCTCCGCGAACTGCAGGCCAAGATCGCCGCCGCCCTGGCTGCCGAGCGGGAGCGCGAACAGCGGCGCCTCGACGAGATCAGAAAAGCCCAGCGCGAGAAGGAGGTGCTCTCCCTGTTGCTGAGGGTCTGCCGCCGCCGCCGCCGCCGCCGCCGCCGCCGCCGCCGCCGCCGCCGCCGCCGCCATCTGCGTCATGACCTCCACTGCCTCCCCCACCCACTCCCGATGATTGGACATTCCCATCCTGATCTTGCTTCCCTTCTTCCCTTCCTGCTGCCACCAGAAACGGGGCCTCCGGGTCGGTGCCCCGCTGCCCCAGGTGGCCTCCCTGCAGGAGGACTGCCGGACGACGGTGCGGGCGGTGGCCGAGAAGGCCTACACCTCCGAGCAGGACGCCACGGCCACGGCCAGCCAGCTGAGCGAGGTGGTGCACTACGTGCTCCACTGGCCGGCCCTGATCCTCTACCCGGAGCACAACCAGACCGACCTGGTGGAGGACTTCCCCGAGAATGTCACCCTGGGCGAGCAGCTGGCGAGCTTGATCCCCATCGACAAGGAGGGCACGGCAGGGGCGCCCTTCCCCTCGTGGGACGAGCGCCACCTGTGCTCCCTCGACCAGGTGGCCGTCTACTACCAGACCAATTGGACCTCTCCCGTCATCCCCGGCCGCCCCAACCCCACCACCCCCCCGGCAGGCCGCAAGGACTGGATCCGAGTCCCCCTCGACAAGACTCTCTTGGAGATCCAGGCATCACGCACGTATGTGACACCCAAGTTCCCCGTTTTCTACGTGCTGAACCGGGCTTCGCCCTTCCATGACGTCTTCCTCAACTCCTCCTGAGCGCAACAGCGGACGCTTCCTCGTCATTTATTACGGTTGCGCCAGTATTCTGCCAAGCGGATGTTGCCGTATGCCTTGTAGTCGATTGGCGATTGATTTCCCCGCAATTTTGCCTGAAGGTGAGCCCAAAGGCCCTTCAAGCATTATTGAGCAGGGCTTGCCGTTCCGAAACAGACCCAGTAAAGATGGCTGACCAGCGCCCATTGCTCGCAACTTCTTCTCAGTGTTTCAACTTTTGCGGGGGTCGCTGAAACGGGATTTAGTGCACATCAACTGTTGACCGACCTTGGTTCCCGAGGTACATTCGGAGAAATTCCCGTTGTTGTTCGGGCGTGGGGTACTTGTCGTAGTCGCCGTCAAATCCAGCCCATTCGCACCAATGGTTGGCGATGTCGAAAGGTACGGGATTGGGTGCGGCGTATTCGAGGTCAATGAAAACAGCTTCTTGGCCCTCTGGCGAGTCCCTCTCCGGAAACAGGATGTTCCCCCAAAGGAGATCTGGGGGGGGGGGGGGGGGTGACACTGACTGCAGAAAGAGGATCCGACCTCCATGCACCAGCCCAATTGCTGCAGTCCCGCTCAGCAGTCCCCTGAGACGAGACACCTCGCGCTCCAGCAAATCGAGATCCACGGGCACTGCCGATTCTCTCGCAACCCGCATCCACTCCGAAAACGTGTCCCAGATGAATTCGTGGCGAACCGTGTTCGGGAGGGGGATTTGGTGCCAACGCGCGAGGGTTCGTGCGACAGCTGGAGCCACAAGGAGGCGCTGATCGGGAGATGAGTGTCTCCCCGGAATGAACTCGGTGATGTATCCGTTGGCGAACTTTGCGATGACACGAGGCCCGAGGTGATGTGATGCCAAGAATGCTTGGGTGAGTATGTCGAGAGTACGATTTATCAGCTGCTCCGATCCTTCGCCAAAAATTCTGATGACTACCTGTTGACGGCAAGCCCGTAGCAAACCGGAGGTGGAGGAGTGATGGAAAATGGAAATGGATTCAGAAGACCTCCAAGGAGCAGCATTTCGCTCGAAAAAGCCTATTTGTCAATCCACCTGTGAGGGGTTCGATGGAAACGCTTTCTCCGCCGGTCGCACATTCCGTCGTTTCTGTAGGGTTCAAGACACGCATTACCAGATTGCAGATCTCATTGGGCCGTTCCGGGGAGAGGAAAACGTCATAAAATGGGATTTCCGGAATATTCCGAGCGAGGAACTCCTTCCAAGCCTCCACAACACGGTGAGAGGCTGTCATCGCCTTTCCTGCATCCACTCCATCCCTCGGGTATCTGCTACTCGGCCGCATTCGTTTTGAATAGATCACTTCGGGAGGCGCAAAAAGAGCCAGAGCGTTTCATGAATGAGGGACCCCATTTTGTCTCCCTTCCGGACCACCCATACAGGGGTGTTTTGAATTGCGCCGAACAGTTTCTTTTTTTCCCGGATCCGGTCCGCCTCGGGAAAAACCGGCTCCCTGCCACTTTTGCCATCGATACATCGGTACACCGGCAACCTATCCCATCTCCCCCTCATGGACATACTCAAGTCCTCCAGGAGGCCGATGAGGGGGTCCGTCGTTGGCTCATCATGTCCTGGCATTATCAGTATGTAGGTTGTTGAAGTGGAAGAGATCAAGGCCAAACCGATTCAACCGACGCAACTACAAGCTGCTCTTCCTCCCCCGCTACCTCTTTTCGACTTCGACCGGGATCATTTGGATGCAGCCTCCGATCTCCCCAAAACGTCCTCCCTGTTATTTTTGTTGTTCGGGTCTTACCCTCCAATAGTGGCTTAGCGACAACTCTTATGCCTGCGCCGATCTTGCTTGATGCTGTCCCACCCTACCCAGAACCCTTTTATCAACAGCGGGGTCTGCCGCCTTGCCGCCGTTAGCCTTGACCGCCTCCCGCAGAGGGCCTCATGGCCGAAATGACGTTTCATGAGGCCTCACGTTTGGCGCATCCCAGCAGCTGCTTGAACAAGGTTGTCTACGATTCTGTCGATCTGAGCCCTGCCCAGAAGGTCAGTCCGATGATCACGTGGCAGCACGATTCAGACCTCTCAGGGTGTGACCACCCGACCCGGCGAGCCTTTCCCTCCATACTACAAGCCGGATGGCCCCGAAGATACCACCCTTGTTTTCGAATCCCGCTTTGAACATGGCAACCTCCGTCGTGCGATCCAGATGTCTGCTTCTCCTTGTTCCCGGTGGCTCCTCACGCCTTCATCTTCGGGACAAGCAGACACAGCTTCGAATACGACCTGGTGCTCAAACCTGACACGAACACCCGCGGGCACACTCAGTGGTACTACTTCAGCGTGCAGAACATGCGCCCCGGTGTGAGGTACAAGTTCAACATCATTAACCTGCTCAAGCCAAACTCTCTCTACAACCAAGGCATGAAACCTCTCCTGTACTCGGAAAAGATCGCTTCCGACAAAGGTCCGCTTTCGCGTTCGCTGTCTCGCCCCCGTATCGTCCGGTTCGTTCATCATGGACTCGTCTTTCTGTCTCGTGAACTCTTGCAGGGTTGGGATGGCACCGAGTGGGCGAGGACATTTGCTACTATCAGAATCACATCAAGCGCAAAGCTGGCTTTTATTACACACTTACGTTTGGCCTCGACTTCCCGCACTCCGACGACAAGTGCTACCTGGCCTATTCTCATCCATACAGCTACACAGACTTGCAACGATACCTCAAGGCCTGATCTCGCACATTTTATGTGCCTCATTGGTTAGCGTCCATTGGCGCAGAGCCTTGAGGAGGACCCAAAGCGCCGCAACAGGTTTCGAAGGCGGCCCCTCTGCCAAACCCTGGCCGGGAACACCGTCGATCTCCTCACAATCACGTCTTTCAAGTTCTGTTTTGCCCTTGTCTCTCTCTCTCTCTCTCTCTCTCTCTCATATTCCGGAAACCGAGCCACCGGGGCCCGTAAAAGGGAACGCGAGAAAGACCGAAATCACCCAAGACACAAAAAGGGGGGGGGGGGGGAAAGGGAGGGAGGACCCACCACCCCGCACGCCCCTTAACCGGCGCGCACGAGATGGTTTGCGTCGAACACCTCGCGCACCTGGCACGGGGGGCACGGGCAGCAGGCGACCGGCTCGCGAGCGCGAGCAAGCGCCTCAGAAGCGGCCAGGCACCACCAGCCGGCCAACTGACCAGCGTAGTACATCAGGCAAGCCACCAGTTTCGGGAGAAGTGCGCACAGCAGCAGCATGTGTCGCGCCAAAGGGGTCCCCGGCACAGGCAAGACAAGTGGCAATCGGAGCATATAACACAGACCTTTTCGATTGGGCGCACAAGTAAAATGTCGATCGCGAGCATCGACGACGGACGGGACGGCAACGGACGGGACGGGACAGCGCACCAGGGACGGGACGTCGGGGCAGCACGACCAGGGCAGGCCGCACGTAGCACAGAGCCCCCCCCCCCCCCCCCCACACACACACACACACACACACACAGGCACGCGCACACGCACACGCACACGCACACTCACACACATTCCGTTCGCAGCAACCAGCCCCCCGCTCGTTCAGCCACTTCCAGCAACCCCCTCTTGCCATGCAGTCTGGGCCTCTTCCTGCCGTGCAGCGCCTCGCACCGACCAACCCGGCTGGTGTGCGAGGCGCCCGTTGGTGTGAACTCCCCTGTTCACACCAACTTGTCCCTTTCAACATCGTCCTTCTTGCTTCTGCTTCTGACAACACATACACACGCACACATTCGCACACATGCACGCAGACCATTCACACACCACGCCATTCCTCGCGCGCCCTCATAGCCGTTTTTTGCGTTGTTTATCGTCGTGCGCGCAGTGGGGATCCGGCTGCCATGCGCCAGCGCAAAGGCATTGTCTTGTCAGCCCGAGTCCACCCAGGCGAGACCAACGCCAGTTGGATGATGAAGGGGATGCTTGACTATCTGACAGGCCCAAGTCTCGACGCAAAAATCCTTCGGGACAACTTCGTCTTCAAGATCGTCCCCATGCTCAACCCAGACGGTCTGTTCAAACGATATGCTTCTCCTCTTGTGATAGCGACTCGCGACGGTGGCGACTTGGGCTTGTCTCACATACCCACGCATACTCCTCCACCTCGCCTCCCCTCGCCTCCCTCCTCCCGATCCTCGCAGGTGTCATCAACGGAAACCATCGCACTCACCTGGCAGGGAATGACCTCAATCGCCAGTGGATTGACCCCTCCAAGAAAATCCATCCTTCCATCTACTACACCAAACAGGTTTCTGTCACCCCTCGTCTTTCGCCCTGATCCCTCCCTACGGCAGATGATCAAACGATTCGTGGAGGACCGTGAGGTCGTTCTTTACTGCGACCTACACGGCCATTCTCGCAAGAAGAACATCTTCATTTACGGCTGCGACAACAAGGTCCGCTGTCCGGTCAAGCAACGTTCCAGCGAACATCTTTGTATGCGTGTGGTGATGGTGATGGTGATGGTGGTGGTGGTGGTGGTGTGGCACAGGATCAGCCGCTGATTCGCCTCAGAGAACGGGTATTCCCTCGACTTCTCTGGAAGAATAGCGCCGCGTTCAGTTTCGCCGACAGCAGCTTCAAGGTGCAGAAGTCCAAGGAGGCTACTGGTCCGCTGCTTGCCTTGCGCATGCCCATCAGTCTCGCTCCCGAGGGGAGTAGTCCCCTCATGGGGAGTAGCCCCCTCATTTCTCATTCACATTTTCCATGCGCACGGGTGGAACGACCAGGTCGTGTGGTCGTCTGGCGGGAGTTCGGGATGCTCAACTCGTTCACCATGGAGGCCTCCTTCTCTGGAGCTGGCTTTGGCAAGCTGATGAACACCCACTTCAACCCCCGCCACCTCGAGGTCGTCTCATTTAACCTCCGCATCGTGCTGATCCACACCCGGCGGTCGTGCGTGCAGGAAATGGGGCATGCCTTCTGCGACACCATTCTGGACTTTTGCGACCCCGATCAGAGTAAGGTCAACGAAGTCATGCACGAGTTGGAGCTTCTCTACCCGCTCAAGGCCAGCGGCCCGGCTGAGCTGGATGCTGATGAAGCCAGGTCTTGTGGACGCCCAAAACTCTGCCTTCACTCTCCTCGCTTTTGTTGGACAGCGCGGGGAGTCTGAGCGACGACAGCGACTCGTCCGAGGAAGAGGAGGCCCTCACTGTCCCTGGGCGGCTCGACGGGCCGCGCCGCAAGAAGAAAAGGCGCCACAAGTCCAAAACAAAGCGCCGCGTCCCCAAGACCACCAACTCGGCCGGAACGGGTGCTGCCACTGCCGCGGCCACTGCCACTGCCACTGCCACTGCCACTGCCACCGCCACTACCGCTGCTGCTGCCACGGCGGCCGCCGTTGCTGGCTCCGCAGGCACCGATGGAAGGAGCGTTGGCGCCACAAAGTCTGTATTCTCTGGTCGAGAATTGAACGACTTTTTTGTTCTTGCCCGCGCAGACCACCCCGAAAGGGGCCGATGGCCCAACTCCCCGTCCCGGCCTCGGAGAGCGAGCGCAAGATCAAACGGACTGGAAGGCCTTCGGCCGGCGAAGAGCCCAATGGGGGTGCGACCGAGAGCGCACGCGACCGACTCGAGAAGGATGGCAGGCCCCTAGTCTCGGGGCGCACATCAACCCCTCCTCCCGCCTCCCCGGGACCCGGCAACATCCCCAGACGAAATAGCGCTCGAAAGGGTCTGTTTGTGAAGTCGCCAGCACCGATCCGACCTTCTCGCCCCTTTTTGCCTGGTTGTGCGTTCCGCAGACATGGCTTCTCCGGACCCATATGGCCCATCTCCCGTTGCCACCGTGGGATTCCGCGTGCCCACGCCCCCTCCGTCTCGTCGCACGCCCATCACACCCACCCTCGGTATGGCCACAATTACCGCCCCTCCCCCCGTTGTGACCGCCCGTCTTGGACCCTCCATCCGGACGTCTTTCGGTGGCGGGGCCTCGAGTGGGGAAGAAGGCGGCGGGACTGGTCCCTCTGGCCCCATGGCAGATGGAGATGGCGAGGATTCCAAGGTGCCCCCAGTGCCGCTCAAAGGCGCTCTCCCGCTCCGGAGGCTAAAACGGCTTGGAGGTGGCGGGATTTCTGCGGGTCTGTCATTCCGCCGTTCGCCCCGGCGATTTTGATTCGGTTTCCCCGCCAGTGGACGGTTACCCTCCCCTCAGCCCCATCCACCCCCCAACCCACCGTGTGGCTACGCTGGCCAACGTTCAAGTTCCTCAAAGCGATCTCTGCCTTCGGGCTCTTCAGGTCAGCCGAGCTTCCCCGGGATTTTTATGTTGTCTGCCGTAGGACCGGCCTCCGAGCGTCCCGCTGGCCAGCACAAGCCAACTGCCCGGGCCATCTCCGCCACCCAATGTTATCCCCTCCAAATTGCCCCGTTCCATCAGTTCCGTTCACCGCGAGCAGCAGGGCACAGTCTGTGACTTTTTCTCCTTCCATCCCCAATTATTTTGACCCATATCTGCGTGTGCGCAGGGGCTCATTCTGCCACGCCTCTCCAAGCGAGAAGGATATGGCTGATTGAAGCGGCCATACCTTTGGTCGAAGCTGCCCCCACTCACACGCACACGACGCACACGCTTCTCCCAAGAGTTGTTGGACAACTCTCGCTTGAGAGATTGTAAAAATTGTCTTGATCGCTCCCATCCTTAACGGGGTAACAGGCCACAATGAAAAACACCATGGCTTACACCCCGCCTCCAAGAGCCGGGCCTTGCTCCGCCAGCGCGCGGCCATCGACGGCCGTGGGTGGCATCTGGCGCAAGGTGCCCCCCCAGATCAGGGGGGAACTTCTTGTGACTCGGAACGGTAGTGATGATCAGGCCACTACAGGAGGGATGACGGAAAAGAGAGAAGAGAGAGAGAATGGGTGAGTGCATTGGGGGCAGGGATTGCGGCGGCCTCCAAACCTTGGCCGTTTTTTCGATGGGTCTTGGTGCGCGCGGTCAGGAGCGGGCCCCTGATGCTCGCCGGCCGGTCTGGTCCTGGATCCTGCAAGAAGGAGTAAGCGGAGGTGGCCCATCATTTTGGGCGATTACGCAGGGGGTCATGCCCCCACTCACCCACTCACCCACTCACCCACCCACTCACCCACCCACCCACCCAGACACACCACATACACGCATGACACCCCCAACCTTCTCCCTCGCCTCTGCGTCGTCCTGTGTTGGTTACGATGTCTTCCCTCGGCCAGACCGACTGAATCTCTTCGATTCAATCCTCTCCGCTCCCCTTGGGTCTCGGCGTCGCCTGCGGAGTGGACCCCTCGCAGGGGTCATCTAAACTAAACTAAATAGTTCGGGAAAGCGAATCCGCGTTCCTCCATGCAAAGTTTACTGGTTGATTTTGCCCGACAGGGGAATTTGACTCAGGTAGATTTCTTTTTGGTCGAAGAAATAGCGCAGTCGATCCTCGATGAAGCACTCACATCTGCTGCTGAGAAAGTCTGTGTGGCTGTCCAACTACTGGTCCCTACTTCCTATTAGGGGCACCCAGAAGTTTGTCGGCATTTAATCGCAAAGGGGGCCAATGTCCACGCCCGGGATGATTTGGCAGTACGTTGGGCCTGTGAAGGTGGGCATACATCCACCCTCCTTGCCCTCGTTGAACTCGGCGCTTTCATCCACGCACGCGACGAGTTCGCTTTCACAAGAGCAGCAAAGCACAACCATTTCCAGACGGTTGAAACTCTGATCCGCTTGGGTGTGAACGCGCGTACTCCTGCGGGTTCTGCGGCCCTGAAAGTCGCAGCACGAAGAGGTCGTCTCGAGGTTCGTCGCAAACTTGCGCGCCTTTTTTCACCACTAAAGTCTTGCAGACGGTACGTGTGCTGGTTGAGCAGGGTCAGGCCGATCCCCATGCATTAGGTCTGCGCCGATCTTTCATCGCCCTCATGTTTGCCCGGCTCCAATTTCGTTGATGTGCAGACAATGATCGTGCTCTGATGACCGGTCCACATTCGCAGGTTCGCGAGTATCTCCGAGTGCATGGTGCAGTGCTTCCTGTGGAATGAATCAATCATCGGCTTTTATTTTGTATAACGTCATTTCAAAAAAGGCGTCTCTTGACGGGGTCATATTACCCATCCTCCGGGGTTCAATTTTAGGGGGGTTCTTTGGAGAGACGTTTCACCGTCAAAAACCATTCTAAGGTGGGTTTGAGCTAAAGTTTTTTCCAAACCAATGAGTCTTTTTTTTTTGTAGGCCTCGTGTCTGCCGATTGCTCCCCTTTGCCGCTCGAGCTGATGTTTTCGCCGCCGCCCCTGATTTTGTATGTGTAGCCCTTGTAGGTGGTTCTCAAATGACTTCATTGGGACCATCCAACCCCGAAGAGTATCCACTCTTTGAAAGCGAACCATCTTCTGATAGCATTTCATCCTTCGAGTCCGAGGACGAACCCCCAAGGGCCTCGGCTCTCCCGCTTCCTTTTCTCAACCGCCAAGTTGCCCCGGCACCACCAGGCTCGGTTCTCTCCTCACCCGCCGCGCCCCCGCCCCCACCCCCACCCCCGTCATTCACTCGCCGCTCGTCGTCCAGCCTGCCCGACCGCGGCGATGCGGCCCCCTCGACCGCCAAGGGAACCACAGGCTCCCCTGCGGCGACCCCATCTTCTCCCAGCAACTTAGCACTTCCACCCGCCCTCGAGGCCGTGGGGGACCCCGAGGATTCTGACAGAGACCGAAGCTGGGCGGCGCCCTCTCCGGCGGCTCCCGGGGCATACCTGCAGGAGGAGGTCCGCGCCCGTGTGATGGCCGAGCACGAGGCCAGCGCCCTTTCACCCATGAAACAGGCCCTGGTGGGGTGCCTGGACTCTCGCGAGCGCGAGCAGCTGGTGGGTCCGCACCTGCCCCTGCCCCCCTCCTCCCCCCCCCCCCCCCCTGTTCCCTCCTCCCCTCCTCCCCTCCCCTCCCCCCTCTGCCCTGATTCACCTCACGCTTGGCGCGTCCGTGGTTGTGCTCTGCGGGTGGGCAGATCTCATCCGGCGGCGTGTGCACAACCCGTTGGCGGACCGGACCGCCAACCTGATCGACCTGTTCGCCCAGGAGAAGGCCCTCCGCATGGGGCACCCGGAGGAGGATGGCGGGGCCGACGTGGCCGACTGGTCTCCGCCGTCGAGGAGCCCCCTTCCACCAGACGGGGTCCCCTCCTGGGCCGGCCAGTCCGCCCGCCCGAGGGCCCCCGCCCCCGCCGGCCCGGCGACGGCCTCGGGGCTGCTCGGGGTGGCGACCGCTGCGACCCGGGCCGCTGCCGCCCCCGAACCGGTGCCGCTCTTCCCGCCCCCCGAGATGCCCTCCTTCCGCGAGCCCCGGCCCGTCTGGGACGCGGCCGCCACCCCCGCCCGCCTGCAGGGGGGCGCCTCTGGCCCCCTGCAGAGTACCCCCTCTGGCCCGGTCACCACCCGCGGCCCCGCGGCCACCCCCTCCTGGCTCCCCGACCGCTCGGCGGGTGGCAGCGAGTTCCGCCGGCAGGAGGGCCGATCGTCGGGATTCGCCTCGGCCGCCCCCCGACCGGCGACGCCTCCCGGACAGCCCGCTGCGGCTCCCCCCACCCCAACGGGCGAGGCCCCTTTCCCCGGCGCCCCCCTCGCTTGGGCCGGTTCTGCTGGGGACTTCCGCTCGGCCGCCCCTTGGGCCACCCCCCGCGGCCTCTTCGCCCCCGCCCCCGCCTCCTCGACGGACGCCCCCGCCCTCGCTGCCCTCGCTGCCCCCGCTACCCCTGCAACCTATGCGTCCGGCCAGAGCCCCGCCTCCTCGACGGCCCTCGGCTCGGCCGCGGGGCTCCGCCGGTGGGCCACGGGCCCCACCCCGGGCGGTCGCTCCCACCCGACAGCGGCGCCCCCTCAGGCCTCGGCCACCGCCACCATGGGGGCTGGCGACTCCGCCCCGGCCACGGGCCTCCTGGCCGCATCCGCCAACACCCCTGCGGCAGCGGCTCCGACGCCCCTGCCCCTGCGGGGATCGGCCGCCCCCACCCCCGCCGTCCCCGGGGTGACGGCAGCCTTCATGTCGCGGTACTTCTCCCTGCCGGGGGCCCTGGCGCCCATCGTCTCACCCCCCGCGCGGGCCGCCCCCTCGGCCGACCCCCTGGCAGCCCCCAGCCTGCTGGTGCCCTTCGAGGCCGCCCTGCCCGGCCATGCCCGGCACCCGCACGGCCCTCTCGCCCTCATCGCCCCCTCGGCCCCCACGGCTCCGATCGTCCCCTCCACCGGCATCGCCGCGACCGCCGCTCCCACCGCCGCCACCGGGACTCCGGCCGGGGCAGCAACCTCCTTCCTGGGTGGCTTGGGGGCCATGGCCTCTGTCCCGGCTCGCGGGGGTCCCGGCTCGCCCACGGAGAGCCTCCTCACCAGGCTCTCGGCCGAGGCGGCTCCCCTTCGCACGGGCGGCCCGCCCCCCTTCCGCGCAGCCCCCGCGGCCACGCTCCTCTCGGCGCCAACCCCGCTCGCGCCCCCGCACTCCCTCAGCCGGCCCAGCTCGCCCCTCCGGCCCAGCCCGCCCCGGGCCGCCGATGGCGAGGCCGCGGCCGCAGGGCGCTTCTTCCCGGCCGGCCTGCAGCCCCCCAGCTGCCCCGCCCCGCCGCCTCCCCCGGCGGGGGACGAGGAGGAGGCCGACCTGCTCGGGCCGCCCCGAGGCCTCCTGCAGCGGGGGGCCAGCGGGCTGGCAGCCCCCGCGGCCGCCCAGACCCCCGGCGATGGCCCCCTGGGACCCCTCCCCTCGGCCGGAAGGACCCCGCTGGATCGGTTCGTGATGGCCCCGCTGACCCACTCGGCCGGCTTGGCGGAGCGCTTCCTCGGGGGCGCCGCGGTTCGGCCGTCCCCCACCGCGGCGACGGGGCCGCACGACTGGCGCCGCCCGCTGGCCCTCGGAACCCCGTCGCCGTCCCTCGGCTCCTCGGCCTCGGCGCCCGGCTTCGCCTCCTCGCTGACGGCCGCCATGAGCCGCACCGCCGCCGGGGCGCGGCAGGGGGCCATGCCGCCCATCCCGACCCTGCCGCCCGGGCCGGGCTTCGCCGTCCCCACCCCGCGGTTGCCCCTCCGGGCGGCCCCGCTGCCGCCTCCCCAAGGGGCCTCGCCCCCGAGCGGCCCCCTGGGCGGGGTCCCCTTCACCCCGGTGGTGATCTCCGCCTCCGCCTCGTTGCCCCTGGCCCCGCCGGCTCCCGTGGGGACATCGGGCGTCCACGTCCTGCAGCTGCCCTCGCCCCTGGTCCCGCCCAGCACGCCCCTCCGCTTGACGGCCGGCGCCCCGCCAGCAGGGGCAGCCCCCACATCGGCCCTCCTGATGCTGGGCAGCATCCCGCCCCTGCCCCCGCCCCCCGCCCCATCTTCCGCCGCCGCCGCCTTCTCCTCGTCCTCGGGTGGCATCCTCGGGGCCCTGGCCTCCCTGGGCCCCTCGGCCGCCTCGGGTCTGAGCCTCCCGCCGCCCCTCGTCGGCAGCTCGGCCGGGGCCCGGGCATCCTCCCCCACCGCCGCCACCACCGCACCGGGATCGCCATCCTCGGGGGCCCCGCCCATGCTCGCCTCCCCCTTCGGGCCCCGCCAGCGGAGCCCCTCACCTGCGGCTGCGGCCCTCTCGCCGGGCCTGGTGGCGCTCAGCCTGGCCACGTCCGCCCCCGCGGCGCCCCTCTCGTCGCCCCGCGTCCCGAGCCCGCCTGCCCGCTTGGGAGCCTCGGCGGCCCCCAGCCCCCAGGCCCAGCAGCAGCAGCAGCAGCAGCAGCAGCAGCAGCAGCAGCAGCCCCCGTCACAGGGGGCCCCGACCCTGCCCCAAACCCCCTCCTCCTCCTCGAGCCTGCTGCCCACCTCCGGGGTGCCCACCCCGCCGCCCCGCCTTTATGTGCCCCCGAGCCCCGGCCTCGCCCAACAGATGGGGGCGGTCCCCGCCGCCGGAAGCCCCACCCCTGACGGGCCGAGACCCAGCAGCATCCCCCAGCTGGTGCCGGGTGACAGCCCCGGCTCTGCCTCGCCCTCGTCGGGCCTGCGCCGCTCGGCAGTGGTGATGAACGTCACCAACCCCATGGCCGCCCCGGCCCTGGGCGGCGCGACAGGCGTCACGTTCTCCCGTCCGCCAGGCACTCCCAAGGGCACCCCGGCTCGCTTCCCGACGGCATCGCCGCGGCCCAGGCCGGCCGCCGAGCCCGAGTGGCCTCGCCGCTCTTCGGCACTCTCCTCCTCCCTTTCCCCCCTGCAGGGTGGCTCAAATTAAGCTGCGTACTGTGCCAGGGAGCCACTCGGCTCACGTTGTGGGTTGTTCCTTGTATTTTCAACACTCGGATGCCTCCTCACGAATCATCCTCCCCTCCCCTCCACCTGGGTTTGGCGAAGATAAAGCGTCCATTCATTTCGCGGAGAAATTCGAGGGCTCGTTTCTGGCAGATGCGTGAGGAGTGGTGTATCAGGCGCGCGCATGCTGTTAGAGAACCGTAAAGAAGGCAGGCCGGGTACTATCTCGGGAAAGCCTTCGTGATGAGCCAAGGGCAAAATACCCGGTCATGGGGCATTCCTTCAAGGAATGCCGCGAGAGAAATGCTGAAAATTCTCGATTGAGCTCCTGAGAGAGTTATCACTCGCTCGAACGAAAAAGAAAGAGACAGACACCCTGGGTGCGACAGAAGTTTAAGGCCGCCATTTCTTTCGCGAAATCGGCAGCATTTTGAGAAAGTATTGTAAGAATGTCCCCCCTGAGCTTGGTCAACGAAACCTCGTCTTGAAAAAAGCTCAGAAATTCGTTGTTTTTGGAATTTGAACTCTCCTGATCCGTGTGCATCACCCTCGGGCTGATATGACTGAACAACAAAAGAGAAAGAAAATGCGAAAAAATGCGCCACCACCTGAAGATCTGGAGGAAATCCGGCCTCCGCCGCCGCCGATTACCTCTACAGTTGATGCTTTAGTTTTTTTCGCGCCACCTCAAGCCATCAACAAATTGATTGGGTCTCTCCACTCTCTTCTCCGTCTTCACGATGTCTCCAGAATCCTGGCAGATTTGCTCCCTCTTCCACAGCACTTGAAAAGGGTTCGGAAAGAGACGAAAGATGGTCTGCAAACGAAATAACTGAAAGATTCAACCCGTCCAGCGACCACCTTTCAGATTCTTTTGGGTCTTATCCCGAGCGCGTTTCCCCCTGAAATCGAGACATTGACTCCGCCTTACGAAATGTCGAACGAACAGCTTTACGAGACTCTTCTCCCCCAGTGCGTCCGCGACACTATCTTCAAGCTCTTGTCGCAGCCGCCCACTCTCGTCCGACTGAAGGTCCCTGCCAGGGGCGCGCTCACCCCTGATGAGTTGCCCATCTTGAACTCTGTATGGCCCGTTGTGCTCAGAAAGTCTGCCGACTTGCGGCTTTCCAATCGTCACTCACCCCCGGGCAGACCCGCAGGGTTGGGCGATGTCGACTTTGGCGAAGACCTCGCTCGAATGCGCACCCACATGCAGGAAGCAATCCGGCTCAGTCGAGAGGCAGCCGTGATATTAGGCCGCGAACACTGCGACCATGCCCCAATGCAGTGCATGGTCTTGTTCCTGTTTGACACCCAGGCCCATTCACCTTCTCCTCAATAGGCCGGCGTGGGCGCGTTGGTTGTGGACCCAATGACGGGCCGGGTCTTGGCACAGGCGCACTCTGGCGACCTTCGAGTCTGACCCCTTCCACTGATGCCATCATCAACTTCAGCTGTAGATGCATCCCCTCCGACATGCTGCGATGGTCGCCATCGAAGCGGTGGGTGTCCGCACCCAAACACTGTCGGCGTCCCGTCTGTCCTTAGTCCTATTGCGCCTTTTATCCTCGATTTATCCTGCAGTGACAGCCGCCCACGCAAACCCACAGGAGAAAAACATGGCCCTGCCGTACCTCTGCACCGATCTTGACCTCTACCTCTCCCATGAGCCTTGCATGATGTGTGCCATGGGCATTGTACATTCTCGATTTGGTCGCGTATTTTATGGTTTCTCTGATCCCCGCGGAGGCGCTCTGGGCTCGTGCGCGCTCCTTCATGCGGATCCGCACATTAACCACAGGTCAGGTCCCTTTACGGAGTTGAATCATTTGAATTTGTCTAGATTTTCTGTTTGGAGAGGTCTTGTTGCGCCTCAAGATTCGGTCCAGATGCATGTGTTCGCCGAAGATGACCCGGCCGCTTAGAATACGTTGCCTGATTGTCGACCTGCCCCTTTGGTTCTAGTGCGCCATGGCTCCTCCCAAGCTTCAGCCCGGAACCCGCGTCCCGGCCTCTGCACCAACACCGAAGCAGCAATCTGATCCCTATGGGGATGCTATTGTGGCACCACTGCGCATTAAAGGTGCTCCTTTGCCCACCGTCGGTTATGTTCCCAAAAAGAGAAGACCACGTGAGCCTGCCACTATGATCCGAGAGTTGAATGACGAAGAAAAGCAAAAGCTGGAAAAATTGGAGGCAGAGAAGGATGACGCTGAAGCCGCTGTCGATGCTGTTGCCCATGCCGTCGCAGAAGAGCAGAATAAACGTGCTCGCGAGGAGGAAAGGGAGGAGCAGCTGGAAGCTCACGCTGCTGCAACCTACGACTCTTTGTTGACGCCTGCAGAGCGCGAATACCAGCGCAGGCTGAAGGAGCGGGTCTGTCGTCGCATCACCACAACACCACATTCCGTCATCTCCACCTTTCTAGGAAGAACTCACCATTGCCAAGAAGGCAGTTAAGTCGCATAGGCAGCGCATCGAAGAGTTCAACGCTCACCTGGCATCCCTTTCAGAGGTCTGGCCGTTTCTTGTGTCTCCCCGAGTCCCATCTGTTTGCAGCACCACGATATTCCCAAAGTGGGCCCTGGTTAAGGCACCGGCTGCAATGTTCGGCGCTGCACAGTCTTCTTCTTCTCTTTTTTTTTTCGTTTTCTTCTCTTTTTCTCCCTGCGGCCCTGGGGCGGTCCCCCCCCCCCCCCCCCCCCCCCTCCTCCTCCTCCTCCTCCTCCTCCTCTTCCTTCCCCCTCCATCTTCATACCTTGGCGATGGCGTGAACGACTTCCACCAACAGGATGGAGGATGGAGTTCCGGCAAGTGCAAGTGTTATCCACAAAAGGCCGCCAAAAAAAAGATCCCACAAAACGGAGGCGAGGCAGCAAATCATCGCGACCTCACTCGGGGACGCAGACAAAGCGGAAGGTCAGCGACCTATTCCAGCGAATGAGACTCTGGGGGTGGGACCGGCGAGAGAGACGGACCCGGCCATAATCAACAGATTTTGCAAGAGAATCGCTATACCCGGCCAGACGAATTTGGCTCCGATGGCATAAGTGATCAGAATCCAAATGGAGAATAGTGGAGCAGCGAAGATGATAGCCAACAAGGAGAAATAGAGCACCTTTGTGAACATTTTCACGCAATCGCTATCGCTAGAATCGCCTATTTCCCGTTCAAAACAATCCTGATCTGGAGATCAAACCACGAGACCATTCACGTTATTCATGTTCAACGAGCAGAAAAAGATCCCAGCGACGTTCCCGATCACACCGGGGAAATCTAGAAGAGATTTTTCGAATTTAGGAGCAATCTAACGATTTCAGACAATAGGCCCACTGAACAGTAGAATTTCCTGTTGTGATTCCCCAGTCCGCGTCAGTCTAGGGAATGGCGAGTCAATGAGCAATTACACTTCATTCGACGGACGCGAGGGCCCATCACTGCCCCATCAATGAAAAGCCACCAACCAATGGCAATCAAAGCGCCACAAAGATACGCAAAAATGGTTTTACGGGTGTGCCCCCCGTCAAAGTCCTCACAGCACGCGCAAATCGCCATCGAGGCTTTGTTCCCGTGGTTTGCCAGACCACAACCGATTAATCCCATCGTTTTTCATTCGATGGTGATCCGGCGCGGCTTATTGTATGTACTGCTCGTCTTCCTGGGAGCCACTCTCGTTGGCGCCGATACGGAATTCCTCGCTGCCGGTGAGTTTACCTTGATCAATGCGGCTGCTTCCGAGCGCGGTTTCATTGGGATGTACGATCTTGGGACCAACAAGTGGACCAAGCTGTTTGAGGTCCCCCGCAACTCAACCCACCGCGCTGTTTATGGGCAAATTGGCGACGTTATCTATTTTGGCGGCCCCTCCTCTTTTGTGTTGAACGACGCAATTGTCACGGGTCTTGTTGCTTACGACACTCAGAGTGACACCAGGTACTCCATTTCCGGGAGTCCCCGGGAGGGCTTGATCAAGGCCCTCCTCATCAAGGATTCCGATGTCTTTGTGGGTGGCACCTTCAAAACGCTGTCCTCCACCGACGGCAAGACCTGTGTTGGCCTGGCCAAGTTTGTCCCGTCTTCGGCCACCTGGGAGTTTGTGGCCACGCCCCCGGCCTCGGTCAACGAGGTGGTCGCCCTGGAGCTCTTCCCCGGCTCGAACACGCTGATGGTGGGCTGGGCGGGCAGCAACAACCTCTACCGGCTCAACGTGGCCACCCAGGAGTGGAGCCAGGTGGCCCTGCTCAACGGGGTCCCCGAGCAGATTCTCTCGTGCGGCTCGATGGTCTACGTCCGCACCTCGGCCGGCGGCCTGTACAGCTGCGCCGAGACCACCTGCGAGTCCAAGAAGACCGACGCGAGCCCCGTCGAGCTGGGCTGCTACCTGAACGCCAACGCCCTGTACGTGGCCACGGCCACCACCGTGTTCGCCTTCGACCAGCCCGAGTCCTTCCTGGGGGCCGTCTCGCTGGTCGACGGCGGCGACAGCCTGAGCGAGGACACCACCCGGCCCCGCTTCCAGACCCTGCAGTACATCGCCTGGTCGGGCTACGACAAGGGCCTCCTGATGGCGGGCCTCTTCACGGCCTCGCTGCCCAACTCCAACCAGCCCACCCAGCAGGTGCTCCGCTTCACGGCGGGCGTGGCCCTGAGCACCAACACGGGCGGCACCATCGCCCTGCCCAACTTCGCCGCCCCGGCCCAGTCCGTGGGCCGGTGGTTCGCCACGGCCTCGCCCCGGAACCTGCTCTTCGGCAACTTCCAGCCCCTGCCCACCAGCGCGGCCGCCTCGGAGCCGGTGTTCTCCTTCCTGCCCGGCGACCGGGTGCCCGCGGGCGTGGCGCCCCTGACCCTGACCACCTCCTCGGGCACGCCCACCCTGGCGACCCGCTCGGTGGAGGCCCTCAAGGTGCCCCTGGCGGGCCTCTTCCCGCTGGTGCTGACCTCCTCCAAGGACCTCCGGGGCGGCACGGTGCTCAGCCAGTTCTACGACAGCCGCACCAACATCGTGGCCCTGGTCACGGGCCATGCCGCCGAGACCCGGCTGATCCTGTTCCCCTACAACGAGACCCTGGCCAGCCCCCTGGACTCGCCCGTCCTGGTGAACGTCCTCTACGGGGTGCGCTACTCCCAGGTCGAGATGGCCCGCTCGGCCACGGGCCTGCTGTACGTCATGCCGCTCGACACCCACCCCCGGGCCGTCTCCATGACCCTGGTCGAGCTGCCCACCGCCAACCCCGCCCAGGCGGTCACGGCCAGCATCCCGCTGCCCAACGAGGCCATGTGCCCCGACGACCAGTCCACCTGCCGGGTCACGGCCATGGCGGCCTGGGGCGACGGGGTCGTGGTGTCCGTCTCGCAGCATTCCAGCCAGGCCCGCCTGTACCGCTTCCTGGAGTCCGAGCGCCGCTGGGCCCGCTTCCCCAACGCGCCCCTCGCCCAGGCCGGGGCCGCCGACTTCACCGCGAGCCACTCGCCCCACAGCATCGTCAACGCGCTGACCGTCGACGAGGCCGGCAACCTCTTCGTCGGGGGCGCCTTCCAGCGGACCCTGCCCTCGGGCGAGCTCCAGTACGCCCTGGCGGCCTTCGACCCCTCCGGGGCGGACATCCCCCTGGCCGGCTGGACGGCTGCCACCCGGGAGGCCTTCGCCGCGGGCCAGTCGCTGCTGGTCTACCTGACGGCCCTGTCCGGGTCCGGGGCCACGGCCCGGGTGGCCCTGGCGGCCATGGTGGCGGGCGAGGGCGAGTCCCTCCAGGACCGGATGCTCGTCGCCAACCTGGGCGCCTCCAAGGCCCAGGCCTTCCCCATCGGCGGGCCCAACGTCGGCTCGGCCCCGTCCGTCTTCGACCTGCACATGGAGCCCGACACATGCAACGTCCTCTACGCCGGTCCGTGCCCCGGCCACACCCCGGCCCGGTCGCTGCTCCCGGGAGGGGAGGGGGAGGATGGGCGGCTCGTCTTTCTCTCTCCTCTCGCTCTCCCCCAACCACGGCCACCAATACCCATACCCATACCCACCGCCCTGCCCTGCCCCTTCCCCTCTGCTTCGGGCCTGCCGCAGGTCGCTTCACCCACGTCGCGGGGAGCGTCACCCCGCACCTTGCCCTCTTCTCGTACTCGGCCACGGAGGCCGCCTGGAGCCTGGCCGCCCTGCCCAACGCCTACCCGGACGCGGCCCCGCACGCCCTCTCGCCCGTGGTGCGGGCCCCGTTGAACTGCTCGCTGCTGACCAGCTGCGCCCAGTGTGCGGCCGACGCGGGCTGCGTCTGGTGCCGCGACCGCTACTACGCGGCCCTGGAGAAGGGCACCTGCCAGCCCATCAGCACGGCGTACTCCCACTGGAGCGCCGCCTCGGAGTACGACCTGCACGCCTTCTGCCACACCGAGCCCGCCCAGTGCGTCCCCGAGCCGCCCTTCAGCTGGCCCTGGTGGGCCACCATGGCCTGCACCCTCTCGGCCCTGGGCATCAGCGGGCCCTTCACCTACCTCTGCCTGGGCTTCTGCAGGAAGGCCCGCAAGGCCCGCCGGGAGCGCTACCTCACCCTGGCCCAGCAGAGCGCCGCCGCGCCCCTGCCCCCCAAGCCCATCCAGAACTACTAGGCGCGGCCCCCACCCCGCCCCGCCCCGCCCCCCTTTTTGCGCTCCACCCCGCACCTCCCTCTGCCCATCCCTCGCATTTCAGCGTTCAATCACCTCCCCTTTGGGCTGTGGCTGTTGTTTGCATTATTGGCACCACCCACCCACCCCCCGCCTGGGGTTTCTCTGGTGCGCTTTCTCTCCCTCGCCACCGCCATCATCGTCGCGTCCATGTGCCGCTCGGCCGCCACCCTCCAACCGACCACCAGATCGTTTCTGGCCGGTGGCCGGACGTGCCCCCGTGTCCATGTGCCCTTTCGTTTGGGTTTCGTCTTTTTCGGCTCAGAAACAAGCCCTCCCCTCCCCCGGAGGACTGCCGCAAGAGGACGTGGGGATCATTGGACGCCGCCGCCGGGGTCCGGGGCCGGGCCGGGGTTTCCGGGGCCCCCCACGAGCCAGCTGGCGGGGTCCTCGAGGGCGGCGCTCTCGCGGGCCGCCACGAAGCGGATCGGCGGGTAGGGCAGCTGGCGGCTGTCGAGGGCCACGACCGGCCCGGCCTGGTCCTCTTCATCGTCCTCGTCATCGGGCTCCTCGACCGCCTGGTCGGGGTGCCGCTCCTCCGGGGGCCGGGCGGGGGGCTGGTCGAAGGCCGTTCCGATGAGGTGGCACACCTCGGGCCGGTGGCTGCCCTCCTCGTGCAGGACCACCAGCTGTTGGCTGCCCCCCCTGCTCGCCGCTACACCCCGGGCATTGCAGTCGGGTGGGGATGGTCTGAGTGCGGCCGGGTTGCCCAGGGTGACGCGCCGGCAGACCTCTCCGCCATGCGACCCGGGCGCGCTTGGTCCGGGCCCGGAGGGGCCCCGCCTGGCCGTCCCACCCCAGGCCGGGCTTGGCCGGGTGGCCGTCCTCGGGGTGGCCCCCACCCCTACCTCGCCGACTGCCCTTCCCGCCCGCGAGGGCAGAGGGGAACTCGATGGGTAGGGGCAAAGCCAGGCCTCCCCGGCAGCGGGGCCCGAGGGGCATCCCGGGCCGCCAGCCCTGGACGGTCAGCAGCTTGGACCCGATACGGCGGGTGTGCCGCTCGAAGGCCCCGATGGGCGCGCTGTCGGCTCGGGCGAGCGCCTCGCTCGGGTCTGCCCGGGACGCGGAGTCACAAAAAATGAAGAGAATGAGGAAGGAGGTGAGGTGGTTGTGTGCGCGCGTGGGGGGAGGGAGGGGAGGGGAGGGGGAGGGGGAGGGAGGGGGACAGACTGCTCATAGGGGGGACCGCCGGCTTGGCGTGCCAGCCGCGGGGCGGGGCCTGGGGCGGCTCTACCTGGTCCTGCTGAAGCTGTGCTCCGGGGGGCGAGGGGCCCTCATCCTCGGCGGACCCCCACGACTGGCGATCGGCCAAGGGGCGCCCCTGCACCCAATCCCACCCTGGCCACCGCGATTCGTATGTCGCCGTGAGGGCGGCCGCGGAGGACGGAGGAGGGCGGCAGACCGCGGAGGGTCTCGGGAGGGGCACGATCGAGCTCAAGGTCGTCGCCCAGCAGCTCGGTCTCGTCCTCGTCCCGCACCCGCCAGCGCTGCTCGTCCGTGTAGAGAATCTGCCCCCCCGCGCAAGCAGGTCCAAGGGCCGTGGAGTGTGAGCATGAACGATCGGGAGGCTGGGAGCACGGAAAGCGAGGCGGAGGCCGATCGGGGCCGCGGACCGTCCCCGAGGCGTCGCCCTTGTCGAAGGTCTTCTCGGTCTCCCCGTCGAGGCGCTGCTCCTCTTCGATGTTGTCCCGCTGGGTGGCGGCCCACACGTCCCATGCCTCGGGCTCGGCCTCCTCCTCCTCCTCCTCCGCCGCCGCCGCCGCCACCGCCTCGTCATCCTCGTTCGCAGGGGCTTCGCGTGACGGGGCTGGGAGCCGGGGACGGTCGGAGACCCGGCGGTTGGGGCGGCGCCAGACCAGCCCCGCGGCGGCCTCGTCCCAGCCCACCTGGCGGCGCTCCTGCTGGGCGCCCCCGCAGAGGTCGCCCCGCTGATCGGCATCAAGGGGCCGAGGCGGCCGGCGTTGGAGCAGCTTGGCCGAGGGGAGGACCGCCGCAGGTCCGGCACCGAAAAGGGGTGTGCTGTCTGGACCTGCAGGCTGGCGGGGGAGCTCAGACTTGCAGGCGGGGCTTCTGCTTGCTGGGGCGCCCGGCTTGCTGGAAACAGACGGCAGCTGTGGGTGGGGCGAACGGGGGGATGCTTCCGTGCCGCGGCGAGAAGGATGGGCGCCCGGACCATCGGCTTCATGAGGCGCCATGTCTGCGGGCACTGTCTGGGCCTCGTCCCCGGCTTGCGGAGGAGAGCCCCTTTGCTGGGGGTGTGGAGATGCTGCGGGCAAACGGCCCGATTCAGCACCACTACCCAATAGGCCAGCGCTCTGTGACTCATGTGGTGGTGGCGTCCGTGGCTCCGATGGTTGGGTGAGATGTGGGGTCAGGACCGGGGGCGGGGGCACCCGAGCAAAGACGCGCCTCTGGGTCACGTAGGCTGATGGAAGCTCACCGTGGGGCCCGGCGACGGGTGGTCCGTCGCGCTTTGAAAACAGGTGCAGGCCGAGCGTGGCCAAGTAGCGGGTGGGAATGAGGCATCGGCCGATGGCCGCCCGGACACGGGCCAGAGGGGTTCCCACATTCCCCTGGGGAAGCCCGCTCGGCGGGTGGAGCTCCTCCATGGCAGCGTAACGAGCCTGGACGGTCTCATCGGAGCTCACAGCCTCTACCAGACACGACGCGACGCTCAGGGCACCGGCGGCATCCACCCAACGACGATCGGCGAAATGGGCCGCCACGCTCGATGCCATTCGAACGGGGCACCAGAGCGTCCGGGACTTCGACGGTAGATCTTCTGGTCGTTTTAAAAAGTGGAAAACAGAGAACTGCTCCGATTCAATCGCATCAAAAAAGAAGGAACGAAGGTCGGCGCATGTGAATTGTGGGGGAATGTTGCGAAGAATGTAGAGAGCCGTGTTCTCCTCTGGGATACATTGTGAAAGTATCTTTTCTTCGATGCGTTCAAAATGTAAGGGCTGCAGTCGGGTGAATGCGGCGGAAAAAGAACCCGGCAGTGATTGCGCAGTCAACCGAGGATTATCCGACACCTCTCTCTTCAAAAAAAGTGATGAGCTATCAGCCGGTTCAGGGTCCCCAGTACGTGATGGCTACCCCTGCGGTGATGATGCAGGTACCTTACCCGTCCGTTGGTGTCCTTTTTGCGGCAGTAATTTCTAATACTTTCTTGTAGGCGCTACACTGGCTACATCGGGACCACCCAGCTCCTCGACGGCCGTGTTGGATGGGGTCTTGGTGCAGGTGACAAATTCGAGGAACAATGGGCCTACCTCGGTTGGCTTTCCTGCCTTTTCTGCTTTTGTGGTGGCCATCGGCTGTACGTTGGCGACGTCCCTTGCGCAGTGGCCCAGTGTTTGACATTTGGCTTCTGCGGAATCGGCGGCCTGGTTGACCTTTGCCTGATCCCCTCCATGGTTGAAGAGGCCAACAAGGAGGTGCAAAAGCAGCGCTCCCTGTACATGACCCAAGTTCAGCAATCCGCCCAGATGGTCTGACCGTTCCGTTTTCTGAACTTTCAACCGTGAACGGGGGCTCTTCTTTGCCAATCGCTTCGCAGGTTCGCGGCGCCTATGTGGCGCCCCAGCCCGCTCCCCAGATGCAGTACGTGCAGCCCGTCCCGGTGGGGCAGCCTCAGCCCCAGGCCCAGCCCCAGGCCCAGCCCCAGGCCCAGCCCCAGACCACGATGCCCATGCCCATGCCCATGCCCGCTCCGGGCGCAGCTCCGACGACTCTGTAAAGCAATGTCCATGTCCACCTTCTCGGCTCCGGGGAAGCCCATCCCCACCACCGTTTGTGACCCCTCCCCCATCATGGCACGGCCGCGGCTGTGCTGGCGCCCTGTGGGCGCTTCTGCGCTCCTCTCCCCCCCTCCCTCCCTCCTCCCTCCCCCTCCCCTCCCCTCCCCTCCCCTCCCCTCCCCTCCCCTCCCCTCCCCTCCCCTCCCCTCCCTCCCCTCCCCTCCCCTCCCCTCCCCTCCCTCCCCTCCCTCCCTCCCCTCCCTCCCTCCCTCCCCTCCCTCCCTCCCCTCCCTCCCCTCCCTCCCTCCCCTCCCTCCCTCCCTCCCCTCCCCTCCCTCCCCTCCCCTGGTTTTGTCTCAGGTCGACCGCTTGTGGGGCTCGCCGAGCCCGTCCAGCGGCGCCCGCTTTCCGCTTTTCCTCCTCGTTTGCGTCTTTCCCGTCCCCGCCCCTCGCCTCGCCTCGCCTGCCCCCTCATGTCTGCCCCCCTCATGCCCGCCGACCCCATCGACCCGCCGGACGGCCTCAGTCCGGCCCTCGTTTGTGAATACCATCATGCACTCCCCTCCCTCCCTGCCCCCAACCTGAGCCGGGGCCTGATCGGATGGCGGGGGGCGGCGGGTCCTCTTCGGGCGCCCATGGGGGCCGAGCGGGAGGGCAAGGGCAGCCGGACGGGGAAGGGCCCACCGAGCGCGAGCATTCACAAAGAGAAAAGAGGAGGAGGAGGAGGAGGAGGAGGAGGAGGAGAGGAGGGAGGAGGAGGAGGAGGAAGCGTCGCCAAGGAAAGGAGGGAGTACAGCTCTAGTGGGTCCCGACCCCAGTCCCGGCCTGGGCACGCCAGCCCCATGGGGGAGGGAGGGGAGGGGGGAGAGGAGGTGGTGGTCGGTGGCCTCCTCTGCCCGACCGACCGACCGACCGACCAGGGGCTGCCGTCATGTGGCGGCCCGGCCCGCCGGGCAGGGCGGCAAATCAGGGGGGAGGGGGGGGGGCAGGCGTGGATGCCTGTGTGGGCGCAGTGGGGCCGGCGGGGGGAGGGGGCCGACAGGGCGTGCCAGCGAGCGTGGCCTCGGTCACCCGAGGGCTGTGTGGGGCCGGCCGGGTCACTCGAGGGGGATGGGCGTGTGGTCCTCGTCGGGCCCGATGGTGGCCAGGAAGTCCTCCTCGATCTCCTTGGTGTCCTTGTCCGTCAGGGGCCGCCTGTCCGCCCCGCCAGTCCCGTCATCACCATCCGCCCCCCCAGCACAGCCGTGAGCAGCCCATCCATCGAGCAGCCCATCCATCGAGCAGCCCACCCATCGAGCAGCCCATCCGTCGAGCAGCCCATCCATTGAGCAGCCCCCGCTGGTGGGCTGGGCGGGTGTGCGGCGGTCGATGGGGGCGGGCGGAGCAGCGGACGTCTTGATCTCGACGGGGACCTCGGGCTTCTGCTTCTCCTTGAGGCGCTGCTCGCGGACGCGGGCCTCGATGTTCTTCTCGCGCTTGGCCTCCCGCTCGAAGACCCCCTGCACGGCCGCCTTCTCGTTGCTCTGCGCCACGGCCAGCCCCTCGCACAGCTCGTAGACGGCCACTGCGGGCCCCCCCGACCCCCCACCCCCGACCCGGGTGAGAGTGAGCAACGAGGCCGGGTGGGCCGGGTGGGCGAAACAAGGCGATAGGGGGCGAGGCGGCGTGGGGCGGACCGGAGCCGTCGGCCGAGCCTGCGCTGAGGAGGCTGCCGCCCGTGTGGACCTCCATCGAGGTGATGGCCGCGTCGGAGATCTGCATCCCCAGCCCCCCCCGCGCACACAACACACGGGTCAGAAAGGGTCCGCGACCAAGAGGGGCCGGGCAGGGAGACAGGGGGGTGGGGGAGGCCGGGCGGGGACCTTCCAGTCCTTGACGGCCTTCTGCTGGGCGGCCATGTCCCAGATGCCCATGAAGCCGTTCCGCATGGCCGTGAAGAAGACCCCCGGCCGGGTGGGGCTCCAGCAGCCCGTCGTCAGGTACTGGGTCTCGAAGGGCATCGTCACGATGGGCGTCCGCACGTCGTCCGCCCACACCTGCGCCCCCCCGGTACCCCGGCAGCCACCCGAGACGGGGGGGAGGCAGCCCAACCCGTCAGCACCTGCGGGGGCGCGCCCCATGGCCTTGTCCACGGCTCACGCCCTTCTGTGCCCTACGATGCCCCTACGATGCCCCTACGATGCCCCTACGATGCCCCTACGATGCCCCTTCGGTGCCCGGTGATGTGAGGGAGGGGATGGAGGCCAAGGAGGCCAAGGAAGGGAGGGAAGAGGGGCTGGCGGACCCTGGCGGCCCAGTCGCCGATGGTCATGAAGAAGCGCGAGTGGAACGGGTTCCGCTGCAGGCCCCGCCCCCACGAGGCACCCAGACGAGACGCCACTGGTCAAAAGCGGCCCCTCGTCCCCAGTCCAGGCCGGAAAGGGGCGGCCAGGAGGGAGGGGGAGGGGAGATCGTGGGCCGGGGCCGACCTGGATGGCGTACACGGGGCCGTAGTGGCCGGGGAAGGGCTGGGCGATCTTCTCGGCGGCCGACTTGGCCTTGCGGTTGCACAGCAGGGCCAGGCCTTGCTCGGTGCCCACCATGAACTTGGACGGCTGCACGCGCGCCCACCCAGCGGTCGGTCACAGCCCCGGCACGGCAGGGTCAGCACCCCGCCTGGCGAGGGAGAGGCGAGGGAGAGGCGAGGGGACGGGGGACGGGACGAGAGGGCCGGGGCGGACCCCGAGGGCCGGGTCGTAGTCGAGCGAGACGCCGCCCAGCATGGACCCGTCGGCCTTGTTGACCAGGTCCAGCACCTCCGTCGGCTCCGCTGCGCCCCGCCGCCGCTCAGTCAGCCGATGCCCGACCGCCACCATCCCCCCCCCCCCCCCCCCCCCCCCCGCCGGGCACGGTGGACGGGACGGCGGACGCACGGACCCATCCTCCGGAGATCCCACCACATGACGCGCCCGTCCGTCGAGACGGAGGCAAGCTCCATGGCTGCCCGCCCACCCACCGCCCAGGGGGAAGCACCGTGAGCGGAAGCGGGGAGCCGGGCGGCCGGGGCGCAGGGGCGATGGCGGGGCCGTGGGGGCATGCGGGGAGGGGCGGCCGGGGCGGACCGGTCTTGCTCTGGAGCCACTGGACCTTGTAGACCGGGTCCCGGTGGCACTTCTCGATGGGCGAGCTCTCGTAGGCCAGGGGCCCTTACGCGGGTCGTAGAAGGCTGCCCAGAGGGACCCAACGGCGGGGCGGGGCGGGGCACATGAGTCAGCCCAAAGGGACAGCAGAACCACCGCCCGGCCGAACACAGGACGGTGCAGGCAGGGCAGTAGGGTGCAGGCAGGGCAGTAGGGTGCAGGGGCAGGAGCGGGGGCGGGGGCAGGAGCGGGGGCGGGGGCAGGAGCGGGGCAGGAGCGGGGGCAGGAGCGGGGGGCAGGAGCGGGGGCGGGGGCAGGAGCGGGGCAGGAGCGGGGGCAGGAGCGGGGGCAGGAGCGGGGGCGGGGGCGGGGGCAGGAGCGGGGCGGGGGCAGGAGCGGGGGCGGGGGGCAGGAGCGGGGGCGGGGGCGGGGTGCCGGACAGATGACGCCGTTGTACGAGCCGCCCACGATGATGTGGGTGTCCTTGTAGTTGAACTGCAGCGAGACCAGCGGCGAGACGGGCTGCATCTCGGTGATGGGCATGTTGGGGTTCTGCACGGGGCAGCCCACACGGCAGGAACCAACACACGGCAGGAACCAAAGGGCCCAGCAGAGCAGACAGGCGCTGAGCAGCGCAAGGGATGGGGGCTCCCTCCTCCCCTCCTCCCCTCCCCCTCCTCCTCCCCTCCCTCCCCTTCTTCCCTTCTTCCCCTCCCCCTCAATGTGGCTGCAAAGGGAGGGGTGGACCTCGAGGTCCCAGATGTACGACGCGGGCGACATCTCGCCCGGCTGCCGCTGGAACTGGCTCACCGCGTAGGCGACCGCGATCCGGCCCCGCTCGTCGGGGTGCCACGAGATCATGGCCGCCGACCGCTTCACCTTGTTCGGGTCTCTGCCCCACCGAAGGTGCGTGCGAGAAGATGAGGGTGATTATGTGGTGCGTGAGAGGAGGAGGAGGAGGAGGGAGGAGGGGGGGGGGGGGGCGGCAGGGGAAGGAGGGGGACCCGGACTTGAGGGTGAGCAGGCAGCGGGGCTGGGTGATGTCCTGCGAGCGATCGGGTACCACGTCGTCGAAGTAATGCTCAGCAATATCAATGGCATCGTTCTGCTTCATCAGCTCTTCGGTCGTCCCCGTCAGACTCTTGACAGCCGAAATATAGACATCATCACGCTCGACCTTTGGGGAAAGGGGAGGGTGACAGTCGGATGAAGGGTCTCCGAACCTTTTTCCTGAACATATTCAAGTGATCGATTTCATTCGGGTCGATATCCTTGGGCCAGCCACCTTCCTTGTGCAGCATGCCTCGAGAGGCGATGCTGAAACTTTCTGTGTTTGCCTGTTGGTGGAAATGCGTTGATATTCCTCTTACGAATCAGGAAACACAGACTTCGTGCTCCGACATCTCAGGTGCGCACTGCACAGCGACAGTGGAAAGAGGCACCGGAGTGAAGTGAGCCTGCATCGCAGGATTCGAGGCGATATCAACGAGCATCTCGGGCCCGGTCACCGTGAAATTAGGGTGCCTGCCGAAGTCTTTGCGCTTCTTTGTGTACGGGAACACAAGATCCATTGTTCAAACGCGCGAAGCAAGTCGCGTTTAGTACCCCTGGGAGTGAGTAGCTCTTCGTCTTTCCACTCGAACGCCAAGGCCGAATTTTTCAGAGAACAATTTTTTTGTCTGATTAAATGGACGAGCTGCACCGGGTTTTAGTGGCCCGTTATTCTCGCCAACCCGCCGTTGCTGACGATCAATCCAATAATACTGCCGACCTCGCAACGTTTGGTCCTGGTCAACGGCTTGGTGGGACTGCATCTCGGCCCAGTTCTTCGCATCATTCCCCTCCCTCAGCACCATCTTCCTCCACAGTTGCACAAGGACCGACTGCCGAATCGGCTCCCCCAGCTCCCCCGGCGCACCAGCCGCCGCGGCGTGAGCTCGTTCCTCATCATTCCGTCCATCACTCCACCCATTCGGATGTGACCGAATCAGCCCCGTCTCTTCCTCGGCTCTCTGTTGGCACGCGGTCGGCCCCTCGCTTCGCGCCCCTCGTGGCGGCTCGGACACCCCCATCTCAACCCCTTTCCTCGACCCCTCCCCCTGCTCCCGATTCTGTCGGCAGTGCCCCTTCGGCGGCATCGCCGGCACCAATGTCACCCTCCACCCCACCCCCACCCCCACCCGTGCACGCGGCTGTCCCCCTCGCCGCCGAGGCGGGTCCCGCTCACCCATCTCTCTCCACGCGTCGCGTCCCCCTCGCCACTCGCGACCAGCGGCCTCTGGGTCCTCGCCGTGGTGCCACCACGGCCGCCCCGCCCGCCCATTCTTCTTCTTCTTCGGCTTCTTCCGTCCCTCGACGTCCGGCCGTCCCGCACACCCGCGCCGCTCCTGCCCCTCCCGCTCCCGCTCCTCCTCCCCCGCCCGCCCCCGTCCGGCGCTCGCGGACGCCTCCTCCTCCCGCCCCCCGGAGGGTCCCCCGAGGAGCAGGATCCCTGGGCGCAGGCCACCCTCCTGCAGCCGCCTCGGCGCCGCCTCCCGATGCCGCCGATCCCACCGCCCCTGCCCCTGCCCCTACCCCGCCCCCGCCCCCGAGGGGCACGAGGCTGCCGCCCCGGGGGCCGACGATGCCCATCCACAGGCGGCTCCCCACCCAGCGCCGCGCCGGCACGCATCCACGGGACCCACCGGGCGCCGCGATCGCCCCGCCCCACGGGCCGCCCCCCACGCGGCCCACCGGGGTGCCGAGCTGGCCCGGCAGATCGAGGCCCAGGACCGCCTGCTGGCCATGCGACTCCATGGGGCGATGCGGGGCCGGGGTGGGCCCATGCAACGATCCCTGGACGAGCTGCGGGCGTTGCAGGTCAGCCTCCTGGAGGCCCAGGAGGGCCGCCTGGTGGGCGGGGACCTCGAGTGGGCCCTCGGGGGCGGGGGCGGGGGCGGGCCGGCGCTCAGCCCCGACAGGGCGGCCCTCATCCGCCGGCTGCAGATGAGTGATGATGTTCCTGCCTACGAGGTCCGCGTTCGCCGCCGCCAACAGCCGACAGGAACCATCACCGCACCATCTCCTCCACCCCATCCCCTGACAGGAGCTCCTCAAGCTTGAGGACGTCCATCAGGGGCTGCCCCAGATGTGCATCGACCTGCTGCCCACATTCCCCTACAGGCCGCCTCCGCCCCGGGCCACAGCCACCGACCCAGGGCTGCCCGTCGCCCCAGCGGAGCCCACCCCGAGCGGGGCGGCGGGCACCGGAGAGAATCCCGAGGATAAGCTGTCTGCCGCCGCCAGCCCCCATAGCAGCTCCTGACAGTCTCCCGCAGGTCGTGCCCCATCTGCCTGGAGGAGTACAAGGAGGGCGAGCCCCTGCGGGTCCTGCCCTGCTTCCACCGGGCCCACCAGGAGTGCCTCGACCCCTGGCTCCGCAAGAGCAAGCGCTGCCCCATCTGCCAGACCATCGTCCAGATGGCCGAGTGGGGTGGCTCCCAGGAAAACCTCGCCTAGATCGTCGTTCCCTCTCGACCGGAGTCTTCGTGCCGGGCTGCGTTTTTGTGATGGGGTTGGAGGAATAATGTACACGCACGCAAACAATCGGAGAATCATCTCCTCGTGGTAGCGACTTGGGTAACACGTTCGAGGGTGTCAATGGAGCGGTCCAGACTGGCCAGACGATCCTTCAGAAGTGCCAGCCGCGTGCGAACGGAATGCTGTAAAGTGAGTTAAGGGAAAAACAAAAAGTCGATGCAAGAAGGCACCATATACAAAAATGGCAATCGATATCAAAACTGTTCAGGAATGTCCCCAGCCGGAGAAGAGAATGTGAAACAGTCTCGATTGCTGCTCTATTCTGCCAGTACTCTTGCATATCCGGAGAATATCTAGGAGCGTTCCACCAAAACAGTGAGGGCGGGCAAATGAGCATCAGACAGCGTTGCGTCGGCCATTTTTCGGTTTGGCGTATAGCTTATATCCCCAATTTGATTGCTGCTAAGATGGAGGAAGTGGACGCGCCCCCCTCGCCCCCTGATGAAGCAATCATTGCCTGGGTTTGTAGCCTCGTTGTCTGAGTGCTCATATCCCCTCCCTCGCCCCCCCCAGGTAAACTCCTTCCCCAATCTGTCCAAGCAATGTCACGCCCTTTCCGACCTCTCGGATGCTGTGCTTTTCTTTGAAATTCTCTCAAGAATGTTTGTCCCCTTGCCACCTCTGTTTTAACATGTCCTTCGCAGAGCACCACAGCATTTCGATCTATCCATGATCAAAACCGACGCTGGTGACAACTCGGTTTTACGGCTCCAAAACCTGCGACGCCTTGTGAAAGGGCTTCAGGATTTCTATCCTGACGTGCTTCATCAAAACTTCACCGCCGAATTCGACCTCCCCCTAATTTCGAGGCCTCCTCCCCCGGAGGGGGAGGCCGGCCCGTTCTCTGGGGCCGTGCTGGCGTTGGCGAAGTGTGTGCTCGGATGCGTGGTTAACTGTGACGAGACGGGGATGTATATCTCCGAGATCATGAACCTCCCCGTCGGCGTCCAGTCCGCCCTGATGCTCATCATCAAGACGGTCCGCCCTGGCCCTGGCCCTGGCCTGCGGGTATCACGATCTCTGCCGTTCGGTCCTTCTGCCCCGCTTCCTCAGGTTGTTGCCACTCCTGCGTCTGCCGCGACGGCTCCACACGGGGAAGGGCCGCCCGACCTGGACGACGACTTGTCCGTGCGCTCACTGCCCTCCCCTTCACTGCCCTCCCTGCCCTACTCTCTGCTCCCTCACTGCCCTCCCCCTCACTGCCCTCCCCCTCACTGCCCTCCCCCTCACTGCCCTCCCCCCTCACTGCCCTCCCCCTGCCCTCCCCCCTCACTGCCCTCCCCTCACTGCCCTCCCCTCACTGCCCTCCCCTCACTGCCCTCCCCCTCACTGCCCTCCCCCTCACTGCCCTCCCCCTCACTGCCCTCCTCACTGCGGCGCTGGCTCCCCTTCGGTCTGCAGCCCCGAGTCGGCACTGACGCGCCACGAAGATGACGGGGACGATCTCGGGCTGGGGATGTGCTCGGCCGGCCGGCATCACCCCGACGCGACCTCCCCCGGGGCCGAGGCCACCAGCCCCCGCGGTCCGGCCGACATTGGTCGGCCCCGCCCCCAACCGGCAGGCCCGACCGCCCGCTGCCCTTCACATTCGCTCACGTTCTCCCCATCCCACCCCCCCCCCCCCCCCCTGTGACCCCTTTCCCGGGGGGGCAGACCTGGGAGGACTTCTCTCGGCCAACAGCACGGTGGCGGGGGTGCAACAGGTTGCCCTGGCCCAGATCGAGCAGCTCACCGCCGAGCGGCGCGCCTTGGAGGAGCGCTGCGGGCGGCTCGAGGCCGACTTGGCCCAGCAGCGGGCCGCCGGTCAGGAGCAGGACCGCCGCCTGGCCGACATGCAGAGGCGCCTCGCCGAGACCGGCCAGCAGCTCGAGGAGGCCACCGCCCTCGCCCAGTCCGACAAGTCTGCCGCCACGCTCCCACCCCCGGTTGCTCCCACCCCCGGTTGCTCCCACCCCCGGTTGCTCCCACCCCCGGTTGCTCCCACCCCCGGTTGCTCCCACCCCGGTTGCTCCCACCCCGGTTGCTCCCACCCCCGGTCGTTCCACCCCCGCCCCGATCGGTCTCGTCGGCTGGGTTCTCTCGGCGTTTGGGTCGCCCCACCACCCGCAACCTCTTGGCTGGTGGGGACGGGATGGGGCTGCCAGGGAGACATTCACCCTCGAGCGGCACCACCTGGAGGCGGCCCTGGCCCAGCGCGACCAGGAGCTCGACACCCTGCAGCACAAGGTCCGCCCCCTCCCCGCCGCTGCGCCCAGGGTCGACGCCCCCAAGCCGACATCCGCTGGACTGACATCCCGCCCTTGATTGCGACCTGACCTGCCCCTCCCTCCATCCCCGCGGCCCCCGGCAGACCGAGCAGATGGCCACCATGCAGGCCGAGAACCGGGCCCTGCGGGACGAGCTGGACATGCTCCGCGCCAGCGCCACCGAGCAGGCCAGGCCCGACGAGTTCGCCGAGCGGTACCGGGCCAAGGTTGCCGAGATGGCAGACCTCCAGCGCCAGCTCAAGGCCCGCACCCCCGCTCCTGCCCCTGCATTCGCGGGCTCCGTCAGCCCCTCCCCAGGCTGACGGTTGGGCTGGGCCTCACCAGCCAATGAAATCCCGCCGCCCCATCTGCCGCACCATCTGCCGCAGGCCCTGGACGAGCTCAACACACGCTACCTGGACAAGCTCGCCTCGGCCGAGGAGGCCGCAAGGCAGGTCGGTACGGGCCCCATCATAGCCCCGACCCCCCGGTCCCCCGTCCCCCATCCCCCCGGTCGCCCCCAGCCAGCGCTGTCCGGTTGGCCGCTGGTCTCATTGGCCTCTCTGCCTCTGATCCCCGTCCCTGTCCCTGTCCCTGTCCCTGTCCCTGTCCCTGTCCCTGTCCCTGTCCCTGTCCCTGTCCCTGTCCCTGTCCCTGTCCCTGTCCCTGCGCAGGCGGGCCAGATGCGGGCCCAGTGGGAGGCTGCCCGGACGGCCCGAGATCAGGCCGAGCAGGCACGCGACGAGGCCACCGCCCGCCAGGCCGCCCTCGTCCGGACCCCCCCCCCCCCCCCCCCCCGGCGCACTGGGCGCTGGTTGGCTCATCGCTCACCTGGCTGCGGCGGGGTGGGCGGGGCGGGCAGACGGCCGATGCGGACCAGCTGCGGGAGCGCGTCCAGGCCCTCCGCGACGAGAACGCCCACCTGCGCGTCCGCATCGACACCCTCAGCGCAGCCGCACCCGCCGCCGCCCCCGCCGCCCCATCCGCTGGCCCTGCCGCCGAGCAGGCCGAGAACCCGGAGAGGTCCGTCCCCTTGGTGGCCGCCGAGTGCCGCGGGTGCGAGCGGGGTGCGGGGTGCGGGGTGCGGGGTGCGGGGTGCGGGGTGCGGGGTGCGGGGTGCGGGGTGCGGGGTGGCCTTGGCGCCTGTGGGCTGATTCTTCCATGTCCGCATCTCTGTGCTCCGTGCCGCGCCCAGCACGGCTGCCCTGCAGCGGCGGGTGGGGCAGCTGCAGCGGCGGCTGCGGGACGTGGAGCTCGAGCTGGACGAGTCGCGGGCCCTCCTCGCTGCCCAGAAGGAGCGCGCTCCCCAGCAGGGCCCCGCCCCCGCGGCCCCCGCCACCAGCGGGCCGGGCGTCATCTCGGAGGGGCAGCTCAGCGAGCTCCGCAATCAGGTCCCTGCCCTGGGCTCCTGGCGGCCGGGCGGGCGGCCGGGCGGGTGGGTGGACAGGGCGGTCAAGCGAATCCGTCCCATCGGGTATGCCCCGTTCACCGCGTCCCTCTCTGCCCGGCCCACCCTGCGCCCCACCAGGTCATGGCAGCCCGCCAGCAGGCCGAGAGCGCCGCCCGAGAGCTGCAGCTGGCCCGGCAGAGCAACGAGAGCATGCAGCTCAAGGTGGCCCGCGAGAAGGAGGTCCTCGCCACGGTCAGCGCGGCCCCCTTCCCCCACCCCCATCCTCGCCCATCTCGCCCATCGCCCATCCTCTCGCCCGCCCTGCGTGCCGACCCCTCTCCCATCTCACATTGGCTGGGCCCTTCATTCAGGAGCTGGACGAGATGCGGGCCCGGTTTGCCCCGCTGGTGGACAAGCTGTCCCGGCTGGAGCGGGACAACGCCCGGCTTCAGGAGGAGGCGGCCGCCCTCCCGGCCTCGCCCTCGGTGCTGCTGGCCGCCACTGGGACAGCCCCCGCCCCAGCTGGCGGAGCTGCCCGGCCCTCGACGCCGCCCCCCGCGGGCGCCCAGTCGGCCGTGCAGACACCCCAGCAGCTCCGGACGCCCCACGTGCCCCTCGTCCGCCAAAGGGACGCCCTCGACGGCCCACAGGCCGCTCCCCCAACGGGCTCCCCGCCGGTCCCAGGCACGCCCGTCCGTTCCTCCGCCTTGCTTCGTCTCGGCTCTCGTCTCGTCTCTCGTCTAGTCTTGGTTCTAGTCTCGGCTCTAGTCTCTCTCGTCGAGTCTCGGCTCGAGTCTCGGCTTTTCTTGATGCTCTGCTCTGCTCTGCTCTGCTCTGCTCTGCTCTGCTCTGCTCTTGTTGGGGGCTGTGGGGTGGGGTGGGGTGGGGGCTACAGGGCCGGGCCGACCTGACGCTGACGCCCGACGAGCTGCGGCAGCTGATCTGGGACAAGGCCGACCTGCAGCGGGGCCAGCAGGAGCTCAACGTGCGGCTGGCCGAGATGGAGGCCGACCGGAAGAAGCTCACCCAGAAGCTGGCCCACTACGCCAAGTTCCTCCGGGACCTGTCCAGCGAGAACAAGGTCAAGACCGAGCAGGAGGCGGCCCTGCGGCAGTCCCTCGAGGAGAAGGACCGGGCCATCCAGTACCTCAAGGACTCCCGCGAGGACACCGCCCGCAGCCTCTACAGGGAGCTCAAGCTCATGGCCTCGGGTCCGCGCCTCCCCGCCGCTCCCGCCTCGCCCTTCTCAACAGAGCACGCCGAGCGGCCTGCTGACGCCTTCCTCTGCTTCCTGCACCCGCTTCCTGCACCCACTTCCTGCACCCGCTTCCTGCACCCACTTCCTGCACCCACTTCCTGCACCCGCTTCCTGCACCCGCTTCCTGCACCCGCTTCCTGTGCTCCCTTGGCTGGCGCGGCTTCATCGGCTTCATTTCCATCGGCTGCTTCGTTTCCATCGCTGCTTCATGGGTCACAGCCTTCTACAATCTCTCCGGCGAGCTCTTCAAGGCTCAGGGCGGGGCCTACCTGCCGCGTGAGGGGCCCTTCTCCCACCTCATCCCCGCCCCTCTGTCGCGCCTCGTCCGGGCCGGTCCGCACCGCTCGCCTCCGGAGCCCGACCTCACCGCACCTCACCTCACCTCCACCGCACCGCACCGCACCGCACCGCACCGCACCGCACCGCACCGCACCGCACCGCACCGCACCGCACCGCACCGCACCTCACCCTCGACCATATCCTTTCCATTTTTGGGATGCTTTCCTCGGGATGGCATTCCCTTCCAGGAGGCGCCACTTCACCGCCATCGGCGGGGCCGCCCATCCCCAGCCCCCAGCCGCCCCCCCGGCCGTGGCCCCGTTTTTCGCCGGGCCCCATCTGACCCACCCTCCACGAGCCCAACCCACCAGCTGGCTGTCGGCCCAGCGGGGCAACCTGCTCATGCCCCTCTTGGCTTCGGTTCCTCGCACTCCGACTCGTCAACCCGTCCCCTCTTCGGCCGGCCCCAAACAGCAATCAATGTGATCGGTTTATTTCGATTCTCAGTTTCGAATTTGTGGAGTGAGCGCCAGTTTGTTGCAGTGGTGGAGTTTTTTTGCGGCTCAAATACATTAGCGAGGCTCGAGAAGTCCAAATTCTGGCTGACCGGCGGTACTATCGACTATCCGCGCAAGCCTCTCTGAGTTTTTCACTTCTTCATCTCGTTTATTGAATGAATACGGAAGTTTTTTCGTCGCCAAACTCGCCCTTGCGCCTTACGGACTCGCAGGATGCGCCGGCGGAACTTGTGGAACAAAATGATATTCAGACGCGACCCGCCTCTTTCCCGCCCGCTCCGCTTGAGTCTGAACCGTCTGGTACGGCGAGCACATGCACTGAGATTGCTCACGCGCTCGCCCAATCCGCATCGTCGGAAACGATTTCGGCCCATGGCTGTGATGTCCATTCCCGGATGAACTCTCCTGTCGCTGCTCCACGGCACGCCGCGCGGTGCCCTGACAGGGGGGAGCGCCCGGGCGGGGTGCAATTCCCTGGGGCCCCAGACGACCTTCAAGATGACCCGGCGACGCCCCCCCTGGCTCGAGCTACCGACCGGGGTGCTGAGGTGGAACCTCTGGTTGGCTCCTGTGGCCGTCGTGCGGCCTCGGCCTCTCGCGGCAGCCGCCGGGTGACCTCCCGGTCCAGAGCCTGGGGAGACCTGTGGACTGGGCCCCGTTGTTGGATGTCCTCGCAGCGCCCGAGCTGCGCCAACTTGCTGCCTCCCTGGGCAAGGAGGATTGGTTCGGGGAGGAGCCATCAGATTCGACTAAGAAGACTTTGGTGCCCGCCCTCGCCCGTGCCCTGGAGGGATCGCCTGGGGACGTCACATTGGAACTGGTGATACGCTGGGCCTGTCCTGGCGGAGCCGCCCCGGAGACTCGCGCACATCTTCAGGAGCTGCTCGCCTCACAAGCTCCGGCGGAACGCCATATGACCACGCCGCCCCAGACCCCGCCTGGCAGCGACCCGAGTGGGGCGAGCTCCGTCTCCGCTGGCCTCCTCTGGTCCTCTCCCACCCCCCCCGGCGACGCCAGGGTTGCCAGCAGTGCCTTTGCGGAGCCCTCCGCCTGCACCTCCTCCCAGGCTCGGGGCTACAGTGGCATCTCCCGCTACCGCGGCCCCGTTTGCTTCGCCACAGCTGTTCCGAGATTCTGCTGTTCCTGGGGCTGCTGAGCCCCCTCCCCCGCAGCCGGCCGCATGTTCACCCTCGCAACCCGCCCTTAAACCTGCTGCGCTCCCTCCCCGGTTTCGGCAGGGTGTGGTGCCCCCCTCCAAACTGTCGTGCGTCCCCCGCAGCCTGCTGTGCCCGTTCCGGCTGCTGTGCCTGTAGCGCCCGCTGCGCCCGCTGCGCCGACCGCTGCGCCGACCGCGGTGCCGACCGCTGCGCCTGCGGCGCCTGCTGGCCCCTCTCGAGCTGCCCCTCCCCCTGTGGCCTGGAGCCTTGCTCCTCTGCCGGCCGTTGGTTCTACACCTCCGCCTGCTTCAGGGGCCCCGGCGGAGCCCAAGGTCCCTGCCCCGTCGGTCCGGGCTGCGGCCCTGGCTCCCCAGCCCCCATTTGCGTGGGTGACGTACGCAGTGCCAATCTGCGAGTTGCCGCGCGGGCTGGCCAAGAGCCCAGTTGCGAGGGGGGCGCCCTCGCCGGTCGAGCTTGTGATCGGACAGGTGCTGGGTTTGGTGAGCGGCCTGCTGAAGGCCCTGGGACGCCACCTGCCGCGGGTGGAGGACCCTGACGTCTTTGACACCGTGGCTGCGTTGGCGATGGAGTTGCGGCGGCTTCCGGTGGATGACCTTCCGATTGACCTGGCACGGACTTTGCGTTCCCTCCTGCTCGCCTTCGGGCCTGCGAGCGGAGCCGTCTCCAATGAGCCCGCGGTTGGCCCCTCGGTTGGCGGGTCGGCCCCGGTGACCGGTGGACCAGCCCCCGGTGGCCCTGCGCCGGTACCCGCTGGCCCTGTGATCTTCACGGCCGCGGAATCAGTGGTGAACCCAGCCCGTGCAGTTGGGGTCCCTGTGCCTCCTGGCCCGGTGCATGCTGTGACCTCGAGACCGGCGGCGCAAGAGGCACCGCGAAGGGCGGCCGAAAAGCAAATGACCGTGTTCCTGCGCCGTCGGGGGGAAACCCTCTGGCAAGAGGCGTTGGCCCAACTGCCGGAGGCCCCGTCGGAAACCCGATATGGCCAGCAGGGCCTGGAAGGCCGGTTTTGTTTCGTCGACCTCTCCTATGAGGCCGGCAAGCGGCTGTTGGCGAATCCTCCGCCCGGACTTCATGCCGATCGGGCCAGGCCGCGCAGGGTTGAAGCCGAGACACGGGGGGAGGCCCAGGCTCAGCCGCTCTCAGAGGTCCGCCGGCCAGAGACGGGGAGAGGACATGCTGGTGCCTCTACGAAGAACGTGGTGGCTGCCCCGGTGGATGATGACCCTGTGGTGATTGCGACTGGGCCGGTAGTCCTGGATGATGAGGACGATGGAGGGATGGCCCCGGTGGCCCCAGCGGGTGAGCCGGCCCAGAGGAGGAAGCCTCAGCGCGCGGGGAAGCAGCCAGCCGGGACGGCCCCAGGTGTGACTGCCCCTGTGAAGAGGCAAGGCGGGGAGCGCCGGCGCCGGTTACAGAATGAAGCGCCCCAAGGCCTCATCCAGCTGCTGCCAGACGGAAGATTCGCCTGGGTGGAGCCAGTGACGCTGGATCAAGAGAAGGGACGTGCCTTTCAAGGCCGAGGCCATCGTGGGCGAGGCCATCGTGGGCGAGGCCGGGGAGGCCGGGGAAGACCCCTCTTCTAAGTCCCTCTCAAGCCCACCGCAGGCCCGGGCGATGCGACTCCTTCGTGTGGAGTTTGAGAAGGAAAGCATGGGACACCGGTATCCCCAGCCGGTGCCGCAGGGCCTGCTCTCTGGTGCTGGCTTGGCTGTTGCTCTGCTGTCGCCTGTGCTCTTGGCCCCGCCTGCTGCGCCGCTGCCGGGTGCCGCCTTGGCCGCTGTTCCGCCGGTGCCTGGCCCTCGGCCGGGTGCTGGCGCCTCGGGGGGCCGCCGCTTGTCGGTGCCGTCGGCCGGGCCGCTCGGGTCCGCGTCTGGGGGTTCGGTGGCTGGCCCGTCGGGGTCGGCGCCGTCCCCGGGGCCTCCGCTGCCTGTGCTCTTGGCCCCGCCTGCTGCGCCGCTGCCGGGTGCCGCCTTGGCCGCTGTTCCGCCGGTGCCTGGCCCTCGGCCGGGTGCTGGCGCCTCGGGGGGCCGCCGCTTGTCGGTGCCGTCAGCCGGGCCGCTCGGGTCCGCGTCTGGGGTTCGGTGGCTGGCCCGTCGGGGTCGGCGCCGTCCCCGGGCCCCCGCGGCCTGTGCTCTTGGCCCCGCCTGCTGCGCCGCTGCCGGGTGCCTCCTTGGCCGCTGTTCCGCCGGTGCCTGGCCCTCGGCCGGGTGCTGGCGCCTCGGGGGGCCACCGCTTGTCGGTGCCGTCGGCCGGGCCGCTCGGGTCCGCGTCTGGGGGTTCGGTGGCTGGCCCGTCGGGGTCGGCGCCGTCCCCGGGGCCCCGCGGCCTGTGCTCTTGGCCCCGCCTGCTGCGCCGCTGCCGGGTGCCGCCTTGGCCGCTGTTCGCTGGTGCCTGGCCCTCGGCCGGGTGCTGGCGCCTCGGGGGCCACCGCTTGTCGGTGCCGTCGGCCGGGCCGCTCGGGTCCGCGTCTGGGGTTCGGTGGCTGGCCCGTCGGGGTCGGCGCCGTCCCCGGGCCCCGCTGCCTGTGCTCTTGGCCCCGCCTGCTGCGCCGCTGCCGGGTGCCGCCTTGGCCGCTGTTCCGCCGGTGCCTGGCCCTCGGCCGGGTGCTGGCGCCTCGGGGGCCACCGCTTGTCGGTGCCGTCGGCCGGGCCGCTCGGGTCCGCGTCTGGGGTTCGGTGGCTGGCCCGTCGGGGTCGGCGCCGTCCCCGGGGCCCCCGCTGCCTGTGCTCTTGGCCCCGCCTGCTGCGCCGCTGCCGGGTGCCTCCTTGGCCGCTGTTCCGCCGGTGCCTGGCCCTCGGCCGGGTGCTGGCGCCTCGGGGCCGCCGCTTGTCGGTGCCGTCGGCCGGGCCGCTCGGGTCCGCGTCTGGGGTTCGGTGGCTGGCCCGTCGGGGTCGGCGCCGTCCCCGGGGCCCCGCGGCCTGTGCTCTTGGCCCCGCCTGCTGCGCCGCTGCCGGTGCCGCCTTGGCCGCTGTTCCGCCGGTGCCTGGCCCTCGGCCGGGTGCTGGCGCCTCGGGGAAGCCGCCGCTTGTCGGTGCCGTCGGCCGGGCCGCTCGGGTCCGCGTCTGGGGGTTCGGTGGCTGGCCCGTCGGGGTCGGCGCCGTCCCCGGGGCCCCCGCGGCCTGTGCTCTTGGCCCCGCCTGCTGCGCCGCTGCCGGGTGCCTCCTTGGCCGCTGTTCCGCCGGTGCCTGGCCCTCGGCCGGGTGCTGGCGCCTCGGGGGCCACCGCTTGTCGGTGCCGTCGGCCGGGCCGCTCGGGTCCGCGTCTGGGGTTCGGTGGCTGGCCCGTCGGGGTCGGCGCCGTCCCCGGGGCCCCCGCTGCCTGTGCTCTTGGCCCCGCCTGCTGCGCCGCATGCGATGCTGCCTGGCCTATCCGGGCCTGCCTTGCCTGCGCCCCGCCTCTGGTGCATCTGCTGCCGTCCGGGGTCAGGCTCCTGCCTGCCTGCGCCGCACCGTCTGGTGGCCGGGTGCCGGTGCCGCCTGGCCTTTTGCCGGTGCGCTTGCCACCCGGGTGGCCGTCGTTTGCGGGTGGCCGCGTCCCGATGCCTCCGGGGCCTTTGTCGGTGCGCTTGCCGCACGGGGCCGTCGTTTGCGGGGCAGCGAGTGGCCCGCCCGGGTCCCCGCTGTCCTCGGGGCCCTTGCTGCTGATGCCGCCCGCGCCGCATGCGCCGCCTGCGCCGCCTGCACTGCCTGGCCTCTGTCCGCCTTCGCGGGCCTGGCCGGTCTCTGGGCCTTTGTTTCCGCAGCCTGCGTGGTCTTCCGCGCCGTGCGGTTTCCCGATGGTCCAGTGGACGCCTTTTGCTGCTCCGCATGTCTGGCTGGCCGGACCCCGGGTGGCGCCCCTTGTGGCGCTCCCGGCACCCGGTCTCTCCCTGCATCGGGCCGCTTCGCCGGGTGGCCGATCGCTCGTCTTGCCGGTGCAATTTCCACAGCGGCCGGCGCAATGGAACGCTGAGGTTGGGCTGAGCCCGATCGGACCCAAGCCGCCCCGGGCCCCGTGCCCGAGGCTCCCCCACCTGCTGCCAAGCCCTCGTCCTTGGACCTGAGGTGCTCTCCCCCAGCACCTCCCGAGAACTTTCGGGCCCTCTGCTGGAATGTGTCCAGCATCCGCGCACGGCACCGTGCCCGTGCGGTGGCCGATCTGTCCCGCGGAGTCCAGGCCGTCTTTCTTACTGAGACCTGGCTCTCCGACCAAGAGGCCCCCATCCAGGGTTTCCGCTGGTTTGTGGAAGGCCACGCGAGCTGGACCGGCGAACGTCCCTCTGGCGGGGTCGCCCTTGGTCTCTCCGGGCCATGGGCCCAAGGAGCTCGCCGTCTATCCCCCCCACCTGCACGACTGCACGGTATGGGTCGTATCAAGGGCTTTCTCTTTGGGGCATGCTACTTTAAGCCACGGAGCTTCGGCGCCTATACGGCTGGGGAACTCTTCGAGTGCATCCGCACCCTGCGCCCCCTGCAGCCCCTGTGGTGATCGCCGGCGATTTTAATGTGCATGTCCCCTCCCCCCTCGGACAACGGCAATGAGCAGGGGGGAACTCCTGCAGCTGCTGGCTGAGCAAGCCGGGCTCACCATCGCGGCCCAGGATGGGGACGCCCCGCTCCCAAGCTATGACCCTGGGGGCTTAAGGCATGTATCCACCAAGGTGGATTATTATCTGCTGGACGGCCTCCAGCAACCGCGGGAAGTGGTGGCACCGCGGGCGGCCAGCCGCAATCTGCTGGACCCGATGGGCCAGGAGGTCCCGGATTCAGCGTGCGAGCACCGCGCTGTCCACCTCTCAGGCACAGTCCGCGTCGCCCCGCCCCCGCCCAGGCGCAAGGGTCGCACCAAGCCGCGGTGGGCCTGGTGTTTGGACAAGGCCAACTGGGCCCACTTCGAGGAGGAGGCATCCCTCGGGGCTGCCGACCTCCTCTCCGCCTGGAGGCGGACACCAAGAGTCTGGCCTCCCCAGAGCTGCTGAAGTTGAGATGGGACCAATTGCTGGCTCTTCTCCGCCGCGCTGGCAGGGAAGCGGTTGGAAGGAAGCGGGTCACCGCGGCCTCCCGAGCATGGTGGACCCCTCGGCTCGCCGATCTGTGGCGGGCCAAGATGGCCCAGAGGAGAGGCCCTGGTGTGAAGGCAGCCCGCAGCGCCTTTCGGCGGGAGGCCCGAGCGGCGAAGAGCGGCATGATGGCCGAGTTCCGCCTCTCGGGGAGCGATCCTGGTGGTCCCTCACACGGCTCTTGGGGAGGAGCACCCTGAAGAGAGCCGACCAGGGAGCTGGGGGTGGGCCTCGAGGAGTTCACGGCCCATTTCCGCAAGGTTGGAGATGCTGCCCGGGCCACCGCCGCCGCTACCCAGCCTCGAGTTTGAGCCGTCGTCAGCAGGCCGGATGGCAGCCACCATGGACAGGCCACTCACTCGGGAGGAGGTGGAGCTGGCCCTGGGGATCTGCGGAGTGGCGGAGCGCCGGGACCGGACGGCATCCCCGCTGTTCCTGAAGCGGGCAGGGTCAACGTTCACCGAAGCCCTCCGCCTCTTCTTTGAGCTCACCTGGCGGTGGGGCCTGTGGCCGGAACAGTGGCGCCTCTCCCACTTGGTACCGGTCCACAAGAGCAAGGGAGGCCAGAGCCCGACCGCATACCGCCCGATTGCCCTGGCCCCAGTGGCCTCCAAGGTGCTGGCCCTGGCCCTGGACCGGAGGCTGCGGTCCTCCCTGGAGCCGGGCCTGGCGGAGGAGCAGGGAGGCTTCCGCCGGGAGCACTCGGCGGTCCAGCAGGTCATCGCCCTGCAGGAGATCGTGGCCCTCCGCCGCAAGGCCAGGCTGAGCACGTACGCAGCCTTCTTGGACATCCGTGCCGCCTACGATACCGTCGACCGACACATCTTGTGGGCCATCCTGCAGGCGCGTGGCTGCCGGGGCTGCCTCCTGCTCCTGCTGATGGCCATGTACGCGAAGACCGAGGCGGCGGTTGTCGTACGAGGCGAACGGGGCCCATCTTTGAGATTCACCGTGGCCTGCGACAGGGGTGCCCGGCATCCCCGGGCCTGTATCTGTTCTTCATTGACGGCCTCGTGCGGAGGCTGCGGGCGCGAGGCCACGGCGTTCTGGTGCCCGGCAGGAGGGAGCGCATCCCGGGTCTGCTATTCGCGGACGACGTCTCTGTCCTTGGCGAGACCCCGAAGCCCTGCAGCAAGCTCTCGACGAATGCGACGTGGTGGCACGAGAAAGGCGCTTCGAGTGGGCGCCTGACAAATGTCGGTCGATGGCCTTTGAAAACTGGGCGGCCCAGCGCGAGGAGAAGCGCAAGAAGGAGCCCACTGCTGCGAAGCCGAAGCCGGAACCATGGTCAGTCCGTCTCAGCGGCAAGACGTTGGAACAGACCAGAGTCTTCCGCTTCCTGGGCGCGGAACTCGAATGCGATGCACGTACAAAGGCCCACACGAGCGGACGGATCCGGGCGGCCTGTGCGATGAGGGGCTCCATCAGCCGGCTGCTAGGCCGTGTTGGGGCCGTCCCTCCGAGGCTGCTCTGTGCATTGTGGCGCACCTTTGCCCTGCCGAAGTTGCTCTGGGCGGCGGCGGCCTTCCCTGACCTGCGCGACCAAAGGCCGAGCGAGCAATGGACTCGGTTCAACGCGTCTTCGCCTGCTATGCCCTCCAGTGTATGGGGCAAGCATCATCCGCAGCGGTCGAGGCCGATCTGGGCCTGATACCGGTGGCGGCCTTGCGGGCCCAGGAGATTATGTTCGAATGGGGCCGCATCAAGCTGCTGCCGCAGGGCCGCCTGGTCCGCGAACTGGTGGAGCTGGGTGAGAAGCTCCCAGAGGTGAGGACAGGACACCAGTGCATCGGCGAATGGGCCGGGGCTGCTGAGGCGGTCATGGCGGACTATGGCCTTGGCACGGGGTGCGCCCGGTGGACGAGGCCATCCGGACCATCGGCATCGGGGCCTGGAAGGACTTGGTCCGGAAGCGAGTGCGCACACATGTGGAGGCCAAGTGGCGCGCGAGATGGAGGACGCCTCGCACCCAAGGCTGGCACTCCTGCGGCAGGTCAAGCAGGACTTTGGCCACAGCGAGGCCTACCTGGACGACATGAGCCCGGCGGGGCGCCGCATAGCAGCCCAACTGCGCGCAGGGATGTACCTGAACGGTGAGTTCATGCGCACCTGGAAGAACAGGCCTGAGGCGAAGCGCGGGGAGCCTGCATCTGCTGCAACGACGCGGGACCACTCGAGGACGCCCAACACATCATCCAGCAGTGCCCCGCCTACGAGGAGCTCCGCAAGAAGGCCTGGGACCGCCTCCATGCGGTCCTGGGGGCCCCGGACTGGGCCCATCTCGAGGCCCTGGGCGCGGACAAGTGGCAGGTCATGATCGGGAGGCCGGCCGCTGGTTGGGGGCGCCCGACTCGTGAGGCCGTCAACCGGATTGCGGGAGACTTCTTGGCCCAGGCCCATGCGCGCCGGCTGCAACTGCTCAAGGTGCGACGAGCCGAGCCACCGCGGACGGCCGGCGATCGGAGGGCCCGGCGGGAGACGACACCACCGGGGCTGAGCCAAGGAAGGCTACCTGCTGTGCCCATCCAGCAGACTAGCGGCCACCGAAACGAGGCCTCCACTACATAGCAATCGACAGAACCCCTCTCCTTTGCGGGTGGACGACGGCAGCGTCAGGCTCGCCGGGTGGGCTCGTCCTCAAAACCTGCGGGGAGGGGGGGGAAGTCTTAGGTCGTCGCTCTTCCATCCATTTTCTCTCCCTGGCTTGCTTTCGGGGCGACCTAGGATGGTGGCATACCGACCAAGCGCAACCACGAGGCCGAGGCTCACCAGTGAAGGAGGTGGGGGTGATGAGATGCGATGCACTTTGAGCCGAAGCCTATCGGAGGTGATGAGGTGACGGGGGAATTGGGGGATAAAACCTTTTGTGATTTCTTTCTCATGGCTCCTTAGTTAGCCTCACACGAGGCTGCATTAACACGAGACTGACTGACTGGCTCGTGGTCACTGGTCATTCTCACCTAGGGCCCAATCCACAAATCGAGTGGTCCGCTCACCGTTCAGCCACCTCCCTTTCGATATTTATTTGTAAATACCATCCAGAAAAAACAAATGGGCGCAATTCATGGCAAGCCGCTTCCCTCGACCACTCCACGGGGCAAGCCGATGATCCCCACTGCCGGGAGCGCTGAAATTCCGCTTGCTCGGAGTTCCGTTTTCATCGAAAGTCGGGACTTCGCTGCCGAGGTGACTGTTGCACAGTTTTTTGTCAACACTTCCCGAAACCCGGTTGAGTGTGATTATGCCTTCCCGCTTCCGATGGGAGCGACCGTCTTCAAATACGAGGTCCAAACAGAGGACAAATTGATCAAGGGTCAAGTCATGGAAAAGGAAGAGGCCCACAACCAGGCCGATGATGCCATTGCTCAGGGTCTGCAGACACCGGCACCCCGGGCGTCACTATTTCCTCCCCTAGGCCACGGGACCTACATGCTGGAGCAAGAGACCGAAACGAAGTTCAAGGCCTCCGTTGGCAACCTTCCTCCCAACGGGTGGGCCTGCGTGCGGCTGGGCTTCCTGATGGAGCTGGGCGCCCACCTGGACACCATCCGGCTGCTTGTCCCCAAGGCCTTGGCCCCGCCCGTGGGCGTGCGCCACTCGCGGATCCCGGCCGATGTCCTGCAGCGAGTGGGGCCCCTCTTCGAGGCCCGGTTCACGACGAGCTTCGTCATGCGCAACCTGCGGGCCCCCGCATCCCCCGGGGTCCTCATCCGGCCCGTCGGTCTGCCCCAAGCCCCGCCATCCCCCTTCGGCCGCAGATCTGACGCTCGGCACCCCCTCCAGAGGGCGGCCACGGGGCCACGGTGCGCCTGGAGGGGGAGCACCTCAAGCAGGACCTGTGCATCGAGTTCGAGGCCGACCGGCCCGCCATGGGGTCCGCCTGGCTGGAGCCCTCGCCCGCCCGGGGCACGGCGGCGGCCCTGGTCTCGGTCTTCCCGCAGATCGTCGAGGAGCCCGACCTGGACGACCTCTCGCCCGAGATCAACTTCATCGTCGACCGGTCCGCAGGCGCCCCCTCCTCCTCCCCATCCCCCCCCCCCCCCCCCCCCGGCTCCGCTCCGCTCCACTGGCGGCCCTCGCCTCACCCGTGCCCCCCTGCCTGGACGTGCCCCTGCCTGGACGTGCCCCTGCCTGGACGTGCCCCTGCCTGGACGTGCCCCTGCCTGGACGTGCCCCTGCCTGGTTGTGCCCCTGCCTGGTTGTGCCCCTGTCTGGACGTGCCCCTGCCTGCCTGGATGTGCCCCTGCCTGGACGTGGCTGCTGTGCCTGCGTGACTGTGCGGCGGCAGGTCGGGTTCGATGAGCGGGGGCAAGATCGCGGCCGCCAAGGCTGCCCTGCAGGTCTTCCTGCGCTCGGTGCCGCCCCACTGCCGGTTCAACATCATCGGGTTCGGCTCGTCCACCGTGACCTGCTTCCCCGCCGCCCGCCCCTACGACGACCGCTCGCTGGCCGAGGCCACGGCCCACGTGGACCTGATCAAGTCCGACCTGGGCGGGACCGAGCTCATCCAGCCCCTGGACCAGGTCTTCGGCCGGAAGGCCGACCCGCACTTCCCCCGGGTCATCTTCCTGCTCACCGACGGCCAGGTCAACAACCGCGGTCCGCCGCACGCCCCCGCCCACCGCCCCTCGCCCCGCCCTCGCCCCGCCCGCCGCCCGCCGCCTCGACTGTGGGATGATGGGGTGGTGGTCCCCATCTGACATCGTGCACGCCTGTGCCACCACCTGCCCCCGCCGCCCCCCCCCCCCCCACCAGACGAGTGCATCGAGTTCGTCCGGCTGCACGTGGCCGACACGCGGGTCTTCACGTTCGGCCTGGGCACCGACTGCGACCACGACCTCTGTGAGGGCCTCGCCAAGTCTGTGCCCCACCGCCGGCCCGCCTGCCGCTCCAATGGTTGCTGCTGTGCTGCTGATGCTGCTGATGCTGCTGATGCTGCTGATGCTGCTGATGCTGCTGATGCTGCTGATGCTGCTGATGCTGCTGATGCTGCTGATGCTGATGCTCCGGGTCTCCCTCCCTGCTCCGCCCGCCCTCCCTGCTTGGGGTCTTCTTTCGGATGGGGGCGACTGCTTGTCCCGCGTGCTCACGCTCCGCTCTGGGGTCCAGGGCCGGCGGGGGGCTGTGCAAGTTCGTGGATCACGCATCGGACGGGCTCGAGGCGATCATCATCACCCAGCTCAACCAGGCCATGAAGCCGGTCTTCGTCCCGTCGGGCGTGCACTGGTCGGCCCCCCGCCCCCCGCCCCCCGCGCCCCTTGCCCCGCCCTGAGACGGGCAGGCCCACGCTCGCCTCGCCCCTTCCCCTGGCCCCTTCCTGGCCCCTTCCTGGCCCCGCTGATTTCCTCGGGTCGTCGCCGCCCCTCAGGAAAATCCCCGCGGGCCTCCGCCTCCGCCAGGGGCCCTTCAACCTGCCCTGCGCCTTCGCGGGTGAGCGCATCCTCGTGTACGGCCTCCTCGAGCCCGCCCCGCCGCCCCACCCCGCTGCCCCACCCCGCCGCCCCGCCGCCACCGAGCCAGCGGGCGCCCTGTGGCGCCCCCGCGCCCCGGTGCCTCCCGTGGGTGCGGCCGAGGGCCAACGCGGCCGAGCGGACGCCGTACACCTTCGAGGCGGCCGCCCCGGGGAGCAGCCCTCGGTGCGCCTGACGGGCTTCGTGGGCACCCGACCACGCATTCACCCTGCCCCTCGCCCCCGTCCCCGCCGAGCAGGTCCGCTCGCGTCCCTCGCGCCTCCGTTGCTGCTGCCCCTGCCCTGGCGGCGGCCGATGCGCACCCTCGCGCCCTTGCCCTTGCCATGGCTCAGCCGGATTCTGTCTCACCTCGTCGCCTCGTCTCGTCTCGTCTGATGTGTGTGTGTGTGTGGGGGGGCAGGCGCACGAGACCATCCACCGGCTGGCGGCCCACAGCCTGATCGCCTCGATGGAGGCCCCGAGTCGGCCACCCTGAAGGGCGACATTGTCCGGCTGAGCCTGGCCTACGGGCTGGTCTGCCCCGAGACGGCCTTCCTGGCCATCGACGAGCGCGAGTTCAACCCCGAGGCCGCCCCCACGGGGGCCAGCCAGCACGTCTCGATCGGGGTCGACGGCAAGACTTCCACCGTCCAAGAGTCTGCGCCCCCTGCCCGTCCCCTGGGTGCCGTTCGGCCCACCACTTTCCCCGCCCTGGCCCAACCCAACCCAACCCACCCCAATCCAACCCCGGGTCGCATGCCGTCTCACCTCCCGTACTGTCCCCTCCGCCCCCCACGCTCAGCCACACCGCCCCGTACCAGCCCCCCGCCCACCCGATCTTCCCGCCGGGCTACCGCCACGTCCGCATGGCCGGGTCCGCTCCCTGCCCGCCCTTCCGCCCTCCTGAGCGATTCCTGACCTGCGCCCCCCATGACCCACGCCCCTCTTGGCCCGTGGGCCCCTCTGCGGCGGCTTTCTCGCAGGATCGTCGCCGCTCCGCTGATCGCCCCCACCGCTATCCCCTCGCCATGGGGGGCCGGGGCGGCTGTGCCACCCGGAACGGCTTTGGCGGCGCCCGGGGCGGCCGGGGCGGCGCCCATGAAGGCGGCCATGGCCATGCCGTCCGTACCGCCCATCCTGCCCTGCCACTGCCACTGCCACTGCCACTGCCTCTGCCTCTGCCTCTGCCTCTGCCCCCCCCCCCCCCCCCCCCCCCACGCCCCCTCCACGCCCTGCCCACCACACGTTCTTGCCGACTGCGAGCTGCCCGCTGCTCGCCCTTTCCCGCCACCGCTCGGGCCTCCCCTCAGGGCTGTTGGCGGTGGGATGTGTGGCGGCACTCGGGCCTCTGCTCTGCTCAGCAGCCGGAGGAGCCGAGACGCCCCGCTGATGTCCTCCCTCTCCGCGGCCCCGATGTCCGCGGCCTCCTCGATGATGCCCGTCGCCCGCCCGGCGGCCATGCGCGAGTCCGCCCGCAAGTGCAAACGCTCCGCCGACAGGTCCGTCCGGCCGCCCATCCGTTCATGTGGCCTGCCTGCCTGCCTGCCTGCCTGCCTGCCTGCCTGCCTGCCTGCCTTCATAACGCCTCCCTGCCTGCCTTCATAACGCCTCCCTGCCTGCCTTCATAACGCCTCCCTGCCTGCCTTCATAACGCCTCCCTGCCTGCCTTCATAACGCCTCCCTGCCTGCCTTCATAACGCCTCCCTGCCTGCCCGCTCGGACAGCGCCGTGCACATGCGCTTCAGCGACGTGCGGGCCGAGGAGGAATGCCGGGACCGGGACCGGGACCGGGAGCGCAGCCGCAGCCGGGGCGCCTCCGCCTCCGCCTCGGAGGACGACGAGGACATTGCCGACGAGCTGTCTGCAGGCGCCGCCCCGATGGCCCTCGAGGCGGCCCGCGGCCCCGCCCCGCCGGTGGCAGCGGCAGCGGCAGCGGCAACCATGGTCCGCGGCCCCGCCCGCCCCGCCTGCCCAATCCGCCGCCGGTCGCCTCGGGTGGGACACTGGCGGGCCTCGGGTGGCCCGTTGGTCTCACAAGACCTGCTGTACCGCCCGGTTCCCTTCCCCGCCCAGAACGGCCCCGCCCAGAACGGCCCCGCCCCGTCCCCATCAGGCCCCGTCCCCGAGGGCCTCCCCGGCATCATCCGGCTGCGGGTCGAGCCCCCGCGCTCCCCAGTTCCCACTCTATCTGCTCGCCACCCTGGGCTGGCCCTTCCTCCTGGCTTGCTTCCATTCCCATTCCCATTCCCATCCCCCTCGCCTCTGTCCCCAGACGGCCCTGGGCTTCTGGGAGTGGACGGCCGCCCTTGCGGGGGTGTTGCACAGCAGCCTGGATGCCCTGGCGGCCGTGGCTGCGGGCTGGCCCGAGGCGGGGCCCCTCCCGAGGCCGACCGGCAGCGGCTGGTGGCCACCCTGGCCGTGCTGGCCTTCCTGGCCAAGCGGTGCCCCGAGAGCCAGCCCCAGTGGCAGCTGATGGCCCGCAAGGGGCGCCAGTACTGCCGCAAGGCCCTCCAGGGGGCCGCCATCGACCCCGAGCTGGCCGCCCCATGGGCCAAGGCCCTCGAGGCCCTCTTCTGAGGGCCCCTGCCGTGAGGAGTGTGCGGCGTTGTACATCATCGGCGTGCAGGGCGGCGAGGGTCGTGGTGAGCTGTCGATATCGGCTGGGCGGATGCGCTGTTGTACATCTCGGAGCTGGGGGCGTTGGCCGGGAGGCCACCGGGCCCATGATGAAGATGAACATGATGATGATGAACATGAACATGAAGATCTGGAGGGGCAGGAAGGACGGGGGGCGAAGGGGAGGGGGAGATTGGAAAAGGAAGGGGCGAAGGGGGGGAAGATCGAGGGCGAACGAGGCGCCTGCCAGGGCCCGCGGCCCTCAAAGGACCCGCATGGGAGGCACTGCAGAGAGACCGAGACAGCAGACGGAGGTCAAACGGTGCCCAACCGCCATGGTCAAGGGGCAGGGCAGGGAGGGGGCAGGGCAGGGAGGGGGCAGGGCAGGGCAGGGCGGGTACAGTGTAGGGCGGAGACAGGGTGGGGCGGAGACAGGGTGGGGCGGAGACAGGGTGGGGCGGGGGCGGGGCAGGCGGACCGATCATGTTGCCGATGAAGCCCCCGATGACGATGGCAACCTGCGGCCCCACCGAACCGCCCGTCCGATGCCCATCCAGCGGCAGAGCCCAGAGCCCAGAGGAGCATGAAGTGCGGGCGGGGCGGGCGGGGCGGGGGCGCGGGCAAGGGCGGGGCGCGGGGCGGGGCGCGGGGCGGGGCGCGGGGCGGGGCGCGGGGCGGGGCGCGGGGCGGGGCGCGGGGCGGGACGGGGCGGTGCACGGACGGCCGTGACGAGCATCCGCACGAGGAACTCGCTCCCGTCGACGGTGACGAAGGAGCCGCCGCCCATCAGGGCCAGCATCCCCTTGACCCCGCTGCTCCCGGGCACAAGCATCAGCGTCCCCTGCTCGCACCCACCCCGCGGGCCCATCAGCCAGGCTCGGAGGGGGAGGGGAGGGGAGGGGAGGAGAGGAGAGGAGAGGGGGGCGATGCGGGCAGCAGGGGCGGCGGGCCCGAGTGCGGACGAGTGTGCCTGGGATGATGGAGGGCTTGCGGGTGAGGCGCGAGTAGATGTTGCAGAAGACCACCAGGGCCGACTCGGCCACGATGCTGCCCAGGCCCGAGATGGCCACGTACCGGTCCATAACGATCGACAGGGCAACCGCGGCGCCCGCGGCGATGTTCAGCACCAGCAGCTGCCGCAGGCCAGCGTCCAACAGCACAGCCATCGAGGTCACCTGCGGCCCCCCCCGCCACATCCCGCCCCCCGTCCCGCCCGCCCGCCAGTGGTGAGGCCGGTCATTTGCTCTCCCCTTCCTCTTGATGGGAACCCCTGGGTGGGGATGGGGGCATCCGAAGCGAGCTGCTTCTGCCAACCCCAAACCCCGAGATCGATCCACGGCGGGGGGATGGGTGGGGTGGGGGGGGTGGCCGGCGGGAGATGGCGAGGCGATGTGTGATGAGGCGGCTGAGCACAGGAGGGGACGGACGGCGATGGGGGTCGTCAGGAAGGCCCACCAGCCCGAGATGGGGATCGTCGGGGTCAGGGGCGCCACCCGGGCCTGCCGCCACCCCCCATCACCCCATCACCCATCACCACCACCCCCCCCCCCCCCCCCCATCCGGGTCCGGGCGCCCGTCGAGAAAGCATGAAGGAAGGACACGACGTCACCATCAACCAACCGCCTTGGCGCCACGGCCCCAGACGACAGCCGCATACTGCACACACCCCGGAGGGGCACTCCCCACTCACTGCGAGGGGGTGGGGCAGGGTGGGCAGGGTGGGCAGGGGGGGGCAGGGTGGCGGACGGGGAAGAGCCTGGTGACGGATGTGCCGATGGCCAGGCCGTAGCCGAGCTCGGTGGAGATGAGCAGGGCGTAGAGCAGCTTGGACGAGCCCGCCACCACGTTGCGGGTGGCCAGGTCGGCGATCGAGTTGGTGAAGGGCAGCCCCGGCAGCGCCCAGACGATGCCCGCCAGGCAGCAGGGGCCCGCCAGGATGGGGCCGAACCACTGGGTCCCGTCGCAGATCGACACCAGCACCCCCACCTGCCCCGACCACGGCCGCCAACATGAGCCCCAGCGGGTGGAGACCAACATGAGCCCCAGCAGGTGGAGACGAACATGAGCGGGCAGCCCTGACCAAACAGCCCCCACGGGCGGGGAGGCGGAGGCGGAGGCGAGGGCGGGAGGGGGCGCCGACCACGAGGGCCGCGACGGGCTCGAAGAGGCGCGCGAAGACGCTCACCTTGGCGGCCAGCAGCAGCAGCAGCCCCACCACAAAGCCCATCACCAGGCTGACTGCGGCCCCGCGCCACCCCGGCCATCGATCGGCACCCAACAGGAAGCCAAGCCGCCCCCCGACAGCACCCGCCCATTGGCCAGCGGATCGGATCGGGTCGGATCGGGGGGAGGGTGGGAGGGACAGCTGCTGTGCTGGCCGGGTGGGACGGGGGCCCTGCAGGGCCAAAGGGGGGGCGGGGCGCTGGGGCGGACTGATGGTCTCGACGAGGCCGCCCCCGTAGAAGAGGCTCGCGATGGCGGCGCTCTGGCCGGTCATGGCCAGCAGCAGCACCCACCACCCGTAGGGCGATTGGCTGGGGCCGCACACCCACCCGTGGCCGCCACACACCCGCCCACCCGACCACCAATCAAGGCGCATGAGGGGATACGGTGGTGGGCGGCCGCCATGGCAACAACATGCCGTGGAGGCCTGGGGGCCTGGAGGCCGGGGTGGGAGGTCGGGATGGACAGTGGGGGGATGGACACCCGACAGGGGGTGGGGGGACGGACACCCGACAGGGGGTGGGGGGACGGACACCCGACAGGGGGTGGGGGATGGACACCCGACAGGGGGTCGGCCGGGGCGCCGCGGACCGGAGGTGAATCTCCTGCAGCTTGGCCACGCCTTCCTGCAGGGAGAGCTTCCTCGAGGCGACCTGGCCCGCCCCGCCCACACACGGACCGGGACCCACCCGAGAGATGAGCCGCCCGGGGCGTGGCGGGGCGTGGCATGGCGGGGCGGGGCGTGGTGTGGCGTGGCGGGGCGGGGCGGGGCGTGGTGTGGCGGGGCGGGGCGGGGCGGGGCGGGGCGGGGCGGGGCGGGGCGGGGCGGGGCGGGGCGGGGCGGGGCGGGGCGGGGCGGGGCGGGGCGGGGCGGGGCGGGGCGGGGCGGGGCGGGGCGGGGCGGGGCGGGGCGGGGCGGGGCGGGGCGGGGCGGACCTGGTCGGCGAGGGCGTCGACGGCCTCGAGCTTGGCCAGGTTGTACGACTGGCTGACCACCACCGAGCGGGTGTACGTCTTGTTGCTGTTCGGCCGGCTGTGCGTCCCGTCCCCCCAGGCCGGGGAGGGGGTGAGGTGGCGGGCGGGGTGGTGGGTGGTTGTGGTGCGGTGGGTGAGGGTGTGGCCGGCGAGGGCGGACCGGAAGGTGGCCTGGAGTTGGGTGGGCAGCCCGAAGCGCTCTGCGGGCCCCGCCAGAGAAGCCCAGGGTCGGCGGAGCAGAGGGTCGGAGGGTCGGCGGAACAGAGGGATCAGGGGGCGCCTGGGTGAGGGCCGCAGGGCAGGAGGAGGAGGAGGAGGAGGAGGGGGGGGGCAGGGGCAAGGGCCGGACTGGACACCTGGGCCATGTTCCACTCGAGCCTGTGGATGGGCACCCCGTACTCGTGCAGCCCCAGGGCCAGGGCCAGCAGAAACTCCACGATGTCGAAGAACTCGGCCTGCCGGGCGGTCCCACGAGGGAGTCATGTGAGGGCCGGGGAGAAGAAGCCGGGCAGTGGCAGTGGCAGTGGCAGTGGCAGTGGCAGTGGCAGTGGCAGTGGCAGTGGCGGCAGTGGCAGCGGCAGAGGGCGGATGGACCTTGGAGATGGAGCCCCACGGATTGGCGGGTGAGGGGCTCGTCAGGGGCGCGCGCTCGTGCTCCGCGTGGTCGTGGTCGTGCTCCACCTCCCACTGGTCGGCGACCGGCTCCGAGAGCGGCGAGGGGGCCGCGTCATCGTCCTGCACGGCCAGCCGGACGACGGGCCCCTTGGCGGCACTCCTCGCCGTCACGGTGGACCCTGCCCCGGCCCCAGTCGTACCTGTCTCAGCCCTTCCTGACTGGTCGCCCAGGTCGGTGGCCAGGTCGGTGGCCAGGTCCAGGGGGGGCATCTCCAGGGTGACCTGGGGCGCCCCGGCCTGGCTCTGGAGGACCGTGGTGACCGTGGCCAGGGGCGAGCGGGACACCGGGACGGTCCCTGCCCCGGCCGGCGGGGGCCCCATCAGGAGGGCCGGGTGGGGCAGACTCGGCCCGGCCAGCCGCAGGGCCCCCGAGCCCCCCGTGGGCCGCAGGGGCCCCGCCAAGGGCGACGGCTGCTGCTCGAGCGAGCTGTGTGACGAGGCCGGGCGGGGGAGGCCCGTCCCGGTGAGGTGCGAGCCGGTCTCGGCCCCCGGGAAGGAGGACTGCGCCGACGCCCCCAGAGATCACATCCGGCCGCCGCAACGGGGAGTGGTTGTGGTGAAGACGAGGGGTGGTGGAGGGGGGCCGGGGGGTGGAGGGGGACAGCGAGTGCGGGCGCCAAGGGACGCAGCCGGACGGACCTGCGAGGGGAAGACGCCGATGGGCCGCCACAGGGCCGAGGCGCCCGAGTCCTTGGCGGGCGCCATGACGGGCAGCGAGACGGCCCCCCGAGGGGGCGGGTAGCGAGCGCCCCTGGCCGGGTTGGGCCGGCGCTGGCCGGCGCTGCTCAGGGACGGAGCCGCATCCCCGGGGGCCGTGGCCACTGAGGCGGTCTCCTGCTCGTGGGCCCGGAGGGCGGGGGGCGACGAGCGGAGCGAATGCAGAGCGGGCGATTGGGATTCGGGGGGAGGAGACGCCGAGCTGGGGGGCGAGGGCGGCGGGGCCGGGGGCGCGTGCCGGTCGAGGGTGGCGGCGGCGGCCTCCATGCCCGGGGGGGACGGAGCCGGGGTGGGGTGCAGCCGGTCGCGGGAGGCGTGGAAGAACTGGGGCATCGAGGGGCTGTGCATGACGGGGATGGACATGCCCCCGCCCAGGAAGGTCCGCGAGGGCACCCGCACCAGCAGAGGGCCCCGCGCTTTGGGGGGCCGCTTCTTCGGGGGGTGGAAGAGGGCCGGGTGGGGGTGCAGGGTGGGCGCTTGGGCGTGCGGAAGGCCAGAGGGTGTGAAAGTGACTGTATGCTGAGTCTCGTCCACTTCAGTGACCGCCGCAGGGATGGCGAGAGAACCCAAGTCGGCGTCGATGTCAAGGGGAAATCGGAGGAAGGAAGAAGATGTTATTGGCATAGAATTGGGATCTTGTTGGGAAGGTCCCACAAGATCGACCTCAGTCGGCTGTTCGGCTGCTCCTTCGGCCAGCTTCAAGATATGGCTGCAGCGGGCTCGCTCCTTCGGGGACGACGAAGCTGCGTCATCATGTCTCTTTTCCTCCAGAGGGAGTTCGATTTCCCTGCTGTGGGACGATGTCTTGTGGTCATCTGGTCACTCCCGGGACAAATTTTAAGGCTCGTCGTAACAAATCTCAGCACAACACTGTGGGTCAGAACGCTCGAAATGGATGAACTGATTGTAAGTATATCGATCTCTTCATTCGTTTTACGAAGAGCTGCATATTGCATTTTTCCTTAATGCTTTTTTCCCCTCTTCCACCGCGAAAGGATGGGCCTCCCGAATTTTGATGCGTACATTGATCTATTACGGGAGTCTTTTGCCTCGGGCGACACCCAGCTCCGCCTCCTCCCTGGGGCCGAAACTGAATTAACCATCCAGGCGCCGCTTCCTGTGCCCCTTACGGCGAGCCGAAAACCCCCGCGGATGACGTTCGTCTTCCGGCTCCCCGCGGCAGAGCGGGAGAAGCTCGCCGATACACTCTTCGAAGTTTTCCGTCTTTCACTTGGTCTGTCTGAATCGCGTGCGCAAAGTCATGGAGTTCCACTTGCGGATAGAGTCTCATCGTGTTGAGGCCCAACTCCGGGCAGACCTTCAGTCCGCACGGACTGAGATCAGTCGACTGACAGACGAGGTGCACGAACTCCGAGCTCGGACGGCCGCCATGCCCTTGCTCCAAAGAGAGGACAGCGGGGAACATGAAGAGGCCCCAAAGAAGCCCGACGAGAAAAAGAAAAAGCTGCCAAGGGCGTCGCTGCTGAACCCCATCGCCCCGACAAAGAAAGCCCGGGGTGCTCGTTTCACCGACGATTGACCACTTTTTTGCTCTTTTTTCAGCATCTTATTCACTCGGCCTTTGTCTCCTGCCCTTTCTGCTCGCCGATGGCCGGTTCAACCCTTGCCGTCATGGTCTCCATCTCCCTCTCTTGTGGTCGTTGCGCGACGGTACGGATGACCAGCTGGCGGAGCGGCGAGGAGAAGATCCAGCTGATGTCAGCTGCCACGTCCATAACGCCAACAGCAAGCCGGCTGGCATTTTCGCCGTACCGATGACCGATGAGGTTTCGGGCTTGTTCACGGGACTCCGCGAAGAGCATGTCCCCCGCATTCCTTCGTGACCATGAAGAATCTGGGAAGCCCAGAAAAACCAAACAGACAGAACACTTCGCACTAGATTGCCCGCTGCGTCAAATAGCCCTCCGCCGACATCAGTGACTCCAGCAGGTAACGAGGTTCCAACCGAACGCGCTGTTCGCGAAAGGCGTGTTGCTCCCTTGGGTTCAACGGGGAAGACCTGTGGCGTCCGCCAGGTCGCGCGACTGAGCTGCGAGTGACTGAAGCACAGAGTTTGTGACCATCCGTGTCTGTCCAGTGACATGCTGAGCCGAGGCGACCAACCCAAGGAGGCGCGAACTAATTTCCGCAGGGCGTTCGGGCTGTTTCATCTTGTGCTGAAAGTATTGTCCGGAGCGGGCAATTAAGCCACCTAAGAAGACTCCATAATCTAAAATGAGTTCGTCGTGAGTGCACACACCAAGGGACTCGGCACTGGTGACAACAGCATGTCCAATCGCCTCCCCTGCGTGGCTGATAAAACCCCCTGCTGTGCGAGGACGAGGGGGGGACACCGTATGTGACAAAGTCGGTTGAGAACTGGGAGCTGCAGGAGCTGGGAAGGTTGCATCGCTTGCCCTTGGTGGAACTTCTGGGTATAGTCGATGACGGACGCCCTCACCGATGCCGCCGGACTCCCCAGCCACCTCCGCTGTCGGTGTCGCTTTGGTCGGCGCGTGAAAAAGCGTCCTTGCCGTAAGGATCGAATTGAAAAGATCCAAGTTCTCGGGACGAGTATCATTGGGGAGCACGACTCCCCAGTACCGATCGACGGCCGGAAAAACATAAGAAGGCGGGGACCGAGATGCCAGAAGAGTGACAGCTGACAGGCTCAGGGGGATATTGGAATCGCTGCCCCACTGCAAGAAAAAAAGTTCGGGTTGTTGGTGCCGAGCAGCCATGAGTGAGACTTCCACATTTTCAGCAACAAGTTCGCGCTGAGCATCCGCAGCGGCAAGCTGATTTTCACTGGGCGGACGAGGGCACGACCAAATTTTCGCATTTGGGATGCTTACGAGCACCTCGCATTCTTCTCCTTCTGGCTTTTGCATCGAATAGAGAGCAGAGGAGGTCGATTCCGGCATTGGGTATCGAACCGGGGGGAATGGATGTCAACTCGGCCGCTGCGCTGAAATCTGACTCTTCAGCAGAGCAGGCTTCCCACAATATTGATCATGTCACTGTCCCGGTAAAAGAACAAAAGAAACGTGACAAACCCGATCCAGCCAGTGACACTCGTCGAAAGAAGGGCAAATCTCATCGCTCCCCATCACCGCCCCCTTCTGTCCCTCCTCCAAACCCACTCCCGCCAACTGACGGACTGATTCGTGTGAAACGGCGACCTGAGAATTGGGTCGCCCCGGGTCCGTCGTAGTCCTATCGCTTTGAGCCACTCATGACCCTCGCTCTCCTCAGGACCCCAGCCGGCGGGGAACGAAGGGCGCCCTGATCTTGTCCCCGGGCCAAACGAAGACCTTTGCTCATTGGTCTGGACCTCCTTCGCGTTCTTGTCGTCCGAGCGGGGTTCCGTTGGGATCTCGTAGGTGGGCAACTGGCGCATCTTTCAGCACCAGCAGGGGAACCGGTGGTGCTGCGACGACCTCCTGGCGGCATGGCTGGCCACAGGGGGCCTCGACGGGGCACTGCCCACCCATCAGAGGCACGTCGACCTCGGGTGCGGCATCGGGAGCGTCCTGATGATGGTCTCGTGGCGGCTGCCCGGCCTGCGCAGCGTCGGGGTCGAGGCCCAGCCCATCTCGGTGGGGCTCGCACGGCGCAGCCTGGCCTACAACGGGTGCGCAGACCGATGCGAGGTGGTGTCGGGCGACTTCAGGGACGCCGAGCTGCTGCAGCGGCTGGGCCCGGGGCAGGTCGACCTGGTCACGGGCACCCCGCCCTACTTCCGCCTGGGCAGCGGGTACCCCTCGACCAAACCCCAGCGGTGCGCCTGCCGGTACGAATACCGGGGGGGCTTCGGGGCCTACTGCGATGCGGCCCGGGTCCTGCTGGTGCCCGAGCGGGGGCGCTTCGTGGTGCTGGAGACCTACGAGCAGGTCGAGGAGGCCACCCGGTGCGCCCGGGCGGCGGGCCTGGAGATCCTCCGCCGGCTGGACATGCTGCCCAAGGAGGGGGTCGCCCTGCCCAAGTTCACCGTCTTCGAGATGAAGCTCCCGCTGGCCACGGCCGTCGCCGCAGCCACGGCCCCTGCCGCCCCGGTCGCAGCCCCTGCCGCCCCCGGGGCCGAGGCTCCCGCGGCCTCATCGGCCTCATCGGCTCCCCAGGGGCCAGCCGACCGACCCGAAGAGGCGGGTGCCCCACCGGCCTCCAGGTCGGGAGAGGAGGGCACCGTGGCAATTGCCCCTCCTCCCGGCGAGCCGGCCTGGGCGGGGCAGATCATCCGGATGCCCATCCGGGACCGGGACAACTACTGGTCGCTCCCCTACCAGCAGGTGCGCCGCGACATGGGCATGCCCTGCTTCCCCTCGGCCCAGGTCAAGCTGACCTACCCGTCCGATGTCGTGGTCGCCGTGCCCCCGGCCCCGGCAGCAGCAGCAGCATCGTCAGCAGCCACACCCACAGCCCCGGCAGCAGCCACCACCACCCCCGCATCCCTCACCGCCACGGCCCCAGCTGCGGAGGCCGCCGGATGTTTGGGCGCCCCACAGCCCACCGACCCTCCAAGGTCGTGAGGTTTCGTGTTGCCGCGAAGAGAAGGCGGGTCGCCCAGTCGTGACCAGCAAGGCCGGGGGGGAAGGGGGTATGCGACCGGGAGAGGGGAAAGCTCCTTCCCCATCCCCTCACGCCCTCCCCCGCTCCTCCGCTCCTTCCGAAACCGCACAAAGAGAGAAAGGGCGCAAGGCTTTGCGTGTGTGCCGCCTCCAGCGGGGCTGCCCTGCCGGTCAGAAGCAGGGCGGGAAGATGCACGGGCGGTGGCGCGGGTAGGCGGGGTGCTCGTCCAGGTAGCGGCGCCGCTTGCCCTGGGCCCACTGGTACATCTGGGCCGCCCCGGCGACCATGAAGAGCATCCCGGCCAGGGTCGAGGTCATCTGTCGCCAGGGGTCGCCAGGTCGCCGGGGGGGGGGGGGGGGGGGGGGGGGGGGGGGGACGGTGTGCGTGAGTAGAGAACGCCCTCGTGTCGCACGCACGCACGCACGCACGCACGCACGCACACACGCACACACGCACACACACGCACGCACACACGCACACACGCACGCACACACACGCACACACACGCCGGCGGGGGTGCAGGTGGTGCGGGCGGACCAGGTTGAAGGCGGCCCAGCCCAGGATCTCGGCCGTGTAGTTGGGGCACACCACCCAGCGGAACAGGCCCATGGTCGGCACCGGGTGCGCATGGGCGGCCTCGGTCGCGCTCAGCCCGGGGATGGGGCGCCGCCGGAGGGAGGCGAGGTGCTGGTGGCAGCTGCGCGCGGGTGGGTGCAGGTGGCGGGTGGGTGCGGGTGGGTGCGGGTGGGTGCGGGTGGGTGCGGGGCGCAAGTGGGTCGGGGAAGCGGCACCAGAAGGGCAGATGCCAGAATTGGGGCCGACACCCCGCCCCGCGCACGCCTCCTGCACCCGCCTCCCGCACAGCCGGGGGGGCAGGTGGTGACAGAACGGACAGGAAGTTGGTGGCTTCGAAGAGGACCCACAGGGGCGCGCCCAGGGCGAGGCACCAGGACGGGGCGCCGTGTAGAGGGGATGCATCAGGAAGTAGCCCACCATGACTGCGGCGCCCCAGTAGTAGGTGCAGTTCTTGGCCAGGTTGAACCTCTCCCCCCCCCCCCCCCCCCCAGCCCGCCGCCCATGCCGCCCATGCCGCCCATGCCGCCCATGCCGCCCATGCCGTCCATGCCGTCCATGCCGCCCATGCCGCCCATGCCGCCCATGCCGCCCATGCCGCCCATGCCGCCCATGCCGCCCATGCCGCCCATGCCGCCCATGCCGTCCATGCCGCCCATGCCGCCCATGCCGTCCATGCCGTCCATGCCGTCCATGTCGCCCATGCCGCCCATGCCGCCACAGCACCCGCCATCGTCACGGCGCCCCACCCGCCGAGCCGCCGAGTCGTCGCCGGCGTCCGGAAAAAGAAACAACAATGAGGCTGGGAAGGAAGGGGAGTGGAGTGGAGGGGGAGTGGTGAAGGGTGGGTGGAGGGGGAGCGGTGGAGGGATCCCCGAGCGGACAGGGGCATCGTGGAATGGCTGAAGCTGTGCAAGAACACCGATTCCAAGAGCCGTTTCGTGTAGTGCAGTACCCAGCAAAGCAGGCCAACTATCTGCAATCACAAAGCAGGGGTAGGGTGGGGGAGGGGGGAGGGGAGGGGGAGGGGAGGAGAAAGGAAGGCGGAAAAGGCGAAAGCAGAGGAGGCCGGTGAGATGACGAAGGGCAAAGGGGGCCTCTGGCATGGCCGCGCTGCCGTATCCTCAAAGCAGACCTGGGCCAGGACCAGTGGGTGGGCGGCCGTGAGGGCGGGCCCGTAGACCCAGGGGCGCACGAGGGCCACGATGGGCACGATGGCCAGGGGCCCCGCATACTCGGCCAAGAAGACGGCCCGGTAGTCCATCTGTGGACCGAGGTCCTTCACAGCCACGCGGCTCCCGCTCCGCAGCCCCGCCACCCGACCCAGGGCCACATGGTTCGGCCCCACCACCACCGGCTTGGGTGGCTTGCCGCCCGGCTGCTGCTGATGGGCGGCAGCAGGGGCCCCGTCGGCCAGAGTTAGGCGCTGTCGCTTGAAGGGCACCTTGAAGGCCTCCCGTTGGATGCGCCATTTCAGATCAGCCACCGTCTGGGTGGGCGCGATCGAGAGCTGTACCTCTTTGGTGCCCCGCACGATGCAGAGCTGCAACAGTGGTTCTGTGATCGCATTAGACCCCCCAGCGGCGGCCATATTTGATGTGGTGTTGTCTCCAGCAAGACTCATAGCGGCCGGGGCGCAGACTCTTTCCGTCGCGAATAGAACCGCTTGGGGTGAGACACACTCTGCCAGCCGATGTTTCATTTTTTGCAGCAAGAAGGGGGCAGAGTGATTTATCCATTTTTGACTGCTCGACCTTCCTTGGGAGCTAAAGAAAAACGAAAGGATCGTTCTGCCAATAAGTCACTCAAAGATGACAAAGCAGAGTACTTGCGGCAGCGCAAGCGCCTTTACGCAGATCGTGCGCGTCAAATGGCTGCCATTAAAGAACGTATCGAACAGACTCGTGGTCTAGCATTGGTGCTGGAGTCCACCGGCCAGTCATATCTTTCCGGCGTGGCACTGGGCTCTCTCCTTCATTTCGGCCTCGCCATCACTCAGGCGCCAATAGGATCTCGCTTCCAGAGTGCTTTAGCTGCCGTACGCCTCAACGCTCCACCGATGGGGGGTCTGTTCTGGCGTTCTGATCGTTTGATGGGGGTCTCCTCTAGGAAACTTCGCTGCGCTCTCTGCGCTCACGTCCCTTTTTGAGGTGACCCTGTTTCAGATTAGGGGGAAGTCTGACATTCGGAGCGCGATGATTGCGGGATTGGCCGCGGGAGGGATTATGTCCATCCGAAGTCTGCCCCCCCCCCCCCCCCCCCCCGCCTCCATTTCGGAGACTCACTTCTTCCACTCCCCGCAGGGAGCCGCACCTTGTCGGATGTCGCGCGAAATGCCGTCATCAGTGGCTGTTATACCGGAGCGATGAATTTAGCTGGAAAGGTCCGCTCCGTTGGTGCGTACGCGGCTGACGGTCGTGCAGGCTTTGAGACGCATCGTCCCTCAACCAGGGTTGAAGGCTCTTCTTCGAGAGGAGGAGTCCCGCTGGGAGGAAAAGCAGGCGAGGCTCCGCAGCCTGCAAGAGGAGCAGAGGCGGTTCGTCATACCACGAGGCCGGACGGCTGGGCTCTTGGCCCAGACAGCGGCCTTGCTGAAGCTGCGCTGAAGCGGAAGCGGAAGGCCACCTCAGGAAGCGGGTTCGGGACCCCTTTGCCTTCTTGCTTCTATCTCTTCGCATTCTCGGAGGGCAGCGTCGAGCGCCAGAAAATGTCTCGACAGAAGCTCAATCTACCATCACCAACCCAACAGCAGTTCAGAGGCGGCGACCCGCAGCCAGACAGCAGACCGTCTGATTGTACTGAGTGACTAAATCTTTGGTCTCTTTGTGAATTGCATCCGCGAAAGCTCGTTGTTCGAGATGCTGAAGACTAATCGGTTGGAGCTGACGCAGGTGTTGCGGGATTTCTAAAGGGGGCGTGAAATGTGAATGAAGAAGGCAAGAGACCGGACCTTTTATGGAATCTGCCTCAAGGACGGTCTTCTCCAATTCTCCCAGCTGGGCAAATTGAGCCTTCATTGCGGCTACTTGTTGGTCATTCGAAAGAATAAAAGCCTGCTTCGGCTCTGAAGCGGCGGGGCCATCCGTATCGAGAATGGTTTCGGCAGCATGATCTGAACTTCGAAATGGAGTTGAGTAATTGTCTATGAACAAACGGACATTTTCGGAAAAACTCCTGCACCTGGGGCGACTGCCGAGCATGGAAGACTTCCTCGAACCTGCGAATGGACTCAACAACAGGACGAGGCCCTTTGATATTTAACATATTTGTGTATCTCTCTAAATCGGCAATTCGCTTCTCAAGAAATTCCATCCTGGCAAACTGAAGCGTCAAACGGGAACAGTCCGAAGATCCTAAGGTCAAGACAACAAAGTCACCTGCAAATTGGATGTCGCTGACTCGGCTCGTCCAGCAACATTTTGCGCAACAAGAAGCACTTCGAGCAGAAATTGAACGCTTAAAAAAGGCATGCCTCAAAAATTCCACCCAAGTCGCAGATGAAATGATGCGTTCTCTCAACGAGGGTGTGTCGGCTGTTTTTCAGAATCAGGTCAGTCCATTCCAACCGCGTTGTTTTCCTGCACCTCTCCTCAGCAAAGGCTTGAATCGGAGGCGAAGAAAATTCAGCAAAACAGTGCCCGTTTCGTGAAACAGGCGAACCAGTGGGTCCAAGTAGGAAGTCAGATGGAGGCGTCTCTCAAGGTTTGATCGTTTCGATAAATATAACCCCTATATCGACGGGCCGTTTTGTAGGAGCTTGGCGATGTGCAGACATGGATTCGCTCAATTGTAGGCGATATGCGAGTGGTTGCCGACTGTTTGAGCTCGATCGCCGAGACTAGCGCCACATAGGCCAATGGTGCCCAGATTTCGATTTTCGATCCGCCACACCGCTGTTCCTCCATAACTTGCCGAATCCTGACCCGTCGTGTCGTCCCATGGTCTTGGGTCTTGCCTTCCTTGTTTTCTTGATATTATGGCTGTCTACACTCGATTGTTTTGGGAACGACTGACGGCGTTTGGATTGGGGTGTGAGAGCGTGGGGGGCGGACCACCCGCCAGAAAGACTTTCAACAACTAGGCATGTGGAAGGGCGGTGGGTGGCCCTTTCTTGGGTTTTCCCAGTGCCGACTCTGCCCCTGCAAAAAATGAAACATCGGCTGGCAGAGTGTGTCTCACCCCAAGCGGTTCTATTCGCGACGGAAAGAGTCTGCGCCCCGGCCGCTATGAGTCTTGCTGGAGACAACACCACATCAAATATGGCCGCCGCTGGGGGGTCTAATGCGATCACAGAACCACTGTTGCAGCTCTGCATCGTGCGGGGCACCAAAGAGGTACAGCTCTCGATCGCGCCCACCCAGACGGTGGCTGATCTGAAATGGCGCATCCAACGGGAGGCCTTCAAGGTGCCCTTCAAGCGACAGCGCCTAACTCTGGCCGACGGGGCCCCTGCTGCCGCCCATCAGCAGCAGCCGGGCGGCAAGCCACCCAAGCCGGTGGTGGTGGGGCCGAACCATGTGGCCCTGGGTCGGGTGGCGGGGCTGCGGAGCGGGAGCCGCGTGGCTGTGAAGGACCTCGGTCCACAGATGGACTACCGGGCCGTCTTCTTGGCCGAGTATGCGGGGCCCCTGGCCATCGTGCCCATCGTGGCCCTCGTGCGCCCCTGGTCTACGGGCCCGCCCTCACGGCCGCCCACCCACTGGTCCTGGCCCAGGTCTGCTTTGAGGATACGGCAGCGCGGCCATGCCAGAGGCCCCCTTTGCCCTTCGTCATCTCACCGGCCTCCTCTGCCTTCCTTTCTCCTCCCCTCCCCCCTCCCCTACCTACCCCTGCTTTGTGATTGCAGATAGTTGGCCTGCTTTGCTGGGTACTGCACTACACGAAACGGCTCTTGGAATCGGTGTTCTTGCACAGCTTCAGCCATTCCACGATGCCCCTGTCCGCTCGGGGATCCCCACTCCCCCCCCCCCCCCCCCCCTCCACCGCTCCCCCTCCACCCACCCTTCACCACTCCCCCTCCACTCCACTCCCCCTTCCTTCCCAGCCTCATTGTTGTTTCTTTTTCCGGACGCCGGCGACGACTCGGCGGCTCGGCGGGTGGGGCGCCGTGACGATGGCGGGTGCTGTGGCGGCATGGGCGGCATGGGCGACATGGACGGCATGGGCGACATGGACGGCATGGACGGCATGGACGGCATGGACGGCATGGGCGGCATGGACGGCATGGGCGGCATGGGCGGCATGGGCGGCATGGGCGGCATGGGCGGCATGGGCGGCATGGGCGGCATGGACGGCATGGGCGGCATGGGCGGCATGGGCGGCATGGGCGGCATGGGCGGCGGGCTGGGGGGGGGGGGAGAAGGTTCAACCTGGCCAAGAACTGCACCTACTACTGGGGCGCCGCAGTCATGGTGGGCTACTTCCTGATGCATCCCCTCTACACGGCGCCCCCGTCCTGGTGCCTCGCCCTGGGCGCGCCCCTGTGGGTCCTCTTCGAAGCCACCAACTTCCTGTCCGTTCTGTCACCACCTGCCCCCCCCGGCTGTGCGGGAGGCGGGTGCAGGAGGCGGGCGTGGGCGTGCGCGGGGGCGGGGTGTCGGCCCCAATTCTGGCATCTGCCCTTCTGGTGCCGCTTCCCCCGACCCACTTGCGCCCCCGCACCCACCCGCACCCACCCGCACCCACCCGCACCCACCCGCCACCTGCACCCACCCGCGCGCAGCTGCCACCAGCACCTCGCCTCCCTCCGGCGGCGCCCCATCCCCGGGCTGAGCGCGACCGAGGCCGCCCATGCGCACCCGGTGCCGACCATGGGCCTGTTCCGCTGGGTGGTGTGCCCCAACTACACGGCCGAGATCCTGGGCTGGGCCGCCTTCAACCTGGTCCGCCCGCACCACCTGCACCCCCCCGCCGGCGTGTGTGTGTGCGTGTGTGTGCGCGTGCGTGTGTGCGTGTGTGCGTGTGTGCGTGCGTGTGTGCGTGTGTGCGTGTGTGCGTGCGTGCGTGCGTGCGTGCGTGCGTGCGACACGAGGGCGTTCTCTACCTCACGCACACCCGTCCCCCCCCCCCCCCCCCCCCCCCCCCCCCCCCCCCCCCCCCCCCCGGCGACCTGGCGACCCCTGGCGACAGATGACCTCGACCCTGGCCGGGATGCTCTTCATGGTCGCCGGGGCGGCCCAGATGTACCAGTGGGCCCAGGGCAAGCGGCGCCGCTACCTGGACGAGCACCCCGCCTACCCGCGCCACCGCCCGTGCATCTTCCCGCCCTGCTTCTGACAGCGGCGGTGGCTCGCAGGAAAAGCTCCCTCCCTTTTTTTTTCGAAACATCACAAAGAGATGGCATTTCACACACCAAGGCGCCTACTTGGCTTTGCTCGAGACTGGTGGCCACCCCCGAGCAGGAGCCAAAAAAAACCTTCTGAACCCGATCCCGAATCAACGAAGGATTGGTGGTCTTCGCGCGCCGAATGTTCTCCAAAGCAACAGGAGTTTACCGGTACGACTTCTGCTGGCGAGAGCGGGCACCGCGACCGCCGAACTTCTTGGGCTCCATGTTGCGAGGATCGGCAACAAGGAGGGAGCGGTCGAAGTGGCCGAGGAGGTCCTTCAGCTGCTTCTTCTTGGACTCGTCGACGACTGAGAGAGAAGATTTGTATTAGTAATGGCTCACATTCTCAAGAGTGAGGCAGACACTTCTGGTAGTAGGCGCAGATGCCCTTGGCAATAGACTGGCGGATGGCGTAGATCTGAGAGGTGTACCCACCACCACGGACGCGAACGCGAATGTCCACATCGGCGAACTTGTCGCGGCCGAGGAGGAGGATGGGCTCGAAAACCTTGTAGCGGAGAACCTCGGGCTGAACGAGCTCAATGGGGCAGCCGTTCACCTTAATGAGGCCCTTACCCTTCTTGCAGAAGGCAACGGCAACGGCGTTTTTCTACACAAACGAGCGAGAAGATAGTAATGTAAGGATAAGGATAATCACTTCGTCTTCCACGCAGAGTTCAGTCTCTTCTTATTGATGCATGATGAAAGGAAGAGAACACAATGCGGGACCGGGACCCATCATGAGTCATCACTTCTACCGCTCCTCAATACATTGATATAGCGGCTGCTTCTCATCGTATCTCGTCAAACCGCACGCACGCCACTGAAAAAGAGCAAAGACCGACCTTGCGACCGAAGACCTGCACGCTCTTTTGCTCAGACTCCATGTTGGGCGCGAAAAGGGTGAATTCAACCACGGTCCAGTCGGCTCCCCCCGCACACCTCCCGACTCAAACTCTTCTCTGTCCATCGTTTCCTGTGTGGTGACCGCACCTTTCTTTTTCGATTCTGCCTTTTGTTGACTAGATTTCAAATGGCCATTTTTTTCGCATTTTCTTTCTCAACCATTTCATCCCTTGTCTTGGTGTTCAGCCACGCCCCGTCGAAAATCTTGTTCCTTGTGTGGATCTTGTTCGGGTCCAGTTTACTCTTAGGTTTATATCCTATATACAGTCTTCAATGCCTGGCTGAGATCCGTCGTCCAGACGCGGGTTGTCTCAACTTCCTTCGCGCTCATTGGAACCTCCTACGAGAGCGAACGCGGACAAAAGATCGCATAGCACGAAAAGAAATTGTGATGGCCAATATCAATCGTCAACAGACCTCCAAACGCTGGTTGTGCCAGGCGAAGACGTTGACCAAGTTGCCCAGTTCGGGAAGGGTCGCCATGGCCATCTCCTCGTAGGGGGCGGACTCAGGAGGGGTGGCAGCAGGTTGGAAGCGGGACGTTCCCATTGCCTGTTCGCGCCTCTTCAGGGTGCCCCCGGCGGGGAAGGGCGACAGCTGCGGCTGGAAGGGCGTTCCGGGGGAAGGGTGTCCATCGGGCTGCTCGGTGCCCAGCGCCTGCAACACCTCGGCCGTGTGCCGCGTCCACGGAGTGCTGCTGCCACTGCCGCCAGGGGGACCGTGGATCTGGCCCAGCCCACCCGTGAATACGCTCAACGGGACGGGCGGGGGCAGGCAGTAAGTCAAGGGGGCGGTGGCGCTGTATCCGAGCAGAGACAGGGGGGAGAGATACCCGGTGCTCAGGAAGGGGATCGGGATGGCGCCCGCGCGGCGGTTGAGCAACTCCAACTGGAGGCGAAGGGGAGAGCGAACACAGATGAGCGGGCGACCGGGCAGGCGGGGAGGGGCGCCGGACATTGTCGTTGAGCGCGCGCATCTCGGCGGCGAGCTGCTGGGCGTGGACCTTTCGGCCGGTGCAGGTGGCGTCGAACCTGGGGGCACCCGAGCGACCGGACAGGGAGATGAGTGGGCCGAAGCCGAAGGGAAGGGAGAGGGCGCAGACGTGGCCTGCCTGAGGTGCGACCGGCCGATGGTGCCGAGCCCCATCTGGGCCATGGCCACATCGGCGGGCGGGACGGCCCCCCGGCCGAGGGTGCACATGCCCGGCAGCGGCGGCTCGGCGGGGGTCCCCAGGGCCAGCCGCACGGTGGCCGACAGGCCCGGCAGGGTGGGGGCCGTCCGGCTGCCGACGGTGGACCCTGACCCGCTCAGGGCCGCGGCCATCATCGCGACCGAGGTGGCCGGCGCGCCCGGTGTGGCGGACCCGCCCGGAGCGGCGGGTACAGGAGTAGCGAGGGGAGGGGGCGGGATTGGAGGCTGGGCGGCGGGCCGGGGGTTGGGCGGCTGTGGGGAAGCCGTTGTGCTCGGTTTGGGCGGCTCGGGGGTGGAAGGGAGGGGCGTGGGGAGCGGTGGCAGCGACACGTCAGGCGGCGAGACACCTGCGCGGACATCGGCATGAACGTAAAGAAGGAATCAGAGAGCTGCTGCTTTGGAAACCCCCAGCTGCCCATGCCCAAGGCCTGGTGTGCGAGGGGGCCCACAGACTGCTGGGGGTGACGAAGGCGTCCTTGAGGGGCGGCCGTTTCTTGAGAGAAACCCGCTGTTCGGTGTCGTTGTCCGAATCGGTGAGGGGGTCGGCTCCCTGCGCGGGCGGATCGGCCGGTGTGAGGAGGAAGAAGAAGCGACGAGCGGAGCGGACCGGGCCGTCGCCCTCGCCCTGGGACGCCTGGGCGGCCTCGGCATCGCTGGGCAGCACCCCGTAGCCGCGCCGGGCCACGATGGCGCGCATGAAATCGACCGCCTCCACCAGGATGCTCGGCGGTTTGCAGTGGGTCACGAATTTGTGCTGCCCGGCAAGAGAGGATGGGAGGTGGTGAGGTCGACCGACGGTGTCAAATGGGGGAGGGGGGCATGGCCGCGGACCGTGAGCAGCTTGGCAGCCGAGGGGCGCAGCTTGGGATCCTTCGTCAGGCAGCATCGCACAAAGTCCCGGAAGGCCAGCGACCTGCGGCGGACGAGGCGGGCCCAAGAGGGGAGCAGAGATGGGGAAGAGCGGTGACCCCCCCGGCATCATCGGCGGGCGGACCACTGCTGCTCCTGGGCGAGCCTGGGCGGGGGGCGGGTGGGGATCATGAAGAGGGCCCGCATCGGGTGTACGGCCGAGAGGGGCGGCATGATCTCGGCCAGCTCGATGGCCGTGATGCCCAGCGACCAGATATCCGCCTGCGACCACGTCCCGACACCCGCGAGCACGCGCCGCCATGTGATACGTGAAGGGACAGGGGGTCTTGGCACCCATTGCCGCACAAGTTCAAAGCCACCAGTGGGTAGGCGGTGCCGAGACCGACCTTGGAGTCGTACCGGGAGGCGAGGATGATCTCAGGGGCCATGTAGTACCTGCCCCAGGCGCCACCCGAGAGCAGCAGGATCCGTCAAGCCGGCCGGAGCCCCAAGGGACGGAGGCACAGCAGCGGGGCAGGCAACAGACGGGGTGCCGACAAAAGAGTTCCGCTTGGAGAGGGTGTTCGACAGCTGTGCACTCACGCCGAAGTCGGCTGGAGAAGACCGTGAGGAAAGAAAGTCAGCCACGGGCCCGATCCGGGCAGCCGACGGACCCAGCTTGACCTCGCCCCGGTCGGTGAGCAGGATGTTTCGCCCCTTGATGTCCCGGTGGATCTTCTTTTGCTCGTGCAGATAGACAAGGCCCTACCGGCAAACGGGATGAGTCGGGAGCGGGGCCAAGCCGAACCTGAAGAGCCTCCCGCATCACGAGGGCAATTTGGTCTTCGGTCAAACCGTGATTGCACACCTCAGCGATTTCAGCAACAGAACCTCCCCCACAATATTCCATGACAATCTGGGAGGAGTCATAAAAAAGGCAATCTGAGACCAGACCCAAAGGGAGTTCTCCTTGGGAAAAGACGCAATGTAGTTCACGATATTGGTGTGATGACAGGACTTTAGAAAAGATATCTCTCGCTCGATTTCGGCCAAATCGCCTCCATCTTCGGGACCGATGGGGATAATTTTACAGGCAACAATCCTTCCTGTGATCCTGTGTCTCGCGCGGTAGACACTACCGTAACTTCCCTTGCCCAGTAGATCGAGCAAATCATAGTTTTCAGCCATAATTCGGCGACACGCGCCGCTCAGCAGAAAAAAACCGGAAGAGCTTCTGGATCCTTTGGCATGTTCGGCTGGTCCAAACGTCAAACACAGCGGGCCCGCGAAGATTCATTGGAGCTCTCTCTCCGCACGATTGTTGTGCCCCCAATGGTGGGCGCAGTAGTGACGCTCGATTTAGACCCAGCAGAATCGCGGTAGTCTGTTTTGTCATCGTTATTTACTCGGGATCAGACTTGCTTGTGATTAGTCTCCTTGCCGCAGGAACTGTTGGATCTTTGGCCATCTATGATACGGAGGCGATCGGTAAACAGACAAGGGAAACTTCTTGCCTTGATCCGCTTTTGCATCGTCCTTTGGCCCCAAAGACAGAGCAGGAGGCTGTCGACAATCGGGCACTGGCCCCCCTGTGTACTACCGAACGGTCCGTTGAAAATAATCCCTGAAGCGACGACACGCCTCTCCCTGGCAATGCCAGCTCCCTGGAGCGGCATTGCACCCACGTGACATGTGCCCGATGGTACCCCGTGGACAATGGGCTGTTCGTTTCGGGCTCCATGGACCAGACTGTGCACGTATGGGACACGAACACGATGGATGTCTGTTTCCAGCTCCATTCGTTCATTCGCTCACCCCAGCCCATCCCACCCAGGCGATCGCGACCTTCCCATCCGAGCAGCCCGTCTTGTCGCTCTCGATGAGCCCCATCGCCGTCACGCACGCCCTTGTTGCTGGTCCGTCTGGGTCACCTCCGCTCCGTGGTGTGTCTCACCCCGGCATGCCCCGCCCCTGGCCGCAGTGGCCACCCAATGCCCCGAGGTGCGCCTCCTGGACATGCGCGCCGGGGCCTTCGTCCAGGTCATGCGCGGTCCGCCTCGCCCCCCGTCCCCCGGCATCACCCCACCCAACGCCGGCCCAACCCCCCGGCTCTGCTGCTGCGACTGACCGCCCTCACTCCTGACGGCCCTTGCGGCGGCGCATGCAGGCCACCAGGACCACGTGCTGGATGTGCGCTGGGCGGGCGACTCGGAGACGCTGCTCTTCTCGGCCTCCAAGGACGGCTCCGTCCGCCTGTGGGACATCCGTCGGGCGGGGGCGCTGGCCTGCTTCGACGCGGCCCTCGGCTCGTCGGCGCCGCTGCTCTCCCAGACCCGCCTCCCGCCCGCCCGCACCCTGCCCACCGACCGCCGCGCCGCCGCCGCCGCCGCCGCCAGGCCCCAGGGGGCAGCCGGTGGGCCTCCCGCCTGGGTGGGTGGTCTGCACCTGCCCAGCCCCGACTCGCGGCATGGCGGCGGCCTTTTCGGCTAACGGTACTTTGGCTTCGCCTCGCCTTGGCATCCCCAGATCCGACGGCCTTCAGCCGGGCCGCCCCCAGGGCCCACGAGGAGTGGGTCAACTGCCTCGAGATGACCGCCGACGGGACGGGCCTCCTCAGCTTCGGTCTGCCGCCCCACCCTCGCCCTCGCCCTCGCCCTCGCCCTCGCCCTCGCCCTCGCCCTCGCCCCCACTTCCGCCTCGCCTCCGCCCGCCACGGCAACAACGATCACCACGTCGGGCCCTTGTTTGGGCTCCCTGCGCTCCAGGACGGGACGGCTGCCTGCGGTGGTGGGACCTGATGCGGATGAAGGCCCCGTATGGCTCCCCGCCTCCCCAGCCCCCTCGCGGACCGCCCCGTACGCCCCCTCGCACCGGCGAGCCCCGAGCCCCCCTCGTCCCCCTCCCGGGCTCCCGTTCGCGGCCCAGGCATCCGTCCACGCCGTTCCAGTCCCCCAAGCCCAGGGCCAACCCCCCTGGGGCGACGGTGGCTCCCCCCGGGGCCCCAACCGGGGGCCGGATCGCCCTCCATAACCCGTCTGTCATGGCCGCCCTCGAGGCCGCCGCCGCCCGGGCCGCCGGTCGGCCCGATCCCAAGCACCGGCACCTCCGGCCCCCCATCCGCCCCAGCGCTCCGATTGTCATCGACGACGACGACGACGACGACGACGCTCTGGCTGATGGGGTTGGAGACGCCGAACCCGAGGCGGCCCGGGACGGCGGCGGTCCCGCCCCGGCAGTCGCCGTCAGGGACCAGCCACAGCCACCCGCCGGCCCGTCGCTGTCGCCGCCCAGCTGGCACTGCGCCCGACCTCCTTTGGGGTCTGTGGGCTGTGTGTGCGGGGGTGGGAGGGGGGTGGGAGGGGGGTGGGAGGGGTGGGAGGGTGGGAGGGGTGGGAGGGTGAGCCGGCTGGCGGTCTGATCGTTGCTTTTGCTCCAACAACCGCAGGCCCGGGTGTGCGGCCTGCCCAACCAAAACCCCTGCACCATCCAGATGGCCACATCTCCCCTCCGGAGCCACGGTCTGCCTGGCCATGGCCCCATGACCCGCCACCGCCGGCCCCCTGGCCCCAGTCCTCGTTCCACTCCCCTCACCACCTCCACCACCACAGCCTTTGTCCCCGTGGGGCGCGATATTGCCGTGGTGGACTTTTCGCTCTCACCCGGCGAGGACGAGGAGGACGCCGAGCCGCCGACCCCGCCCGACGAGAGCGAAGGCCCCGTGGTGGGCGGCCGGGTTGTGAAACTCCTGAAGGGCCACAATGAGCCGGTGCGCTGCTGTTGTTATAGCCCACGGACAAACGTCTGGGACTTTTCCCTGCCCTTCGCTCACGTCTAAATGGATCCGCAGGAACTTTTTTCGGCTGGTCAAGATCGCACCATCTATCTGTGGTCTCCGACCCTTCTGCCTCAAGCTGATCGCGTACGGACTTCTTATCCGATCCTTCCGGACCTTGCGGCTCCGGTCGGTGGCGCGCCCGCTGGTGAGATTCTGCCTGCGGAGATTAATGCGGAGGTCTGTTTGTTCTGTTGTTCCGAAAATCCTCCACGTGGAATCATTTTCTGTAGTTGCCCCCTGATGTCGACGCCTGGGATTAAGTGATGACGATCCCCCGAGCCACGGCCTTCCGGACCCGTCTGCGTTTCCGCAGGGCTGGCCAGCAAAGCCCCGTCCCCACTCCGATGCTCCGGCATTTGACGGTTCTCTTGTTGATTGTCACCACAGCTTATGCTGGGGATCTTCCAAATCCACGGCACAATCCTGCGGTGGCTTTTCCAAGCTCGGAGCGCCGGTTTTATCGCGAGCATTTCGACCCTTCATCCTCAGTTGATCTCTGGATCTCAAATCGGTTTGGGCTCATCAAGCCAGCAACATACCGCACACTCAACAACAAGGTTTGGTCTTCAACTCTCATGAACCACAACCATTTTCCCCAGCTCTCCCGTCTATCAACTTCACATGGACTCGATGTCGGGATTGCCTTGGATGCTGCATATCTCCCGGAAGAAGAAACCCAACGGAGCGGAGGGATTCTTTCTGCGCTGCTGGGGCTCGAGGAACAGGCCTCGGACCCCAACGAGCAGGTCGGGTGGCTCCTCGACGAGGCCGAGGCGCGGGCCGAGCGGCTGCGGAGGGCCTGGGGCGGCCTGGGTTGCCTCGTCTACGTGCTGGAGGAGTCCCCCGATGAAGACGCGCAGCCTTCCGTGGGTGGAGGAGGATTTGTCTGCGTCGTGATCGGCCCTCGCCTCACTCTCGCCTCACTCCTCGCCTCAGCCCGCCTTTGGGTCGCCCCCGCCCCTCACCACCGCGCTCCTCTCCTTTCCCGTTCTGTGGCCCCCCGCAGAACTTCATGTTCTCGATCGGATTCATCCCGATCTACTCGACCTTTGGCACGCGCACCTCTTCGGCCGCCCAGAACGCCCGGCTGCTGCCCCGGTACACGGTCCACTTTGCCCTGAGCCCCCAGCTGGCCGCCGGGCTGCGCGGCTCCGCCAAGGACCCCGCCGCCCTGGCCGAGCGGCTCTACGAGGCGTTCTTCGACCGGATGGCCCTCAAGGCCTCCAAGGAGCGCCTCGACAAGGCCCTGGGACGCCTGGTGGATGTCCTGGTGGAGGCCCTCGAGGCCGTCGGGCCCCTCCCCCCCGGCGATGTCCCTCAGCCGGAGGAGGATGATGAAGCGGCTCCGGCACCACCGCCGCCCCCACAGACCGAACGGCAGGGGTGGGCCATGCGGCTGCTGGCCCGGGTGATGCAAAAGGCCGTCGAGCAGGACCCACAGTACCACAGGGGGCCCCCGCCACGGACAGCCCGCACCGCCCGCAGGCAGGGGGCATCATCGCCCGGGCCCGGATGGCGCGGGCCGGCACGGGCATCGCCCCGAAGCCCTCGGAACGCACCCGCAGCTCCACTCCTCCGCCGGGGGCCGAGCAGGGCGTCGGCCGGGCCCAGGACCGCTACGGGGCCCAACCCGACGCGGGGCTGGTGGGCGTCGTGGGGCGGTTCCTCCGCGGGGCCGGCCGGCTGGTCTTCCTGGACATGCGCGGCTGGCTCAACCCGCTGCTCTTCCTGCTGACCTGGGCCTTCACCCCCAGGGCCCACCAGTGGTGGCGGGTCCGGGTCATGGGCCGCCGGGCCCCCCTGGGCCGCCTCACGCGGTGGGTCAAGGTCCGCTTCCGCCCCCCGGTCCGCCGGATGCCCACCCCCCATCTTGTCCTTGTCCTTGTCCTTGCTCTTCTTCTGGGCAGAGGCTCGTCCGGGGCCCCCCGCCGCCGCGGCCCCAGCACCGGCCGCTCTTCTCGAACGTGTGCCCCATCTGCCTGGACGAGTTCCCGGCCGAGTACCAGGCCCTGGCAAACCCACCCGCCGACGGCTCGCCCCCATCCGCTGGGGCTGGCCCGATGCCCTCCCCCACCCACTCCCCCACTCCCTCCGCCTCCCCGCCCCCCCTCCCCCACCCCCTCCGCACACGCGGCCGCGGAACCGGCAGCCTCAGTCGGCCCTGGGCCCTCGTCGCCCCCGCCCATGGACTTCCCCGGATCGGGCGCCCGCGGCCCCGCCTCCTCCTCCTCCTCCTCTCTCTCCTCCCTCTCCTCGCCAGCCCCACCAACGGCCCCCGCCCAGCCGTCCCAGCCGACGGGCTTCCAGCCGGACGGGGATGTGCTCCTCCGCGAGGCGCCCCGCCACCGGATCCGCATCCTCCCCTGCGGCCACGGCTTCCACATGTCCGCCGCCTGGCCTTGGGGGAGGGGAGGGGAGGGGCTCATGGCTGTTCTTGCCCATTGCTCATATTGCTGCTTCTCCCGACCAACGTGGTCTCCCGACCTGTCGGTCGGCTGCGTGCTGGCGGGCCGTGGGGGCAGCGACTGCATCGACCCGTGGGTGGATGCCCACCGGACGTGCCCCGTCTGCCGCGCCCCTGCCGCCGACGAAGAGTCCGCCCCGCCCCGGCCGCCCCTCCCCGCCACCCGCCACCCGCCTCGCACCGCCTGGGCGCCCGTCTCACGGAACATCTTCCCCGCCTTGCAGCGACTAGGCTGGCCGCTTCGCGTTGACCCATCGGCCCCTGGCCGGCCTTCGTCGGCTTCCTGCGCTCCTCTTCTGCCTTCCTCTGGCCTTCCTTTTGGGCCAATTCAGTTGTCTTTCGAGGACCACGAACCGACAGAACAGCACAGGGGGGGGAGGGGGGGGGGGGGGGGGGGGGGGGGGATGGAGGAAATGAGCAAGGCCGGCGGTGGTGCCTAGGGCCGGCCCCCGTCGGTTCTGGGCTTCTTGTGGTCGATCAGCATGAAGCCCATGGCCATGGGGTCTTCGAACGCGGGGCTCGGGGCAGCCGGAGCCGGCCGTGCGGGCGGGGGGGGCGGGGGGCAAGCTGGGGCAGTGATGGCCACCTGAGGGGGCGCGTGGATGATGGGCATGGGCATGGACATGGGCGCTTGCAGGGACGGGTAGCTGTCCAAGGGCCGCTTGTCGGGCCGCGGCCCTCGGTCGAACCCGCCGCGCCCGCCGCGCCCGCCACCCCATCCACCGCGCCCACGTCCCCCACGCCCCCCACGTCCGCCGCGCCCGCCGCGCCACCCGTCGCTCTGCTTGTGGCCCTGAGGCAGGGACTGGGCGGTGGGGCCCTGCGGCCCCGATGTCGGCTCGGCTGGGGCGGGGCCACCCTTACCCGGCTGGGCGGGCGGGGAGGATGGCGAGGGGGCTGGAGCGGGCCCCGCTTGGACCGCGTCCCGGGGGAGGAAATCCCGGCCCCAGCCGCCCCGCCCACGGCCTCGACCACCGCGCCCCCCGCGACCACCCCGGCTGCCCCGCCACGAGGGACGCTCCTCGCCCGGCCCGGCAGGTGGGCCACCGGCCCCGCCCTCGGGGCCGCGGCACCGCCCACGGCCGCCACCGCGCCCCCATGACTGGCCCCCCCGGGCACCCCGACCCCGGCCGCGCGGGCGTGGGGCGCGCATATGAGCGGCGGCCCACTCGGGGCCCAGTCCCGTGTCGTCCTCGAGCAGAGCCTCCTCCCCGGGTGGGGCGACGGGGCCGCTTCCCAGGGCCGAGGGACCGACGCCGGCCGCTTGGGCAGCCGCCAGGAGGTCCGAGCTGACCGCTGCAGGCGCAGGGCCCCGAGCGGCGGGGGCGGATGCAGGGGCGGCCGGGCTCGAGCGATGCTCGAGGTGCATGGGGCCCGCCTCACCCTCTTCGGCCGCCTCCTCGCCACTGTCAAGGGCACCAGCGGGCCCAGCGGAGGGCCGACCCATGGCGGCTGGGGCGGGTGCCGACAGCCCGGGCCCAGCAGCGAAGGCCCCCTCCTCACCCTCCTCATCCTCGTCGTCCTCGTCCTCGTCCTGCTCGGGCTCGTCTGCAACACCCGGCTCGCGGGGGTGCTTCTGGCCCAGGATGGTGGCTGCGTCGAGGCCCAGGGCGGCCGCCACTCCGGGCATCTGCACCAGGGCCGCCAGCGAAGGGGTCACGGGGGCTCCCACCCCATCAGCAGCCGCAGCAGAGGGGAGGTCCGGCTCGCTGCCGCTGCCGGGGGCTGGAGGGCCGGGCTGCTTGGGAGCGGGGGCAGGGGGCGGCGGGTACTTGTGGGCCTCCGCGGGCGGCACCACGAAGAACCGCGGGAACTCGAGCACCGTCCGGCCCGCCAGGGCCTGCCCCAGGGTGGCAGTGGGCTCGACCGCATGGTACCCGGGTGCGTTAGCCTGCGTGTGGTGTGCGGGGGCAGGCGGAGGGCGATCAGAGACCGTCGCCCGATGGGAAGGCGCTGCATGTGCGCATCCATCGAGGTGGCGCCGGCCCATGCGGCACGGATCTTGCCCGCCACGAAGCGTGTCCCCCAACCCGACGCCGCCGGACAGACGGGCATATGCGGGATGTCCAGGAAGATGCGACCCGCCTGGGGCCGGTAGGTGACCAGGGTCCCCGCGACGGGGGCGCTTGGGTCCGCCGGGGCGGAAGGGTCTCCCACCAGCTGTGGCAATGGGTGTAGGAGCGCGTGTTCCGCCAGCAGCGATCCCAGGGTGGCGCTCTCGGGCACTCTGCCCCGAGATGACCAGGGGGTCGACACAAGCCAAAAGGAGAGGACGAGGCGAGGGCGAGTGAAGGCGAAGAATCGGAAGGCTGCAGGGTACGGACGCCTCGTCAACCAATCGGCGCGGCTGGGCAGGCGGCGTGGTGGCAGCCGAGGGGTCCGCGGGGAAGAGCCACTCGACCCGCCAGTAGACCGTCCGGGTGGCAATGTGGTAGAGGGACGTATTTTCCTCGTGGCGGCTCATCCCCCCGGGGAGCAGCTTGACGCGGGTGCCCCTGTGGGCCGCCTCCTCGACGAACATCGAGATGTTGCGCTTGACCGTGCATCGGGTCGGGCCAGCCCCGCCGGAGCCAGGCACCCGAAGGGCGACCAGCTTGGCGGAGGGGCCGCTGGGTGACGGAGCAACAGTAGCAGAGTCAGAGCGGGACGAGGGAAAGAAGAGATCGTGCTTGCTGGACTTCACCAGGGAGCTCGTCCGGATGGCATCTTCGAGAAAGTGCAGATCTGCAGCACCGAACGTCCATAGGGCAAGCATTGCATAAAGTTCGACAGACCGTTCGTAAGGGTGTTGGCGTTCATCTGGGACAGTGGAATAAAACTGGTGCGATCACGTTGCCCAGTGCATCCGCGTTCTTCTTTGTGTTTCTTGACGCAGGGCAGTGAGCATGTCTGGCAGGAACATGCGGGACACTTATAAATGGCTTTTTTTCCCTTACATATCTCGCAGAGATGATCCATCGCCCCAACAACCGGAGTACGGTTACCACCCCGGGAGAGAGCATTACGGCTGCTTTGGGTTTGTTTCAGGCTCATTCTAATCGAGGTCTTCACAAATACAGGGTAGTGAAAATGGTCTGATTCAACACACGGACAAACAACACCAAAAACGCGATCCGCTCATCGCTCATCGTGGGGTCAGCGAGACCACCAAGTCCATCGAGGAGGCAGAGTCCACAGACTCCGGGGTGGGAAGCGGAGGGATGGTACTCACAATAGCCGGAGTGTTTTGCGATTCGGGCTCCTTCTCCATTGGAGTCGCAGCGGCTTCCAAAGCCGCGGCGGGAATCACCGCAGGGCCGCCGGAGGAGCTCTCGGGAGCCTCGGGGAGGGCAGTGGCAGGGGGGGATAGAGTTGAGGAATCCAGAGCAGGAGAAGCAGCGGGTTGGGGCGCCGGAGTCGCCTCAGGGGCGGCAGCGATCGGTGCCGGGGCGGGGGCGGCCACTGGTGCGGGGGTGGGGTCCGCAAGTGGAGCGGCGGTCTCACCGAGCGCCATATCGACAGAGGCAGCAGGGGTTTGGGTCGCCTGAACAAGAGCCGGAGCGGCAGCTGGAGGCTGCTGCTGCTGCTGGGCTTCGGGTTCGGGCACGGCGGCCGGTGCCGCGGCGGTTGAAGGGGCTGTCTGGTCATCAGCGGGGGCCGTAGCGGGGGCCGTAGCGGGGGCCGTAGCGGGGGCCGGAGCGGGGGCCGGAGCGGGGGCCGGAGCGGGGGCCGGAGCGGGGCCGGAGCGGGGGCCGGAGCGGGGGCCGGAGCGGGGGCCGGAGCGGGGGCCGGAGCGGGGGCCGGAGCGGGAAGAGGGTCAGGGGCGGGTGTGGAGATAGGAGCCTCTGCAGGGATGGCGGGCGCAGGTGCGGGGGCGGGGCGGGCGCAGGTTCGGGGGCGGGGGCGGGCGCAGGGGGCGGGAGCAGGCGCAGCGGGGGCGGGGGCGCCATCTTGGGAGAAGGGGATGATTCGAGCTTGCTGGAGCCCGTGTGGAGGGAGGACATCCGGGGCATCTTGACCCGGCCGGGCGAGAGGGCGCTCAGGAGGGGGTCCACCCGCTCGGTGACGTCCACCCGTGGGGCGTCGTCGTAGTCGGACTGGCTGCCCGGGCCCCGGGGCGGCGAGGCCACCGAGGCACGGATGCTACGCAGCCGGCTCCGGAAGGCGGCCATGAGCGGGTCCCGGGAGGCCATCTGCTGCTGCAGCTCCTCCCGCGACCGGATGGGGGTCCCGCCCGGCGACCTGCACCAGCCCAGGACCGTACAGCCAATGAGAGCCCCGCTGGGGGGGGCATGGACGAGCGGGGAATGGGCGATAGGGCAGACCGCTTGATGGGGGTGCTGCGGAGGAGCTTCGGGGTGGATTTGCAGATCATGGCGTTCAGCTGGAGCCGCTGGGGGGTGACCGTGGGCAGCCCCATCCGGGCGGCCAGGTCGGGCTCGGGGGTCCGCGTGCTTGCCAGGGTCCGCCGCCGGGCCGCGGCCACCTTGAGCTGTTCGGCAAGGTCGGACATCTGCACCGAGTGCCGCAGGCCAGGGTGTGTGTGTGTGTGTGTGTGTGTGTGTGTGTGTGTGTGTGTGTGTGTGTGTGTGTGTGTGTGTGTGTGGCCGGGGGGATGACGTCAAGTGAGGGATGGATGCGACCAGGTTGCGACGGACCACAGGGGGGGCGGGCTTGGCTGGAGCCGGGGTGGAGACGGCTGCTGCGCCCGTCGGTGGTGGCGGAGGCACGGAGCCCGCGACGGGCGGCGGGGGCGGGACCCCCTTCCCGATGGGAGGCGGTGGTGGCACGGTGCCCAGGGGCGGAGGCGGTGGGACCGACTTCAGAGGGGGCGGTGGAGGGACGGTGCCAAACGGTGGGGGCGGGGGCACGCCCAGGAGTGGCGGTGGCGGCACCGAGGAACGTACCGGGGTGGCCAACGGAGTCCCGGGCGCGGACACGAAGGGGTTGGGCCCCAGTGGCGCCGGGGAGGCAGCTGAAGAGGAAAACGGTGTGGGTTCGTGACTGAACAGCCTTCACAGACGATTCGGAGCGACAATTCGAGAGAGTGTATCGGCGCGGCCCTTCTCGTAAAGATACAAGGCGCGAAAATCGACCTCCTGATGTTTCGGGGTGGAAGTTGGGGTGCCAATGGGCACTGACGGTGTGCGAGGGGTGCGCGCGCCAATAGGGGTTCCAGGGGAAGGTGGTGGGATCACCATCGGAGCCACCGCATGCGCAGCAAAGAGTGCCGAGAAAGCATCATCGGTTTGAACTCGGCCCGCGCGACGGGCCTTCTTCAAAGTCATCGCATTGGTGACTTGTGGCTTCCACACGGCTGGCTGGTCTGAAGGCTTCATCGATCACTGACGGCGAGGCCGAAGATTCGAAATTCGTGCAGGAAAGGCTCCTGCGCAGTTCCCCAGAGGTCAGATCTTCTCCTTTGAAAGTCAGCTGGACTGGTGTTGCTGCTTTCTGTCCGACAGTGCCGGAATGGCATTACAGACTCGTCGGACCACCCATTCTTCTTCCAGATGTAACTGTCCGACGCTCGTGTTCCATACATTACAACACATGAATTCCAGAGGAGAGTCTTCCTTCCTTCACCTTTCGGTGACGACATCCTCACCTGATCCGGGTTTTACGCCAGCAACCATCACCCAAATGGCCCCCAACCTGGAGGCTTCCGCATAGGGATAGATTCGGCAGCGGACAGCCAGCCACCGAGCGGGGCCGTTGAGAATCAGAGCGCACGGTGGAGCCGCTGTCAAGGCCATAAATATCCGCTCGGGGTTGAGGTGCGACACTTGCATGGGGTAGCCCTGAGACGAAATAGATGAGAAAAGAGGAGATGTTGAGCAGACCCTGAAAGTGTGACCTCGGGGGACTTTTCTGATTAAGGCCGCAACAAAGTCCTCGTTCCCTGCCGCAGCAGCGACATCGTGGAGTCGCTCCCATTCGAAAGCTGCTAGGGCCGGGGTGATGAGAAAAGCTAGGTCCCGGTCGAATTCTGTCGTCAGCTGGAGAGACGAGACGAGAGCGGCAGAGGAACTGAGTCAGTTACGGGTTTGATTTAGACGAAGCGCTAGCGCGTTTCATTCATACGTGGGAGAATGTCGGTTCGAATCCGACCAGTCACGGATGATGATGCAGATGATGAAGACATAAACCTTAGTCCCCTTTCCTCGCAGTTAGGGGCGTAAATCTCCCGTGTGCCCTACCTTGGAAGTCCGATGCATCATCTCTTTTTTTCCCTCCGCCAGCCCGCCCCTCCCCAGCCTGGCCGCCCCACAGACGGCGCGCTCCTGGCGGTATGCGGCGATGTGCCTGCGGAGGGCCTCCTCGAGGGCGAACTCGGCCCCGGGCGGGACCAGGGGCGGCAGCAGGGGGGCCGGGATCTCGGGCAGGGGCGAGGGTCCCACGAAGAGTGGCTGCCACAGGGCCGGGTCGGCCAGCTGGAAGCGGCACAGGCCCACCGCGTCGCTGGGCTGGCCGTTGGCATAAATGGCCTGTCCCCCCAGCGCGCGCCCCAGTGGAAGCCACGCGCGGCATGGGCGAGAGCCTCGCCTCGGGCGGAGGGGATGCGGGGCGGGCATGCGGACCTGCTGGTTGAAGATGCACCCAATGGTCTCGTAGGGCGGGGCTCGCGGCCCCTCGGTGGCCCCCTGCGGGTAGCTGGGAGCGCCACCCACCGGCCCCACCCGCACCGCACCCGGCCACGGTGGGCGGCAGGCGGGCAGGCGGGCAGGCGGGCAGGCGGGCAGGCGGGCAGGCGGGCAGGCGGGCAGGCGGACAGACCAGATCCCGGTGGAGGGCTCCCAGAACACGGCTCGGGTGGCGGCTCCCTCCCCGTACAGAGTCGCCACCCAGACATGCGGGCCCCGGTTGGTCTGACGGGGGCGGTCGTGGAGACGGTGGTGTGCGTGTGTGTGTGTATGTATGTATGTATGTATGTGTGTGTGTGTGCGTGTGTGTGTGTGTGGGGGGGGGGGGGGGGGGGGGTCTCTTCCCTCTTTCAAAGCTGCAGTTACTGGATCTTCCTGTCCCGGGGCGACCAAGTGTGGACCCCATGGGCGATCCATCTGTAACTCAGCTGCCTGTCCTGACCCGTGTCCCTTGTCACCTGTCCTGTCCCGTCCCGTCCCCTTGCTCGTCCCGTCCCTTTGCTTTGCTCGTCCCGTCCTGTGGTGGTGTGGCTGGGGGATCCCCCGAGGTGGTGGCACTGCCCCTAGCGCTCCGATCAGTAGGCTCATTCTGGGTGCCACTACACTTTCCGGATCCACTCCCCGTCTCGTGGGGATGGACCGTTTTCTTTCTTCTTCCTGTCCCTACTTCTGCTCCCCCCCCCCACACTCTCCACACCCCGGCCCCGTCCCGTCCCGCCCCGTCCCGTCCCGTCCGTCCCGTTCTTCATCGTGCCCCTCTGTGCTACGTGCGGCCTGTCCTGGTCGTGCTGCCCCTACGTCCCGTCCCTGGTGCGCCGTCCCGTCCCGACCCGTCCCGTTCGTTGCCGTCCCGTCCCGTCCGTCGTCGATGCTCGCCATCGACTTTCTACTTGCGCACCCAATCGAAAAGGTCTGTGTCATATGCTCCGATTGCCCCTTGTCTTGTCTGTGTCGGGGACCCCCTTTGGCGCGACATGCTGCTGCCGTGCGATGTGGTGAGAGCGTGAGCTGTCCATCCACACCATGTGACGGATCCCTTGTGGGTCCTGATTTCCGGTCTCGGATGTTGACGTGCTCTTCCGCCTGAGCGCTTTGCCGTTGACTGATCCTTGTTCGCTGCCGCCTGCTTGCGTATGTTGGCTTGGTGGACACTGCTTGACTATGGCGCTTCCATCGTGGACTGTGCCTACATTTCTTGCGGTGTCTCTCTTCCCTCTTTTCATGGGGGAGAGAGAGAGAGAGAGAGAGTGGGGAGGGGAGAGTTTCTCTTTGTTCCCCTTTACGGGCCCTGGTGGCTCGGTTTTCCGGAATATGAGGGGGTATGGACGGGTGCCCTGGCCAGGAGCCGCTGCCTGCCACTGCCGGGCCGCGATGGGCGGGATGGGCGGGGCTGGCGGTGGCGGACCGTGCCGATGCAGACGTAGGCGTCGAGGCCGAACCCGAGGAGCAGCGAGCAGAGCAGGCAGGCCCGGTCGGCGGCCGTCCCGCGCCCTTGGCCAGCACCGTGTGCAGGCTGCTCCACACGTCAGGCCTGCCCACACGCAGCCAGCCACCGCCACATCCGCAATGGATCAGCCCAACCTCCACCCGCCCGGGGAGAGGGAGGGAGGGGAGGGGGAGGGGAGGGGGAGGGGAGGGGAGGAGGGGGATGGCGGAGCGGTGCCCTCCCCAACGAAGAGGGGGGAGGGGCATCGGTGAGAGCGGACCGCCCGTCGGGCTGGGCGGCCGCCTCGGGATCGGCACCGAGGAGGGACACCAGCCGGGCCGCGTGGCGCGGGGTGTCCAGCAGCGATGGCGCTCTGCCCAAACCAGGCCCCAGGAGCGGCCCCAGGACCGGCCAGGCCAGGGCCCGAAGACGCGATGACCACAGAACACCCGCCCCGATGATGAGGCCGTGGACTCGCAGGCCTCCGCTCCGGAGTCCCGTGGAGGTGCGGGGGGGGGGGTGGGGAGGGGGTGGAGGTGCGGGGGTCAGCAGGCCCGGCGGGCGGCAGGGACCTGAGCGGGACCACGCACTGGCAGAGGGCCCTGGTGGCGTTGACCTCGTTGGGGGCGAAGGCCTGCACGAGGCGGTCCTTGTGCTCGGGCCGGGCCGCCGTGAACTGCTGCCACCACTGCCGCGCCACCTGGAAGAGCGACCGGGCCCAGGCCCCGTGCCCCTCGGCGCTCCGCTGCTTGTGCTGCTCCAGCGCTGACGAGGGCCCGTGAGGCGCGGTGTGGTGTGATTTGGTGTGATTTGGTGTGGTGTGGTGTGGTGCGGTGCGGTGTGGTGTGGTGTGGTGTGGTGTGGTGTGGGTCGGGTCGGGGGGGTCGGGTCGGGGTTGGTAGGGGTGGGTGGGGTGGGATGTATGGGATGTATGGGATGTGTGGGATGGGGATGAGGGGGTGGGCCGCCGCTGGGGTGGTGGGGTGGTGGGCGGTGGCGGACCCTGGGCCACGAAGTCGTGCATCTGCTGTCGGTGGGCCTGGGCCTCGTCGGGCGGCCCCAGGGGCCCGGCGGGTAGGGCGGGCGCGGCGGGGGCCGGGGGCATGAAGGTCTCGTAGTGGAGCAGCCCCAGCTGCAGGGTCAGCTGGCCAACCACCAGGCCCGCCTGCGCCCGGGGGCCCATCACCTCCACGCTGACCCGCTCGGGGCCCAGCAGCGCCTGCCAACGGGCGGCACGGGATGCGTGGGGAACGGCCACCGAGGCAGCAGCCATCGGGCCGGGTGAGGCCAAACCGGCGGCCAGAAATGCAGCCGGCCGGTGGCCCAGAAGGGAGGCGGAGGGAGCACAGGGGGCACAGGGAGGCGGAGGGAGGCGGAGGGAGGCGGAGGGAGGCGGAGGGAGGCGGAGGGAGGCGGAGGAGGCGGAGGGAGGCGGAGGGAGGCGGAGGGAGGCGGAGGGAGGCGGAGGAGGCGGAGGAGGCGGAGGGAGGCGGAGGGAGGCGGAGGGAGGCGGAGGGAGGCGGAGGAGGCGGAGGGAGGCGGAGGGAGGCGGAGGGAGGCGGAGGGAGGCGGAGGGAGGCGGAGGGAGGCGGAGGAGGCGGAGGAGGCGGACTCGGGTCCAGTCGACGAGGGCGCTGCCCACCAGGGTTCGGTCGGCGCCCCCCGGGGCGGCCCGGGTGACCACGCAGTGGATGGTCCCCTCCACGCAGCCGAGCAGGTCCCCCTGGGCAAAAGCAGCAACCACCCCAGGGCAGAGAGGCCAGAGAGGGTGGGAGGGCAGAGAGGACGAGGTGACGACGGTGTGTGTGTGTGTGGAGAGAGAGAGAGAGAGGGGGGGGGAGGAGGAGGAGGAGGGGGAGGGGGAGGGGGGGTAGCGAGTGCGACAGACGGGGGGGAGCGAGGGCGACACGTGCAGGTCGACCGTGAAGGCGCCCCTGAACTGGGGGTCTCGCTGGGCCACCGAGCCCGTCTCGTAACGCTGCCCGTTCGAGAGCAGGTGCAGGCACAGCTCCATCGGGAGCGGCCCGCCGCCCTGTCCAATGATCGTGGGGTGAACAAGCAGGGGCCGGGTGAGCATGGGATGGTGGGCGGTGAGGTGCGGAAGGAGTGAGTGCGCGGGCAGACCTCAGCGGGGCTGGCGCACTCGTCGAATGCGCGGCCCCCGAGGAGGTGCACCTGCAGGAGGACCGACCCGAGGCCCGGGAGGGGCGCCTCGGCACCCCCGCCCCCCGCCGAGGCCATGGGCATCGGGACAGACGCGACGCCTCCAGGGCTGGCCGCCACGGATGACGGGGGTACAACCTCATCCATCGTTAGGGGGGCACCAACGGGCGGCGTGCGGTCCGGACCCCGGCCATCCGCCCCAGTCTGCGATGCTGGGGCGGGGGCGACCGCGGGACCTGCTGGCCCGGCCGGGGTCAGGGACTGCTGCAGGAGGGCTGAGATCGTTCCCTCGAGGAGCTGACGCCACTGATGGTCACGTTCTTCCTGACGGGCGTCGCCGGGGATATCCTCCGTCGCGACGGAGGGATCGTCCCGGTCATCCTCCCCGCGGAGAGCTGCCCCGGCAGATGGGGAGCGGCGCCGGTGGGATCTTATGGGCTTCTTGCCACGAGAACTCGCTCGACTCTAACCCAGATATAAGGGAGACGAAGAAAATCTCGAAGACCTCTTTTGGGGTTGAAGGGCGATTGACAGATGAGACCAGAGGCCCCAAGTGCTGATCGAGAACAGCACGGACTGTATAAATGAAAGTTAAGCCGCCCGAACAAATGTTTACAAACTTTTCTGACGCTTGTCCTCCGTGGTGGTTCAAATGGAGAAAAGAATCAATCACCTGTTGGGGTTGTGAGAGCATTCTTGTCTATCAAACACAAGCTCCTCGTCGTCGTGTTAATGAAGCATCGAAGGAGGCTCACCAGAAATCACGGTAGATAAGATTTCTCCTCCGCACCCAGATGGGACGAAGAAGGTGGGAGTTGTGTGAGCCCCTCCACAGAATCATAAATACCCCTGGCACCAGCTGGACCGGCCGGGGCTGCAAATGAGACTCAAAAAACCGAGGGATGTTCCAAGAGAATTTTATTTTGATCGATTCGATAAATTTGTTTACTCGTTGGGCACGGGATGCTTTTCATTCTTCGGTTCCGGGCCGCAGGTTTTTTAGTACCTGAGTGTACGTCGCGAGCATAGTCGGCTCATATTCGACAAGTTTTGGGGCGAGCTTCCCAATCGATATGGCCAGGCCCATCCAATGTTCGGCCTCCTTGAATCGCACCAAACTTGTCAGTGGTCAGCTGCCTTGCTGAAGAACAATTCAGACCTCTGGAAGTACACCCCATGATTCCACGCAGTTGCCATGAGCCATTGCACCTCTTCCTCAGGGAACTTATTTGCGTCGGTCTGGAGGATTTTGTAGACATCCGTGTAGAGCGGGAAGGCCTCTTCGCGGGTGGGTGCCAGCAGGATCAAATTCCGATATAGTTCGGCGCACTTGGCCCAGTCGATCGGATTCGCAGAGAGGTTCATTTGGAGACAGGTTTTGAGCGCACCGACACAAACTGATTGGTGGTGGGGCAATGAAGTGAGAACTCGGGCTTACAACAGACCGCCTGTATTTTTGTGTGCGGTGTTGAGAGCAAGGTCGGCCATGAGCTCAAAAGCCTTCGGGGTCATACCATCCATCTCTTTGGCGACCTTTTTCTTCGGGTTGTGGGAGAATATGCAGTGAAGAAGACCTGAAGCGTACCCAACAGATCAGGGTCACCAAGACGGGCTTTGGCTTCGAATTCGAGAAGGAGTAGCAAGGGGAACGACCGATCAACAACTTGTTGAGCGGGTTGTTGTGCCTTCTTCAGTTGGAAGACCTTGCGTGTGGAGGAGATGGCCGATGAATGATGATGGTGACAGGGATGATGGTGATGGAATGATGATTGTGTGTGTGTGTGTGTGTGTGGGGGGGGGAGTAGTTGGCAAACCTGCGACCCAAGCTGTCGGCACTCGCCAACCAATTGGAGGACTGCACGTAAGAGTGGTTCCTTTTCGGCGTCCGAAGAGCGTACACACTCCACCAGAGAAGATGCACTCAGAAGCTTGCACATTTTCTGAGTCTCTAAGTTCTCGATTCCCATTGGGAGGAGAGTCGCAACCTGCAAGGAATCAAAACGAGAACTTCCACCAAAACAGACCTGAGCGGAAAAGGCAAAAAATTGGCTGCAAAGGTAAAATAGCTTGTGCTTCCCAGCCTCAATTCCGATGTTCCACGAGGCACCCACAAACCACTCCATGTCGTCATGATTCGACTCAAAAACAAACTGCGCCCCGCGTTCGCGAAGTTTATCCGCGAGAAACTTGAGGAAAAAATTGATTTGGTCATAGTCCCAGGTCGCCGAGTCGCGGTCATTGGGTGAGTAGAGGCGAATCAGATTGCGGATGATGGGGACGGGTGAGGAGTCCGACGTATAAGTGAGAACTGCCTGAAGCGCCTTTGGGATAACTGAACGCATCCCGGCCTCAAATGCAAGTTCAGCTGCCACTGAAAGATAGATGGGTTCGAACCCCTTCGCTGTACACATCTGTTCAAGCGTTTTCGTTGCTGGTGAGGAGATCTACATTGAGAAGATGGAGGTTTACCAGACCAAGTTCCTCGGAGTGCGAGGCGACGTAAAGTTTGTATAATAGGAAGAGAGTCAAAAAAGAAGTCGGGTCTGCGGAAAGAGCCTTCTGTGCCATTTGAATGGCTTGAGGAACATCATCGAGAAGACTATAACATCTGGCGAGAACGCGCTGGCACCGGGCGAGTCCCTCAACATCACCTTGTGGGAGAAGGTCACGCGCGCGGGTAAACCACTCCAGTGCCTCCTTGTAAGACCGGTCCTTCCAAAAATTCTGGGAGGCGGATGGAGGGCTGGTTATTTCCGCTGCCGGAGAGAAAAGTCAGACCGCTGCGCAATTCCAAACTATGGTGAAAAAACTCTTCATGGAATCGGTCCCTAAACCATACTTCTTGGTGGCAATAGTGTCCTGAAGCAAATCAACAGCCTTCCGGTACTCGGCCTTCGAGAGGAGAGTCTCCATACACCGAAGACGGACGAGAACCGAGTCGGGGCTCTGTCCCAAGCGACGATCGAGCGATTCGTATCCGTGCAATGCAATCTCCAGAAATCCCAATGCCACCGAGAGCTGGCAAGCGGCCAAACACAAGTCCAGGTTGAGCTCGGAGTGGTGGATAATCATCTCGAGGGTTTTGCTGGCTTCGTCGGGAATGTTCATCAAAAGATGCAGTCGAAGGAGAATGTAGAGGCCAGAAGGATGGGAATTCAGATCGTTTGCCATCCGGATGCAGGTAATTGCCGAGTCGTAGTTGGCCAACGAGAGGTAACAGTTTGCTAAGAGTCTGGACAAAAGTGCGAGTAAGAAAATCCTCTGATGCGACGTTACCTCAAGGTTCTTGCCTGCTTGACTTTGTCGCGAGGCTCTGGGGCCAGGTCGAACAACTGGACGGCATCGGTCAGCCACTTGATCGCCAATTCGTGCTGTTCCTTTCGCTCGTGGCTCAAGCCGATATTGTAGCACACCATTGATAGAACGACGGCGTTCTTTGGGAGAACTGTGAGTGGAGGACCACCACACCCGACGCACCCAACAGACCCCCCTCGGGATTTCATCCAAGAGTTTCTTGGCCTGACCCAATGAGAAGATCGCCAAGTCATAATTCGAGAGCTCATGCTCGAGCTCGACTCGCCAACAAAGAAACTGAAAATAAGCTTCTTTGCGGGGAGACTCTTGGGCCTGGGGAACCGGCATTTGGGTGAGCCGTTCCCAGAGCTAGGGAGCGCTGTATGTCGGACCAAACGCGACGTTGATGCCAGACATCGGAGTGCTTCTTGTATGTCGCTTTAACGGACTCGATGTCTCCGATTTCTGCGGAAGGAATGAGTGCTGGTTGGGAAACAACCAACCTTTCCATAACCGAGCTGTCCGCGAATAAAGAAGGGAAAGATTCAATAAATCGTCAATGTTATCAGAGGTCCCGTATTCAATCAGCTCCACGGCCAGAGAACGCACTACGACGGTATCATCAAAGAGAGCGACTAGAACACAGACAGTGCGCAATGAGCGGCGTATGATCTTGTGGATTTACAAGCCGCTTGACGCAGAGATTCCAAAGTTCGCGGCCAATACCCAGCGCAACATGAACGGGAACACTCTCTCCCGCTGCTTTGAATTGGTCTCTCAGGGCGATTACGTCGGAAACTGGAATTGAACCCCCATCTGAAACGTCTCGGAGGAGCTGCTGCACGCGGTCCATCCGCTGCTTCGCCTGCTGGATGCTCCAACCTTGTGCGACGCCCACCAAGTGACGGAATGGGTCATTTTTTTTTTTCAACATTTTTTCAAATTTCGCCGCTTTTTACAACTTTCACCATTTTCACTGTCCGAGATCTCGTGAACCATCATCCAAAAACGAACACGACCTGCGCGGGGACCTTCAGCAGCAGGTGGGGCAGCTCGGGGAGGCTTCTCGTCACGTGTGCGATTGCGGTTGAGGCATCATGGTCTGAAGTTTGGCGATTTGCGAAAAGTGGTGAAAGTGGTGAAAGTGGTGAAAATGTTGAAAAAATTACCCGGTTTCCGTCCCTCTTCTTTTCATTTTTTTATCGAGCCGCACAGTTCAACATCGGAGTTAAACTGTCCCAATTGAAGGAACAAGGAAACGATACAAGACGATACGTCTGTCGGCACCAGTGATTACAATGCTGTGATGACGGAAGGGCTGTCAATGCAGTTCCCCTGTGATGCCTGCTCGGGGTGGGGGCGGGGGCGGTGTGGGCGAGAGAGAATAGAAGGCGCTGGCGGGGAGGGGCCCGGCGTCATCACGGCGAGGCTGCGCCCCTGGGGCGGGGTCGCTGGGGGGTACCCGAACATGCGCACGGCCGGGTCGGGCTGTTGAGGGGTAGAGACGGGGGCCGCGGGCAGGGGCGGGATGCTCATCATGGGGGGAGCCCGCTGGAGGGGATGTCGGATGGGGGTCGGGCCTGGGTTGGTGCCACGGAAGTCCTGGTGTGTGTGTGTGTGTGGGGGTGGAAGCGAAGCGATCAAACAGGGTGTCGCCCAGATCGGGCCGCCCGACAGACCTGTGCTTTGTAGACACCTGGTCTCGGCCGGGGGGCACCCATGTCCGGGCCCGAGGGGGCTGCGGATCCGTATGGGGGCTGGTGGATGGCCGTGGGCGGCTGGGGCGGTGGGGGCGGTGGGGAGCGACGGGGCGGGGGCGGCGGGGGCGCACGGGGCTCATCCCCGGGGACGGTGCGGCCTCCGACCGGGCCCAGGTCGGGCTGGGACTGATCGCCGTGCAGCAGCACGTCCTCGTCCCCGCCCTCATCCTCGGGGCGCCCGCCCCAGCCGCTCAAGGTTGCCCCCTGTAGTGCCGGGGCCGGGGCCGGGGCCGGGGAGCTGGGGTCGCGCCAGACGGGGACCCCACCCGCAACTCCCGGGCTGAGGCGCAGCGGCGAGCCGCGGGGCGGGTCAGACTGCCCCGGGCCGGTGGGGCTCGCCCATGTGGCTGCCGCCCCCCCAGCGGGCTGCCCTTGGGTCATCAGATACATGGAGCCGTAGTACTGGTCCGGGGGCAGGCTGGGCGAGGAAGACCGTCCTTGGCGTTGCTGTTGCTGTTGCTGTTGCTGTTGCTGTTGCTGTTGTTGTTGTTGTTGCTGCTGCTGCTGCTGCTCCCACTCACGTTGTTGCTGCTGCGATGGGGGCTGCTCCGAGGGGGGCGGCTGCTGGTAATCCCAAGCTGAGACGGGGCGGGGCGGGGCCGCCGTCTGACGGGGCGGCGAGGGGGACGTCTGTAGGGTGGACGAGTGCGGCGAGGGGTACGGGTCGCCATCGGGCGGGGGACCCCTCATCCAGGGGGCCCCGGGGGCCGACCGGTTGGGGGAATCCTCCGCGGTGGCGATCCCGGCCGCCTCCAGGCTCTCGTCGGGCGGGCCGCCCATGGAGATCGCGGGCGGCTGGCCGGCCCAGGCCCCCCGCTCGTCCCGCCGCCCTAGGTCCGACGGCTGCTGCTGCTGCTGCTGCTGCTGCGGGGGGGCGGACGAGCGGGACGAGGCGGCGGACGAAGAGGAGGAGGAGGAGGAGGAGGGCAGGGGGGGCGGGGGCGCCCCGGCAAGGGCGCGGGCCGGGGGCGCCTCGGGGGGCGACATGAAGATGGCCGAGGGCTGCGGGGGGGGGGCGGCACCGTCGCCAGCACCGGGGCGCCGGAGGCTGGGGGGGCCGAGGAGGGCAGCACGTACGACGGGCGCTGCTGCGAGAGGCCGCTGGCAGGGCCACCCGGGCAGGCGAAGGAGGAAGCTTCATTGGAGGCGGGGGCGGGGGCGGCGGGCGGGAGGGCACCAGCGGGGGTGGGGCTGGTGCTGGCCGGGGCCCGGGGGGGAAGCGAGGAAGCCGATTTCGGGGCGGCGGTCGATGGGACCGCGGCTGGGGAGGGGAGCTGCTGGGGCGCCGATGCGGCCGGCCCTGAGCCGGGGGTGGAGGGGAAAGCACCCGCGGATGAGGCCGGCACGGGGGCCTGTCCAGCGCAGTAACTCAGAAGGTCGCCTTGCTCTGGCGCGAGGAGAACCGGTGGTGGCGAGATGAGGCTCAGGCAACGGCGGCAACGGCAGCGGCAGCGGCAGCGGCAGCGGGGAGGAGGAGAAAGAGGAGGGGCCGCAGACCGTGGAGCAGCCTGTCCAGGAAGCCCGACATCCGATCGGCCTCCACCGATTTCAGCACTGGGCCCGACCAGCCCGAGTGGAGCGGCACGAGCGGATGTGCCGTGTGGGTGCCGGCAGCAGGGCGAGAGGGTGGACATGAGGAGCACGGGGAGGAGAGGAGTGAGCCGCCGGGGAAGCCGGGGGCGCGGCGGCGGCGGACCGGATGTGAGGGCGCGCTGGAGTGTCCCCATCTGGGCGCGCAGGGAGCCCAGCACCTGGCTCACCTCGGCTCGCAGTCCGGCCTGCCCCTGGCGCAGCTGGCCCACATCCTGCAGCCCCACACACACAGGCCACGCCCGCGATCGGGTTTGGGTCGGGAGGTCTCGCGGCTAGCAGATCGACCGCCCGGGGGAGTCGCAGGGGGGCGGGGCGGCTGCGGACCAGCTGAAGGGCGCGCACGTCGGCGGTGAGGCGCTGGCCAATGCCGGTCTGCTCGTTCGCCTGGGCCGCCTGGCGCTGCTCGGCCTCGGCCACCCGCTGGGTGAGGCTGCTCAGGGTGGCCCCCAGGGCTTGCTGCTCGGCATCCGCCCAACCCATCAGACAGGCGCTCGGTCAGGGAGATCGGCATGGCATCCCTCCCCTCCACTCCCAAAGCGGGGGCTGTGAGGACGGGGATGCAATGCGCCGACCAACTCAGCCTGGGCGGCGTGAAGGGGGCCCTGCTGCTGCTGCTGCTGCTGGACCGGGCCGCCCCCATCGCCGGGGACTGGGAGGGGGACCGGGGCCGGGAGAGCCCGCAGGGGGCCGCGCGATGGGGAGACCAGGGGCCCAGGCCCGCCCGTCGTCGCGCGGCCAGTCTCGGAGGGATGTTGGACAAGACCACGGCGGGGTGGCGGGGAAGGGCCCCGGCCCGAGGAGGGGCCGCTGGCGGGCCGCTGGGCAGGGCTGGGGCTGCGGCGGTGGGAGGCGCTGGCCGGGCGGGCCGGCAGGCGGGGGGCGGGCGTGGTCGCGTGTCGGGGGGCGGGGCTGGGGAGGCGGGAGATGGTGGCTGCTGGAGCCGGGGTCCGATGGGGGGGCGAACCGCCGTGCCCGTGGGGGGAGGCGCTGTGGGGGCGGGCTGCCGGCCGGGGCGGGACCTCCTGGAGCAGGTCCTGGGCGGCCTCGGCCATCCCCGGGGGGAAACTCGGCCCGTCATCCGCCGGAGCGGCCGACTGCTGAGGGGCGTGCACCGTCTGGGCGGGGGCCCGGTAGACGGCCGAGGGGCGGCCGTCATCGCCCTGGGGCTGCCGGCAAACGAATGAGGAGGTACCACGACGACAGGGTCCGACAGACGGCTTGCGAGGGGGCGGCACGAACTCCTACTCCGGGTTCGAGATATCCAGACTCCTCCCCCTCGTCCATGCCTCCTGGAAAACAGTTGAGTGGCCCGAAGGGAACCAGCGCCCCAGCAGACCCGCATTGGAGTTATGTCGCAGGTACTGTGGAGCGAGTCCTGTGTGAAATAAACCAGCATAAGCCTCCAGATTCCCCCCAAGAACAACACCAACCGGGTCGCTGGCGGGGAGTGACTTGAGCATGGCGTTTTTCAATAGCATGCGGGGATAATTTGTGCACACTGAGATCGTGGATTGAATCGTCCCACTCCTTGACTTTCTTGCGATGCGGCCCCTTCTTTTTTGAGGCAGCAGCACCGCTCATCCGAACAGGGCGCAAAAACTTGAAATCGCGGAAGCTAGCCTCAACACCCTTCGGTTAGGGACCCAGTTTTTCGCTCGGCCCTTCGCGTTGAATGTCGACGTCCAGTCTCGAGGAGGAACTCCACACCATTGAGCGAGAGCGAGAGCGTGCCATGGGCGGGCTCCGCGAGGTGCACGAGAGACTCGAACGGTATGTATCATTCTCCACACCCACCTCCCCACTCTATCTCCAGTCGCTGGATTCCCTTTTTTTTACAACTGACATGTGTTTCTTTTTGGCATACCACTAGGAAACCCCGCCCAGCAGGTCCACCCGGTCGCATCGAACGCCCTCTCCCTCCACCACCACCACCGCGACCCATCCGTTTGGCGGGCGAGGCTCGCTTGGTTTTGGAACACAGACGACAACGCGAGGATACTGACCATACTGCAAAGCGCCGTTTGAGCTCGACGATCTCGTCTGCTGGGGAAGAGCGCCGCGAGGCGGTGACCTCCCAGGTCCATCGTGACGAATCCGATGAGGTCTTTTGGACATTTTTTTCCAGTCCTTTTTTTCACCTCCTCCCCCTCCCCATCCCCCCCCCTTTTTTTTTCTCCAGCAGCACAAATCATCTCAAGAGCATCAAAAGACCGAAACCCCCGCAGCGAGCGATCCCGCAGAGAAGAAGAAAGCTCCCAAGGTCTTTTTCACGACGCAGCTTTCCCGAACAGTTTTCGAACACGGTTCTTGCGAGCAGACCCGCGACCGGAAGATGTTTGGCTTGCTGCGGGCACCCTGCTGAAGGCCAAGGAGGAGGCCGTGGCCACCGAGAAGGTCCGCCCCCATCATCCGCTGCATCTCCTTCCTCCGCCATCCCTCTCCTCCTTGAATGGGCGTCCTTGGGGTTCCGCCGGTCCCCTCTGACCCTGACCCTGGCCGGGGGCTCCAACCCGGGTGGGCGGCGCAGGACAAGCAGCGGATGGAGCTCGAGAAGAAGGCCGAGGCCAAGATCGCCGAGGACCTCTCGTCGCTCTTCAACCCCTACGAGCAGGTCCGCGGCGCGGTGCCCCCGCCACAGCGGCTCATCCCTCCCCCGGTCTTCCCCCCCCCCCCCCCCCCCCCCCCGACCGCCTGTAGGAATTGCGGGCCTGGGAGCAGGCTGAAGAGAAGCGGGTTGCTGCCCTGGCGGAGCGCCAGGCGCTCATCCAGAGAACAATCATGGTCTGCTCGCCTCCACCCCCACCATCTCCGCCGCCTCGTCCTCCTCGTCCCCCCGCGAACCTCTTCGTCCCCCGCGACCTCCTTGCCGCGGCTGCCTCATCCGGCCGCCTGCCTCTTCCATCTCCCACCGCAGGAGCACAAGGCCCAGGTACACGCCGACCAGCTGGCGGGCTTCCCGCGGACGGAGACCAAGCCCCACATCTACTACCTGCCCCACAACGTCAAGCGGCAGGCGCCCCCGCCCCGGCCTGTCCCCGTGCTGCCCCCAATCCCCAAGGAGCTCCTCACCCCCGCGCCCCGCCCGGCCCCACGCGTCCGGCCGCCGCCCCCGAGGCGCGCTTCCCCACCCCGCCCCACTCCCACGGCCACGGCCACGGCCATCGCTGCCGCCACCGGGGAGCCATCCGCAAACCAGCCACAGCCACAGGCGCCAGCCTCCCCCCAACGAATGGCGGTCGAAGACGAGCCCAACGTGCCCCCCCCGCCCCCGGCGCCCGCCGAGGAGGAGGCTCCCGCGGCCGCCTCTGCCCCACCAGCAGCCGCCACATCCACCGCCCCCGCCCCCGCAGCCCCAGCTTCCACCACCGCCACCACCGCTGGCAGCGCAGAGGAAGCCGTCGCTTCACTGCCCCCTGCCGACTCCGAGAAGCAGGAAAAGAAGCAGGAAAAGAAGCAGGAAAAGGGGGAGGAGCCGGAGGAGGAGCCGGCGATGCCGGAAAAGGAGGAGAAGCAGGAGAAGCAGGAGCAGGAGCGGCCCGCCAGCCCGCCTCGGTCGTGACCCATTCATTCTGCTGACCTGGGCAGGAACAACTTTCTGCTCTGATTTTAAGCAGCGGAATAGGTCGCCGTGTATGATATGACGCCTTCTGAGAGGTGATGGAGGGGAGGGGTGGTGGGGAGGTGGAGGCGATGGACCAACTTCACATAATGGGGCGGTACAGGAATGATGCCAAACGGTGGGCGGTAACGGCGGGAACGTATCGTGGGGGGGGGGGGGGATGAACTGTATAGGACAAATGGAGGGATGTTGTTGCGATCGCCCACTGAGGTTTGGCCAGTGGGGAGTGCGGCCCCCCGATGTGGTATGTCCATTGCACACAATCTGAGTTCGGCACAGCGCCGGACCCATTCCGAACTGGACTTTCTCATGGCCTCACACGAGGCTGCATTAACACGAGACTGACTGACTGGACTGCCAGACGGGTATTCAACCCGAGGCCCAAGCGCACGACGGAATGCAGTTTCTGGCGCGAAAAAGCGCTGCCACTTCCGTTCCCTTGCTCTCAATCATTCTCTTCCTTTCTTTGGCAGAAGCCACCACACTAAAAATATGTGAAAGTCAACCTTTTGCATCCGCTTCCAGGGCAGGCCCCGTATGTGCTTTGCTATCGGCGCCCTCCTCGTCGAGGCAGTTTTTGCTCGCGTATCAAGACGCCATTCACCTTGCTTCATCCCGTCCCGGGAATCTCATCCAATTTTGTGAGGGAAATCTGACCGAAGGGATCTCCGACTCGGCCTTGATCACTCATACCCAGCAAAGCCAGGGTCTCACCAGCCTTTGTTGTGCTTCCTCGGCCACCGAGCCACCGCATTGTTACACGCACGGCCTGCATCCTGACCAATTCTTCCCCTGGCTGGTCAGTGCCCCCTGCCACTGCCCTCCCGTCTCACCCCCGTCCGGCTCTCTGCCCCCCGCAGGCAGAGCAGCAGGAGAGCCCGCTGGGTGGTGATGTCGCGCCGCTGGTCCCATTCAGCGAGGCCTTCTTATATAAGAGCATCATGGACACCCGCAGCGCCCAGCAGCGGCCCGTGGTGGTGCTGGTGTGCTCCGAGCGGACGCCCTCCTGCGGCCGCCACCAGGCCACCTTCGCCATGGTCACAGGGCCTCCCTCCCCTCCCCTCCCTCCCCTCCCTCCCTCCCTCCCTCCCTCCCCTCCCTCCCCTCCCTCCCCTCCCTCCCCTCCCTCCCTCCCTCCCTCCCTCCCTCCCTCCCTCCTCCCCCTCCCTCCCTCCCTCCCTCCCCTCCCCTCCCCTCCCTCCCTCCCTCCCTCCCTCCCTCCCTCCCTCCCCTCCTCCCTCCCTCCCTCCTCCCTCCCTCCCTCCTCCCTCCCTCCCTCCCTCCTCCCTCCCTCCCTCCTCCTCCCTCCCTCCCCCTCCCTCCCTCCCTCCTCCCTCCCCTCCCCTCCCCCTCCCTCCCTCCCCCAGGGCTGATTGCCTCGTTCGATTGCTCTGTCTCCGGTATAGGTGGCCTCGGTGTGGGGCTCGGAGATGACCTTCATCTCGGTCGATGCCGGCAAGCTGCCGTCTGTCTTGCCCATCACCCTTCCCGAGGGGCGGGCGGGGCGATATGGCGGAGCTGGGCGGGGCGGACAGGGGGGCGGACAGGGGGGGGTCTCTCTCTCGCTCCGACCCTAACGAGCCGTTGCCGCGGCCATTGGTGTTCCTTGCTTCCCTGGCGGCCCTGCCCAACGCAGCGGAGTGGTGGGGCGTTTCGCTGGCGGTCTTCCCGTCGGTGCTGTACTTCGCCCCCGACCCGGCCTTCGAGGGGGTGCCCTGCCCCAGCCCAACCCCTACCCGGCCTTCAAGGCCGACGCCACCTCAGTCGGCGGGGAGCCCATCCCGCTGCCCGGGCCCAGGGCGGCCCTCTTCGACGGGCCCTCGCTGACCGAGCGGCGCCTGCACGTCTTCCTGGCCCAGCAGCGCGCCCACATCCTGGAAATCACTGTCCGCACCCGCACCCGCACCCACCCCGCACCCGCCTCCATCCCGCATACTTCGCCTCTTTCGCCCCATCATCTTCCATGTTCCCCCATCCCCGCCCCGCCCCGCCCCGCCCCCGCCCCGCCCCGCCCCGCCCGCCCCGCCCGCCCGCCCCGCCCCGCCCCGCCCCGCCCCGCCCCGCCCGCCCCGCCCCGCCCCGCCCCGCCCCGCCCCGCCCCGCCCGCCCCGCCCCGCCCCGCCCCGCCCCGCCCGCCCCGCCCCGCCCCGCCCCGCCCCGCCCGCCCCGCCCCGCCCCGCCCCGCCCCGCCCCGCCCCCAGCCGCCCTTCTCGGTGGCCGCGCCCCCGCCCACGGCCAACCCCAACCTGCCCGCGGGGGCCCTGGCGCCCTCCGCCCCCGCCCCGGTCGTCGAGGGGCCACTGTTCGTCTGCATCTACACCGAGTGGCACGCCGCCACGCCCGCCATCTTGGCTCACCTGGCTCGCATACGGGCACGCTACCTGTCCGCTCGCCCACGACCCATGACCCATGACCCTCGCATGTGTTGCCACCTCGCATGTGCTGCCACCTCGCATGTGTTGCCTCCTCTCATGTTATGCCTCCTCGCATCTGTCCATTTGCCCTGTACCGGCGACACCTGGGCGAGCAGCGAGCTGACCAACGCGGTGCGGGGGCCCGGCGAGACGGCGCCACGCTTCGGCATGGTCGACGGGGAGCGATATAAGGTCGCCGCAGGCTCCCCGACCCGCCCATGCCGCCCTCGCCCTCAGACATGGGCGCTGGTTGGCCGCCGTCGACCTCCCTCGCCCCTCCTTCTTCCTCTCATCCCTTCATCACCCCCCCCCCCCCCCCCCCCCCCCCCCCCAGTCGCACACCTCGTTTTTCCTGCCGCACGGCCTGGCGGACGTGCCTCGCTGCGTGCTTCTGCCCTCCGAGGCCGATGGTCCGCCCCGCTCAGCCCTGCACGGCACGGCACGGCACGGCACGGCACGGCACGGCACGGCACGGCACGGCACGGCACGGCACGGCACGGCGCACGGTATCCGCACAGCGCCCGCGTAGGGCAGCCCGTGGCCGTGGTGGCTGACATCGAGGTCGCCCGCCTCAACCGACCCGTCTCGCCCCGGCGCAGCGCCGATCCCGCTGGAGGCGGGTGACCCGCTCTTCCCGGAGCCCACCGCAGCCATGATCGCCCGGGCCATCCACCCCGAGGCCAGCGCTCCCCCGCCGCCACCCGCCGAAGGCGAGGCCAAGCCCCAGGCCGCCCCCGAGGAAGGGAAGGTTGCGCAGCAGCGGACCGCCGCCGCCCCCAAGAAGAGGCCCGCCGCCCCGGCCCGCCAGCTGAGCGAGGTCGGCCCTCCCGGCGCCGCTCCCCTCCCCACGATGCTCACCCGCCCCGCCCGTCCTTGGTGGGCTCCCGTCGGGCAGTGCTTCTTCGAGGTGCGCCCAGGGGAGAACATCCAGGCCCTGCTGGCGCCCAGCCCCCAGCCCCGGCTGCTGATCTTCGTCCAGGTCGGTCGCTCGCCCCGGTGCCCACTCCACTCCACCCGCTCGCCCCCATCGCCGCCGCGTGTTCATCGATTCGGCTGGGGGGGCCGATCCCCAGGCGTTCTGCCATGCCTGCGAGGCGCACCGGCCCCTGTTCAACAACCTCTCCCTCGAGCTTTGCGGTCCGCATTCACCTCCTCGACCATGCAGTGCCCCACCCCTCCGGAGGCATCGATCATCGGTCCCGTCCCGCGGGTCTGTCTGGGCGGGCGGGCGCAGGGGCGGGCTTCACGAGCGTGCTGATCAACTGCACGGAGACCCCCGAGGCCTGCAGCCGGTTCAGCCCGTACGGGTTCCCCTCCCTGCAGCTGGTGCGGCCCTCCTTCGCGGCCCTGCTGCCCCCGCCCCAGACGCCCCTGCTGCACCCGCCCCAGGCGGCCCTGGGGGACCTGCTCCTCGGCCCCCAGGCCCCCCAGGCTGCCACCAGTCCGCATCCGCAGCCATCCCCAGATTACGTGTCATGCCGCGGCCCCTCCCTCTCGGCCTCTTGGCTGCACATGCCCCGACGCGGCTGACGGGGGGGACGACGGGCGTTGGGCGGTGGGCGATGGGTGGGCGATAACGGGGGGGCCCGCAGTGGACGTTGGCCAGCTGGCGGCCGCCGAGGCCGAACACACCCGCACCTGCCTGGCCTTCGCCCCGACGGGCCCCCAGCTGGAGCAGTATCGCGGTCCCATGGACTTGGGCGCGCTCCTCGGCTGGGCCCGCCAGGGCGTCGCCTGCTCGCTGGTCCGCCCGCCCCGCCCTCCTCCGCCCCATCCCGATGCGCGGCCTCAGGCAGCACCGCCGCGCCTCCCTCTCCACCCGATCAACGGTGCTCTCTGTCTTCTGGGCCCGCCCAGAAACGGGTCGCCACGCCGCCGGCCCGGTGCGGGAGCAACAGCGGGGCCTGCGGGCACGTCGAGGCGGCCGACTACGAGGCCTCGGTGGCCCTGGGCGAGCCCCTGATGCCCCTCGCATGCGCCACCGTCCTGGCCGAGCGGTCTGTGGGCCAACCCCCCAGCCAGCAGCCATGCAAGACCTTGGGCTCCCGGGCTGGCGCAGGTACGTGGGCTCGGTGGACTTCACGGCCGCGGGAATCCCTGCCCAGTGGGACGACGAGCAGCAGCAGCAGTGCCTCACCCATGACGGCACCCTCCGCATCAGGTCGGTGCTGGTGCGCGTGCACAGGGGCGGCGGCCGAATGGGTGCGTGACGGACTGGTGAGGCGGTGGTCATGGTGCCGGCGATCGTTCTTTGTGCGCTTGCGCCTTCCGCCGCCCGCTGACCCTTTTCGTCATGGACGCCGGACGGACAGCTTCTTCCGGCGGGATGGGTTCGTGCGGACCCTCTACGAGGACGCCCGGGCCCGGGCCGCCGAGATGGGGGCCGACTCGCAGGAGGGCGATGAGGAGGAGGACGAGCACATTGCCACCATCCCCAAGGGGGCAGCCTGCCTGGCCAACCTCGCCCAGTGCATGCAGGCCCGTCCCCATCACCCGTCCCCCCCCCCCCCCCCCCCCCCCCCCCCCACCCCCCGCCTCCCCGTCCCTCGCCTCCCCGTCCCTCGCCTCCCCGTCCCCGTCCCTCGCCTCCCCGTCCCCGTCCCTCGCCTCCCCGTCCCTTCGCCTCCACCGTCCCTTCGCCTCCACCGTCCCCTCGCCTCCCCCCGTCCCGCCTCCCCGTCCCCTCGCCTCCCCCGTCCCCAGTTTGCATTCTCCCGCTCTGCCGAGGCGATGCGAACTTCATCTCAACGAACCTCATCTCCGTGCCGCTCAACGAACCTCATCTCTATGCCCGCCCTTCCTCCGGTCGGCCCCGGCATCCCCACCGAACAGGCGATGATCCGCTATCTGGACCTGCACCAGCGGCCCTTCGTGACCGAGGTCACGGCCAGCAACTTCGCCCAGGCCGGCCTGGGAGGAGGTCTGGTCACGCCCACCCACCCCGCGGTCCCCGTCTCACGCGGAGCATGGCACGCCTGGCTGGGCAGGACCGAGATGCCCGTCCTGCTGGCCATCGTCCATCCGAGCAACGTCACGGCCCGCAGCCCCTTCGCCAAGGTCCGGGCGCTTCCCTTCGGGCCGGCACACGGTCGACCCCCCCCCCCCCCCCCCCCACACACACACACACACACACGTCGATGATGCAGGCCCTCCGCACTGCCGCGGCGGGCCTCTACGATCGGATGGTGACTCTGCAACTGGACGCCACCCTGTACCCGTCCTTCGCGACCCTCTTCGGGGCGGCCCTCCACGGCCGCGCCGCCACGGCCCAGCAGGCGGCCGACGAGACCCAGGGCAACGCCGTCGGGGGACATGCCGACTTTTTCGGGGCCGTCGGGCAGGCGCGCCTCGAGGACGGTCCGCTCCTTCTCCCCTTCCCTCCCTCCACTGGGGGCCATCGACCCGACGACCCGACGACCCCCCCCCCCCCCCCCCCGGCCCTGTGGTGGCAGGCGGCCCCTACTCCTGGTTGCCCGCGCTGGTTTTCCTGCAAGAGGGCGACCACGCCTCCTACTCGCTCTTCCCTCGCTCTAGTTTGAATGCCTCGGAGCCAGCTGATGTCTGGTGGTCCTCTCGCATGCCATACGATCACTCACCCTCGTCATCACTAGCTGCTCTTCTGGGCGAATCGATTCTTGTCCAAGCAAGTCCAGCTAACTCCATCGCCCATACAGGTCTGACAGTGGACATGAGAACTGGGTGATTCACTCGCGAGCTTGACGATTGAATAGGTCACGGCAACAGGAACATCCGACCGGAGCACCCAAGAACGCGAACGCGCTGCTCGCTGGGCAGAGCTCGAGCAAATCCGAGAGCGCCAAAGGCAGGAGATGGAAGCCTTGCAGAAGCAGCTTGACGAACAAAAAAGCAGAGGGCCCCCAGCCGGATTTTCGCTGCCAATGCATGATGACCTGTAAATGGTAAATGATGCCGGTATCTGTACAGTTCAAAAAAACAAGAGCCCAAAGGTGTCGAATTCGGCTGTTTCGGAGCAGAATTCACCACGGCGTTTCTCGAACCGTCGGCCCCTATCGATCCATCCCTGACGTATCCGACTATTCGGTGAGAGGAAAAAGTGGCGGCTCCAGCCACCGCAGTGGGCTGCAGTAAGCCGGATATACCAGGATTTGTCCTCGGCGAGTCTTTCCCTTTTGCGCCTTTCCCCATTTATCGTGCGAGACGGCAAGATTCCGCTAGAGATCTACTCGTGAAATGTGTCCCACTCAAAGATTCTGCATCCTCTGCTTTACGAAGATGTTATCATACATCTTCTGCTGTCCATTCAACACCATTTGTCTTGATACCCTCTTCCGAAGAAGTTCATGGTGATTATAGGGTCTTTCTTCGCCTTCTTTGTTTCTCTCGCATCACACCGCTCGGCATCGCTAGGTCCTAGTTTTTGACGATCCCTTCCCGCAACCCGTAAATCGCACAACTATTCTCTCCCTCCACGAATTCCTGCATCGCCCCGACCTCCTGCGCCGGTCGGGGTTCGGCGCGCCCCTAGGGGTCGAGCAATTCTTGGAAGCGTCCCTGCAACTCGCCGAGGGGCTCTTCCAAATCCACGATGCGTCGGTCATGCATAAGGCCATCAACCCTGGCCATATCATGGTGGGCGTCACCACGGACGAGCACGAGGCCACCACCGTTTCGTTCCGCATCACGGGTCCGTCCCTCCGGCCGTGCATGCGCTAGCTGGGCGCCCGTCTCAGACAGGCATCCCCTCCCCTCCTTTTCCCCTCCTTTTCCCTCTCCCTCTTTCCCCCCTTCCCCCCCCACCTCCTCCTCCTCCTCCTCCTCCTCCTCTGTTCTTTTTTAATGTTGTTGTTCTCTCTGCCATTTGCTCGCCCTCTCTCTTCATCCCCTGGGCCTGTCTCCATCTCGCGGGCGCAGGGTTCGATTTTGCCTCGCCCCGGGGCCGGGAGCTGTGCACGCCACGGCACCTATCGCTGATCGACATCAACTACATGGCCCCCGAGCAGACGGGCCGCATCGGGTCGCGCTTCATCGACCAGCGGGTCGACCTGTACTCGCTGGGCATGGTCCTCTACCGACTGGCCACGGGCCACATGCCCTACGACCACCCCGACGGCTCGGCGCCCTCGCCCGAGCACCAGGGGGCCGTCGCCAGCCTGGGGCTGCTCGCGGGCCGCCAGCGGGCCCACCGACACCTCGCCCGGGCGGGCCCGCCCGAGTCGGAGCTGTCCAACAGCTCGCGGGTCATCTTCCACCACATCGCCACTCCGCCCGTGCCGCCCCGGACCTGGTACGCGGCCGCGGGGCCCCAGATGGAGCTGATCGCCGAGTCGCCCTCGTCCTCCTCCCGGGCGAGGGCCGCCGCGGGCGGCATGCCCACCGTCATCAGCGACATCCTGCTAGCCCTGCTGGCCAAGGACCCCGAGGCCCGCTACCAGTCGGCCTACGGGCTGCTCGTCGACCTGCGCGCCTGCAAGCAGCGCTACCAGGAGGCCCTCGTGGCCGCGCCCCCGCCCTCGCCCTCCGCCCTGCCCGCCGCTGCCACCCCGTCCTCGCCCAACAACATCGACGACATCATCAGGCCCTTCCCGCTCACCGTCCACAGCACCTCCGACCTTCATCTGCCCCCACGCGGGTTCGGGTCTGTTCCGCCGCCAACCCAAAGCAGCGCCGGCCATGCTCGCCCCCCGTGCCTGTGGTGGGGTCTCATCCCCACCCCTTTCCCCCCTCCTCTCCTCCCCTCCCCTCCCTCCCCTTGTGCGTCATGTCATGGGGCCGGGCGGGCAGCCGGGGGCCGAGGGTGCGCATTTGGAGGCCATCTTCGAGGCGGTCCGCGCCAAGGGGCATTTCCAGAGCGTCCTCATCCGGGGCCCCGACGGGGTCGGCAAGACGGCCCTCGCCAACAGCCTGGCCGCCTCCGTGGGCGCGGCTCATGGCCTCTTCGTGCGGTCCGCCGCCCCTCCCGGCGCCCGTGGGCTGGAGCTGACAGGCAGGGTGGGGGGAGGTGGAAGGGGTGGAAGGGGTGGAAGGGGGTGGAAGGGGGTGGAAGGGGGGGAAGGGGGAAGGAGGGGGGCAGGAATGGGGGGCTTCGTGCCGCGCCTCGGCCACCTCGGCGTCTGATGTCGTTCGGGGGGTGGGGGGCGGCTGCCGCGGCGCAGGGGCATGTTCCACCGCTCGGGGCGGCCCTACTCGGGCTTCCAGGAGCTGCTGCGGGGCCTGGTGCACGCCCTGCTGGGCGAGAGCGACCTGGCGGCCCTGGCGGCCCGCATCAAGGACGCCCTCACGGGCCACCCCGGCCTGGCGGCCCTCCTCGACCTGGCCCCCGACATCCAGCGCATCCTGCGGCTGCCCAGCAACCCGCTCCCCGGGGGGCCGCTCAACCCGCAGGCCGTCGCGGCCGTGGCCGTGGCCCGCTCCGAGGCGGGCTCCGAGTCGAGCAACGAGCAGAGCGGCAGCGCCGACGGGGAGCCCGGCTCGATGGTCCAGCCCGCCACCACCGACGAGGCCGCCGCCGGCCACGGGGCCGCCGACCTGCACGCGGCCCTGGTCATCTTCCTCGGGCTGGTGGCCGGCCGCGAGAGGCCCCTCTGCCGTCCGCACCCGCACCCCGCCTTGGTTCCCTTGGGTCACAACCCCCACGCCCCACACTTCTCTTTGCCGCCTGTGCTCACCCCTTTTGCGTCCCTCCCCCCGCTCCCCCGCCCCCCCCCCCCCCCCCCCCCCCCTCCCCGGCCCCTCAGTGCTGCTGGAGGAGCTGCACGCGGCCGACAATGCCGCCATGGAGATGCTCGGCGCGCTGACTGCGCCCGAGGCGGAGCCCCAGCTGAGCTGGATCCTGCTGCTGGGCACCGAGACCCACTCGTCTGACGTGCCCTCGGCGGCCGGGGCCATCTTCGGGCACCTCATCCCGCTGGGGCCCTTCGACGAGGAGACCCTGCTGGACTTCGTCCGGACCCTGGTGGCCCCCCGGGTCGACCTGGACCTCTTCCGCCGCCAGCGGGTGGCCCTGCTGGGCCTCGTGCCCGGGCTCGGTGCCGCCCCGGGCGCCGAGGCGCTGACGTACGCCGACCTGAGCCGGATGCTGGCCCGCAAGACGGGCGGCAATCCGGGCACGCTGCGCGAGTTCCTCGTCACGCTGGCCTCCAAGGGGCTCCTGGCCTGGCAGCGGGGCCAGTGGCGGTGGAACGTGGGCGCCCTGACGGGCCTCGAGCCCTCCCACCCGATGGCCGTGCTGGCCAGCCGCCTGGCCACCTTCACCCCCGGCACCACGGCTGCCCTCTCCCTCATGGCCTGCTTGGGGTTCGAGTGCGCCCAGGAGGACATCGTCACCGTGGCCTCGGCCCTCTTCCCCGCCGCCCCCAGCCCCGCCTCCGCCCCGCCCTCGGCCACCCAGCTGCCCCCGCCCCCGCCCGTAGCCGGCTCGCCGCCCCCTACCGCCCAGCTCCAGTCGCAGCCTCAGGCGCAGCCTCAGTCGCAGCCTCAGTCGCAGCCTCAGGCGCAGCCTCAGGCGCAGCCTCAGTCGCAGCCTCAGTCGCAGCCTCAGGCGCAGCCTCAGGCGCAGCCTCAGGCGCAGCCTCAGGCGCAGCCTCAGGCGCAGCCTCAGGCGCAGCCTCAGGCGCAGCCGTCGCTTGGCGCCCCCGAGCAGCAGCCAGCCCCCAGCGCCCCCGGGGCGGGGGCCGTGTCGGCGGAGATGCTGGCCTGGGGGCAGGTGCCCGCGGCCCTGCTGCGGCGGGAGCCCCTGCCGGCCTCGTCGCTGCTGGAAATCATCACCGCCGACCGGGACCTGCCCATCTCCATCCCCCAGAGCAGCCACCACTCGCCCGTCTCGGGCCCCAGGTCGGTCCCCCCCCCCCCCCCCCCCCCCCCCCCCCCCCCCCCCCGAGTAGGTCGCTGGTGAGTGGATCGTTTGAGCCGGTGTCGTGGAGGGGCCGCTGCCCTGCCCTGCGGCTGCTGATCTTTCCCGTGGTTTGGCGCCCATTCGTGTCCTCACCAGCGCCTGCCGGCAGCGGGTCTACGAGCTGATGCGCCCCCTCTTCCAGTCGGGCTTCCTGTCTGCGCGGCCCCCATACCCGCTCGCCCCCCTCCCTATGCCCGCCCGCTCGCCCATCTCCCCATGCCCGCTCGCCCCCCTCCCCATGCCCGCCCGCTCGCCCATCTCCCCGCCCACCGTTGGCATCCTCTGACGCCATCCGTTTCTCCGTTCGTGTTCCTCGCGCTGTTCCTGCCCGGGGCGCCGTTGCGGCTGTCGGTGGGGGCGGCCGGTGGGCGGGGGCAGGGTCTTGTCCTCGGAGAACTCGGTCTCGTTTGCCCACGAGCGGCTCCGGGACATGGTCCTCGAGCGCACCGAGCCCGCCCTGCAGGCCCGCTTCCACTGGGCCATCGGCAACGTGCTGTTGTCCAAGATGCGGTTCGCCATCCCCACCTCGGACGAGGTGCTGCTCTTCGACGATCCCCTGGCGGCGCCCCCCAAGCGCTCCCGGGGCAGCCCCGCCTCGGCCGCGGTCAACATCAAGTCCCTCTCGCACGTCCAGTGGAAGCGCCTCATGGGCCTCGTCGAGCACCTCAACGCCGGTCCGCGCCCTCCCTCCCCCACGCTCCCCCACGCTCCCCCACGCTCCCCCCCGCTCCCCCACGCGCGCATGGCAGAGGGCGGGTCATGACCGGGCCCGTTGTTGGCTCCGTCCGTGGGGGGTGGCTGGGTGTGGTGGGGTGATGCAGGGGCGGCTCACTACGCGATCGACCCCGAGCGGCTGCCGCTGGCCCGGCTGAACTTCGTCTGCGCCAAGCTGTGCAAGACCTTCTACCCGCGCGAGGCCGTGAGGCATCTGGAGGCGGCAGGGTCCCTACTCGACCGCAGGAACCCCGTCCGTTCGATCGTCTGCGCCCCGCACTGCGCTCCCCCCCTGCACCCGCGCTCCCCCAACCTGACCGCCACCGCCACTATCACCACACACCACCACCCTCCGGCCCTCCCGTCCGTGCAGAGCCACGACCTGCTGCTGTTCGACGTGACCAAGGAGACGGCCGACTGCCAGGTCTTCGCGGGCGACGTGCCCCGGGCGCTGCCCCTGATCGACGAGGCCGCCCGGCTGCTGGACCGGTGCCAGGCCCAGGGGGCGGTGGGGCTGCCCCCGACCCCGGCCGCCAAACTGCCCCCGCTGATCGGCGCCCTGGGGGTCACCGACCCGGAGCTGATGGGCTCGCACCTGCTCGCCGAGTGCATCCTGACGAGCAGCCCCATGGTCCAGCGCCGGGTGGGCCTGCTGCGGCTGCGGATGCTGGCCCTCTACCTGACCGACCGGCCCGAGGAGTCCTACGCGGTGGGCGCCCAGGCCATGGCCGAGCTGGGGCTGCCCCTGCCGCCCACCGTCGACCAGGCCACCCTCGAGGCCGAGGCCCTGACGGCCGGCAAGCTGTTCGCCTTCGTCAAGGACCGTGTCCTCAACGGCCTCCCCGCCCCGGCCCCCGGCAGGCCCATCGGCGGCTCGGGCAGCTCCCCCGAGCGGCCCCAGCCCCCCCAGCGGGCGGCGGCGGCAGCGGCGGCGGCGGGGGTGGGTGTTGGCGTGTCGGCCCCCTCGGCCACCCTAGAGGACTACTTCGGGGGCGACGAGCTGAAGCGGGTCCTGCTGCACCCGCTGCTGAGCCAGACCCGGGCCCCGCCCATCGCTCAGCAGGCCGTGGCCATCCTGGTGGACCTGATCAAGTACAAGTTCTTCCAGGCCCAGGCCTGCGCCCGCTGGTGGATGTCCTCGCGGGCCTTCCTGCTGACCCTGCTCTACGGGGCCACCACCGAGGCCCCCATGGTCCTGTGCACCTTCGCCAAGGCCCTGGCCGGGCTGGGGGTCTTCCGGGGGGCCTTCCACATGGGCAGCGCGGCCCTCGAGCTGGCCCAGGCCACGTGCACCTCCAAGCGGCTCCTGTGCCCGCGCGGCTCCAAGTCGGTGCTGGCCTGGACGGCCGCCCTGTACTGGACCCAGAACGCCCTCTGGGGGGTGCCCTTCGGAGAGATCTTCGCCGGGCTGGTGGATTTCTGGGGCTCGACGGCCGTGCCCAGCGGGGACATCTCCCTGCTGCTGCACATCTCCGGCTCGATCGTGGCCACGCTGCTCCTGGGGGGCACCAAGCTGACCGTCGTCATGGAGGTGGCCCTGCGCCACAAGGTCACCCTCGAGGCCCTGCCGGCCTTCCAGCGGATGGCCGCCCGGTCCTTCGTGGCCACCAGCATCCAGCCGCTGATGCACCTGATCGGCTACACGACCACCGTGGACAGCTTCGCCACGGCCGAGTGGTCCGAGGCGGCCTTCCTCCAGTCGGCCGCCCCCCACGAGCGCCTGCTGTACGCCATCGCCCAGCTGCGGGGCTTCTACCTGCTCGAGTGCCCCCGCGAGGCCCTGCCCAGCCTGCGGCTGCTCTACGAGGCGGGCGTGCACCCCGACGAGGTGTGCTTCTTCGGGTCGATGGCCGCCATGAGCGTCCTCGGGGCCGCCCAGCGGGAGCTGCTCCAGGCCGGGGCGGGGGCCACCATCCCCGGGGCCGAGCTGCGCGAGCTGGCCCGCTTCATCGAGATGATCCGGGTCTTCGTAGGCATCTTCGAGCCCCGCGGCCAGGCCTCGCCCACTCTGGCCCCCTACCTGGCCCTGCTGCGGGCCGAGCAGATGCGCATCCGGGCCCAGACCCAGGTCCTGCTGCGCTCGCTGCCCCCGGACTGCATCAAGGAGGTCTTCACGGGCCTCAGCAGCCCCATGGAGCTGCCCGCCAACCCGATGTTGCTCTTCGAGGAGGCCGCCGAGGCCGCCCAGCGGGCCGGCAACCTGCTGTTGATGGCCCTCAGCAACGAGCTCATGGGCCGCTACCTGGTGGGCGAGGGCCGGCCCCGCACGGCCGCCTACTACCTGCGCGACGCCATGGCCCTGTACCGCGAGTGGGGCAGCCTGCGCAAGGTGCGTCTGATGGAGGCCCGCTACGGGTCCCTGGTGGCCCAGCTGCCCAGCCCGTCCGCCGAGAAGGCCCCCGCCCCGGGGGCCGCCACCACCCCCACCGCCCAGAACGCCCCCGTCAGCCCGCTGGACCAGTCCATGTCCACCTCGGCCTCGACCGCCTCCATGGGGCTCTCGGCCGCCTCGGGGGCCTCGGCCCTGGCCGTCCCGCCCGACCACGAGGGGGGCGGCCGCTCGCACGCGCACCGGCCCCGCCGCAAAGCCCACTCACCCGCCCAGGCCAAGTCCCACCACGCCACCAGCAGCCCCAGCGGCGGCTCGCGGACCCCGCCGCCCGCCCCGCACTCGCACTCGGGCTCCGGGTCGCCCCTGCCCTCGACCTCCTCGGCCGGGGCCTCGGCCGCCCCGGCCGGGCTGGACGAGGGCAGCCCCGAGGGGCCCCTGCCGCCTCCGCCACCCCCCAGCCCGCCCCCGGCGGCCAGCCTGCCCGCGGTCTCGCCCCTGACGCCCCTCGCGGTGGGCACCAGCACCAGCACGGGGACCCTGATCGCCGGCGGGGGCCTCAACCCCGGCAGCAGCAGCGGCATTGTCGGCGGCAGTCGCGGCGGCGGTCTGGTGGGGACCCCCTCGGGGGCAGCCCTCACCCCCCCCACCGCCACGGCCGCCTCTGACCATCATCCCCGCCGCCGGCCGCCGCCCCTGGAGATGCGCGCCCCGCGGGGCCAGCACGCCCCGCCCAGCAGCAGCGGCCTGGCCACGGTCGGGGCGGTGGGCCCGGCCCTGGGGCCGGCCAGCATGACCACCCTGGTCCACTCGTCCCCGGGCGGGACGGGCAGCGGGGCCGCCGGTGGGGGCGGGGCGTCCGGGACGAGCGGCGGCGGCGGCGGCGGCGGGCCCACCTCCCGGTCGAGCTCGCCCTCGGACTACGGCGGCTCGTCCAGCTCGGCCACGGGCACGCCCAGCCCCGCCTTGAGGGACGGCCGCTCGGGGACGCCCGGCCTGGTGGGGGCCGAGGGCACCGACTGGTCGCTGGCCATCGGGGCCTCGCAGGCGCTGGCCCACGAGCCCAACATGGAGCTGCTCCTGCTGCGGATGGTGCGCATCATGACCGAGTACGCCGGCGCCACCCGGGGGGCCTTCATCCTCGAGAAGGAGGGCCGCCTCTACCTGCAGGCCGACGAGCACAGCCTGACCGCGCCGACCCTGCTCCGGGACACCCCCCTGGAGGAGTGCGCCGACCGGCTCTCGCTGGTGGCCGTCAACTACGTGGCCCGGGTGCGCAAGGAGCTGGTCATCGACGACGTGGCCAGCCCCCACACGGTGGTGGCCCACGACCCGTACGTGATGAAGCACCCCTGCCGGTCGCTGCTCTGCTGGCCGGTCATGATCCAGTCGCGGCTGCTGGGGCTGCTCTACCTGGAGAACGAGCTGGCCCCGGGGGCCTTCACCGTGGGGCGCCTCTCGATGCTGGCCGTGCTGGCCACCCAGCTGGCCATCTTCCTGGAAAACGCCCTGGCCATGGCCTCGCTGGCCCGCCTCAACGGGCAGCTGGAGGCCTCGGGGACCCGCTACCGGTCGCTCTTCGTCAACGTGCCCATCCCCATGGTCGAGCTGGACCTCTCGGCCGGCCGGGCCCACCTCGAGAAGGCCCGGGCCGACCTGGGCCTGGGTCCGGAGGCCTTCCTCGAGCACGCCCGGGCCCACCCCGAGGTGCTGCCCCCCGGGGGCGGCTACCGGCCCCTCGACTGCAACAGCCTCATGCTGGAGATGTCCGGGGCCTCCTCGGCGGCCGACCTGCGGCCCCCGCCCGAGCAGGACCTGCTCCTGCCCATGCTGTCCTTCCTGCAGGGCCGCTTGCAGTACCACCACGAGATCACCGTCATGATGCGGCTGGCCCCGGGGGCCGACTTCCAGCGGCGCGACGTGCGGGCCTACTGGAACGTGCTGCCCGGGTCGGAGGAGACCTGGGGCCACGTGGTGACGGCCTTCATCGACATCACCGAGCAGCTGCACGCCAACAAGGTCCTCGAGCAGCGCGTGGCCGAGGCGACCCGCGAGCTGGTCACCTCCAACCAGGCCCGGCTCGAGGCCCAGGCCCAGCGGGTCAAGGAGGCCGAGCGCAACCAGGCCCTGCAGATGGAGTTCCTGAACACCCTCTGCCACGAGATCCGCAACCCGCTCAACCCGCTGCTGGGCACCCTGGAGCTCCTCAAGGACAACGCCGCCATGCTCGAGCGCCTCCTGGGCCTCCACGGCAGCATGCTGCCCCCGTCCGGCGGAGGCGGCGGCCCGCCCGCCCAGCTGATGGGGGGCGGCTCCTCCTCGGCCGGCCCGGGGGCCCTCGTCGCCGCCGCGGGCGCGGGCCTGCTGCCCAACCCGCTCTTCTTCAAGCCCCACGGCAAGCTGCACCGGCAGTCGCTGCGCACCCACCGGCACCACAGCCTCGAGGCCCTGGCCGAGCTGCGGGGCCACATCCGGGACCTGGAGGAGTGCTCGATGTTCGTCAAGGTGATCGTGGACGACCTGCTGGACTACTCCAAGATCGAGGCCAAGAAGCTCAAGCTGCTCATGGTGCCCTTCTGCCCCACCGAGACCATGGCCACCATCACCCGCATGCTGCGGCCGGTCCTCGACCGGAAGCGCCGCGAGCAGGGCGGCACCCTGGACCTGGCCCTGATCACCGAGTTCCGGCTGGCCGACGTGCCCATCCAGTCGCTCTACCCGCCCGGGCTGGCCCCCCGCCGCCTGCCCCACCGCAGCGGCTCCATCGCCCACCTGGTGGCCGCCGCGGCCTTGGGGATGCCCCAGGGCCCGGTCACCCTGCACGCCCCCGTGACGGCCCCGCCCGCCGAGCCCCCCGCGGCGGCCGTCTCGACCATGGTGCCGCTGCCCCTGGGGAGCGCATCCACCAGCCCCAGCCCCGCCACCATGGCCAGCTCGCCCCCGCCGCCCCCCGTCCTGGGGGCCGCCCTCGAGCTGGCCGAGCCGCGCCTGGGGGGGCTGCCCGGTGGCCCGGGCCCCGCGCCCGCCCCCCCGCTCTCGGCCCTGTCCCTGTCCCCGTCCCCCCCGCCGGCAGCGGGGCCGACCGAAGGGCCCGCCCCCACCGCGGTGGCGAGCCCGCTGCTGTGCGACACGGCCGGGCATGGGTCCCCGACCCGGCTGCCCGTCCCGCTGCTGGGCCGCCGCTCGCCCACGGTTGGGCGCCACAAGACCCCCGGCTCGCCCTCCCCGGCTCGGTGCCGCTCGTCCTCGTCCCGCTCCTGGGCGCCCCCCTCGGCCACCCCCGACGCCGCCGCAACCACCACCACCACCTCCAGCCCGTCCGTGTCGACCCCCGGCCTCCCCTCCGCCCCCGCCCAGGATGGCCGCTCCCGTCGGCGCCTCTCCCGCCCGGCCCTCGCCGCCGGGGGCCCCCTCGGCGCCTCCCCCAATCAGCAGCAACAGCAGCAGCAGGTGGCCGCCGAGGAGCCGCCCGCGCAGCCCTCGACCCCTTCCGAGTCCTACTCGGAGGACCGCCGCCGCCCGGCGGCCCCGTCGGATTCGCCCACCAGCAGCGCCGAGGAGCCGCTCAGCCCGCAGCCCCCCGGGGCCTCGGCCCCCTTGCAGCAGGCCCCTGCCCCGGCGCCTGCCCCGGCGCCTGCCCCTGCCCCGGTGGCCCAGATGCGGCTCATCATCCGGTCGGACTCGATGCGCTACACCCAGATCCTGGTCAACCTCCTCACAAAGTCCGCCCCCGCCCCCGCCCCCGCCCCCGCCCCCGCCCCGCCCCCGCCCCCGCCCCCCGCCCCCGCCCCCGCCCCCGCCCCCGCCCCCGCCCCCCGCCCCCGCCCCCGCCCCCGCCCCCGCCCCCGCCCCCCGCCCCCGCCCCCGCCCCCCGCCCCCGCCCCCGCCCCCGCCCCGCCCCCGCCCCCCGCCCCCGCCCCCGCCCCCGTTTGGATGATGGGGCGCGGTTGGGCGGGCTGTGTGAGGGCTGCTGATGTGGGTGCGGCACTGGTCTGGGGGTGGCCGGATCTCCCCGCTCACCGGTTGGGATGCTGCGGTCGCGGGCTGGGTCGCTGTTCCCGGGTGTGCCTCCGCCCTGCCCCGCTTGCCCCGCAGCGCGATCAAGTTCTGCCATAAGGGCGAGATCCGGGTGGCCCAGCTGGCCACCTCGACTCACCTGCTGACGGCCGTCTCGGACACGGGCATCGGCATGAGCGAGGAGGAGGTCGCCCGGCTCTTCACCCCCTTCACCCAGGCCTCCGAGAAGACAGCCCACCGGTACGGCGGCACGGGCCTGGGGCTCCTCATCTGCAAGGTCTCAGCCCCCACCCACCACCCCGCCCGCCACCCCGCCCGCCGTTCCGCTGTCCCGACGGGCCCTCACCTCTCTCTCTCTCTCTCTCTCTCTCTCTCGCACCCCTGGGGACGGTGGGCCGTCTGTGGGGCTGCTGCTTGGCAGCGGCTGGTGGAGATGCTGGGCGGGGACATCTGGGTGACCAGCCGGCAGGGCAGCGGCTCGACCTTCACCTTCACCGTCCGTCCCCGCTCCCCACCCGCCATCCCATCGGCCGCTCGCTTGGACCCTGCTGCTCACCGGGTGACCCTGGGTGGGTGGTCGGTGATGGGGGGGGATGGCAGCTGCCGTACGACGACCCGCCCGTGATGGTGCCCGCCGAGACGGCCCCCACGGGCCAGGCCTCGGCCGAGTGGGAGCTGGAGAACGTCCGGGTGGCCGAGTTCGTGCGGCCCCTGCTGAGCAGCGGCGACCTCAAGAGCGCCGACAGCTCGGTGGCCCCGCCCACTCCCAGCTCGGCCCTGGCCTCGGGCGGCCCCGACGGGGGCCCCGCCACGGCCTCGCCCCAGCTGGCCCTCGACGGGGTGCCCCCCCAGCTGGCCGACACCCAGCTGGCCGGCCAGGCGGCAACCTCCGCCACCGGGCGCCACCACCACCACCATCATCATCACCACCACCACCACCATCACCACCGCCACAGCCACTCGGGCCCGGGCGCTGCGGCCGGGGCCCCTGAGATGGCTGCCGAGAGCCTCACCGGCGGCGAGCTGCCCGTCCCCACGGGGACACTCTTCGAGCAGGCCGCCGCCGGGGCTGCGCCCCATCCCGCGGCGGGCACCCCCGACGAGGCAGCCGCTGCCCCAGCCGAGACGCCGCTGGGCTCGACCGACGAGAGGCTCCCGGCACCGCCCGGCACCGCCCACCTGCCGCCCATGGCTCCCGCCCGGCCTTGCTCGCCCAGCCCTGCCGCCCCCGGGGAGCCCCAGCCGGCCCGGCCGCGGGGCGAGCAGCAGCAGCAGCAGCAGAAGCGCCCGGGGTCCCGCCCGAGGGATGGCGGGGCCGAGGGTGGGGCGGCCCCCTCTCCGTCCCCCTCGACCAGCGCCACCACCACCCAGGCCCTGGGCACCAGCACCTCGGCCCGTCTGCTGCCCGGGCCGGGCGCCTGCCGCATCCGGGGAAGCCGGTCGGCCCCCAGCCTGCGGGGGCTGCTGGCCGAGGGCGCCCCCGCCCCCGCCCCGACGCCCCGGGCCGACGCCACGGCGGGCATGGAGTACCCCGCCCGCCACCACCCGTGGCCATCCGCCACCCCCGCCCCCGCCCCCGCCGCGGCCCATCGCCTGGTGGCCGGTGGCGGGCGGCCACGGGCGGCCACGGGCGGCATGGCGACCGACCTGCAGGTGGGGCCGCCCCCCAGCTGGCACCACCTGGGGCTGCCGCAGCCGACCACCCCGCGCGGGCGCCGGTCGGAGCAGCTCGCCGGGCTGACCATCGAGGTGGCCTCGGCGGCCGGGAGCGGCGCCTCCTTCTCGCTGGGCCACCTGGCCCCCGGAGGCCCCAGCGGGTCGACCGGCTCGCTGGCGCCCGTCTCGGAGGACATCGGCCAGCCCGCCGCGGCCTCGCCCCCGGCCAGCCGGGCCATCCACCACCGGCGGCCCCGGCTGGCCGCCTCCCGGTCGGCCTCGTACAGCTCGGACTCGTGCCCCCACTCGGCCTCGCACTCGCGCTCCCACTCGCACTCCCACTCCCACTCGCACTCCCACTCCCACTCGCACCGGGCCCACCACTCGGCCTCCGCCTCGCCGCCGGTGCCCCACCACCGGTGCCCACACTGCGGCCAGCGGGGCTGGTGCAAGGGCTCCCTGCCCACGCCCACCTCGACCTCGCTCTCCTCGCCCACCTCCAGCTCGTGGCTGTCCAGCGTCAGCCCCTTCACGCTGCCCTCGCTCTCGGCCGGCGGGCCCCACGCCCGCACGCCGCCCTCGGGGGCCGACTCGTCCAACCCCACCCTGGGCGAGAGCCCCTCGGTCGGCTCGATCACCTCGGCCAACCCCGCCCCCACCCCCGCCACCGCACCCACGGCCCCCATTGCCCCCCACCACCTCGTCCCGCTCGGCGGCGGCCCCCTCGGCGCCCCCGTCCCGTCGTCGCCGGCTCCCCAGGCGGCTGCAGCGGCTGCTGCCCCGGGGCAGCACCGGTCCCGCTCCCGACACCACCACCGCTCCCCAAGCGCACCCGGGGCCCACGGCGGCCACCGGGCCGCCCAGGTGCAGGCCCAGGCCGAGGGGGGCAGCAGCCCGCATGCGGAGGGGCTGCCCGCCCACCCCCAGCAGGAGGCCTGGGCCCCGTACCTGGCGGTGCCTGCACCCGAGGGCGGGCCCCTGCCCACCATGACGGGCGGCCCCCGGGCAGCCTCGGTGCCCTCGCCGGTCCCCTCGACCGAGGCCCCGTCCCTGTCCCCCGCGGCCCCGTCCCCCGCGGGCCTGTCGGCGGCCGAGGGGACCCCGCCCACGGCCCCCAGCACCGCCCCCAGCGGGGCATCGGGCGTCATTGCCGCTGCCGATGGGGCCCGGGCCGCGGCGCCTCCCCACGAGGCCCGGCGGCCCCACCGGCACCGGACCTCCAAGGGCGACCTGGCCGCCTCGTCGCCCGTCTCGGCCCCGCCCCCCGCCGACCTGCGCGCCTCCCCGGCCCCGCCCTCGGAGCGGCGCAGCAGCACCAGCACCCGCGAGGCGGCCTACCTCTCATCGGCCGCATCCTCGCCCGCCCTGCCGCCCTCGGCCGCCCCACACATCCTCATCGCGGTCGGCCCCGCCCCCCTGCGCGCCTCCCTCCCTCCCCTCCATCCCATCCCATCCCATCCATCCATCCTTATGGCGGCACCCGGGCTGGGCGCGAGATCCGCTGGCGGGTCCGCTCATCCTCCTCTTCCTCTCCGGCTGGTCTTGTTGGTGTTCTTTTGGTGTTCTTGTTGTTGTTGGTGTTCTTGTTGTGCTGATGCTGTGTTGGTGTTGGGGTTGGGGTTGGTGTTGGGGGGTCCTCCAGGAGGACAACATGGTCAACCGGCGCGTCCTGCAGCGCCTCCTCCAGCGCGACGGTCCGCCTCGCCTCCCAGCCCCCGGGCCCCCGGGCCCCGGGCCCTCGTGCCGGACTGAGTCATGATCTCCTCCCCGTGGGGACTGGGACTGGGGCTGGGTCATGATCTCCTCCCCGCGGGCGGGGCGCGTGGCGCAGGCTACAACGTGACCACCGCCAATGACGGCCTCGAGGCCCTCACACACATCTACGGCCCCGCCGCGGCCGCGTCCCTGTCCGCTAGCAGCTCCCTCCCCCTGCACCTCTGCACCCTTGCACCCGCCGCCCCTTCTGGGGCGGACTGCCCGGACTTTGCTTTGCGGTTTGCGGTTTGCGGTGGCTTGCTGACCACGGGGCGGTGCTGGTCGGGTGTCCTGCTGTTCCGTGTGGGCAGCCTGGCCGCGGACCGGCAGGCCCAGGGCATGGCCGACCCGACCCAGGGCCTGCAGCTGCCCGATCCGGGGGCCCCATTCGCCGTGGAGGCGCGCCCCTTCGACCTGTTCATCTGCGACCTCGAGGTCCGCTCCCCCCGCCCGCCCCGCCCCGCCCCGTCCGCCCCGCCCCGTCCGCCCCGCCCCGTCCGCCCGCCCATACATTCGCCCCTCACCGTCTCGCCCCTCCACACGGCCCCCGCTCCCCACCCACGGTCCTGGCGGCCCGTCTGCCAGATGCCCGTCTGCGGGGGCTTCCAGACCATCCGCATCATCCGGGCACAGGAGCGCATCGCCCTCGAGGGCGGCCCGGCCCAGGCCCAGGGTTCGGGGGCGGCCCCGGCGGCCGGGCCGAGGTCGCTGACGGTGCCGGTGGGGCCGGCTGGCCGGCTAGCCATCATCGCCCTGACTGGGGACTCGGCCCCCGAGCACAAGACGGCCGCCCTGGAGATCGGCTTCAACGACTTCCTCTCGAAGCCCGTCCTGCCGGCCAACCTCTCGGCCACCATCAAGCGGTGGCTCCTCCACGGGGCCGCCCCCGGCTCCCCATCGGCCGGTTCCCCGGCCCCACAACAATGAGCTCCCCGCTGCACCACCCAGCTGCATCCACCCGCCGCATCCGCCCGCCGCATCCACCCGCTGCATTCCATCTCCTCCTTCTCCTCCGCCTCGTCAACATTCTCACATCCCTCCGTCTTCTTCTCCCATCCTCCTCCTCCGCATCCCTCTGCTCTACTTTTCTGCACTTTCCACCCTCTGGCTCATTTTCCTCACACTGGCGCACATTCTCCGATCTCTGGCTCATTTTTCTCTCATTTTCTCGCATCCTCCTCGGCACCTTCTGCGCGTCTTGTTTTTCTTTCCCACTTTTTGCTTTTTGCTTTTTGCTTTTTTTTTTGCCCTTGGCGGCCTGCCCTCCCTGCTCGCGGGCCCGACGATGCCTCCTTGGTGCCGCCGATGGTCTCCTCTGCTTCTCCCTGCCTCCGCCGCTTCTTTGGTGGGGCGCGGGGCTTTTGTGGCCGCTCCCGCTGATTTATTTCGAAGTTCGCCTGCGCGCTCGGGGGTCCTTCGTTGGACTTGGCTATTTGGGCCCGAGCAAAGCAGGCGTTCTGCGCAGCTCCTTTCTCCCTCTATCGCTCCTCGCGTGCCATCGCCCGCTCGTCGGACAAAAAAAGGGTGATGCTCGAATTCTTAGCAATTCTGAGAGAGCCAATTGAAACCCTCATGGAGGCCCTGGCCTTGGAGGGCGCAGCAAGGCTGAATGTGGCTGCGGAGAGTCAGGGGTGGGTGACCAACGATGAAGGGCAGACACTTTCCGGGTGGCACCCATATCGGAGAGCTTGAGGCGCTCGGCGACCTGATCTGGGGGAAGAGCCCCGGGGATATCCTGCTTGTTCGCGAAAACAAGGAGGGTCGCATTGCTGGGGGGGGGGGGGGGGGGGGGGGGGGCGTGATTGCGGCCGCTGGTGGGGAGACAGACGCGAGTGTATCGTTTTGCATCAGTGTATGCAGCTCACAGCGGGCACAATCGTTGCAAGTGCCAGTGGCACAAGAAAGCCGCGCTGTATCGGCCGAATCGACAACGAAAATGACGGCATTGGAGTTCTCATAATCTGCCGACAATGTTGATGGGAAACGCCAAGGGGCGCCACAGACAATGACTCCAAAGCTGGCGGATTTGCTTTTGCCCGCCCACATCCCAAACGGTGAATCGAATCGACCCTAAGACAAGAACACAGGTCAAGGGCAAAGAGTGGCGGGAAGCGACAGACCGATATCAACCTCTTCGAGGTTGAAACCAATTGTGGGAGTCGTGGTGATGTTTTCGTTTGACTTCACCTTGTAAAGAATTGTGGTCTTGCCGGCACTGGGTATATATACGAAAGAAATAGCAAGATTGGAAGGCACGGGAACAGACGCGTCAAGCCCGACCATTACAATACGGAGCTGACGGTGGCCCCAAAGACTTTGAAACATCTTGGCAATACTGAGCCCCATCAGAAATAAGAGAGTTTGCTCTGTTTACTGCCTCAAGAACCAGGGCAATGCAATCGGCGCCGGAAAGCGCCGCATAGGTCTGCCATCGATCCGAACCCGCGGCGGAACACCACAACTCATCCGCCCCATTTTTTCCTCCGTTTCACCCACCACTGTGACACCACACCACCAACAACGATGTCTTCTTCTTCTTTTTTTTTTACGGTCCCTCCGTTGGTGTGAGTGGCCGGCGCACGATGGGGCCGCACCCCTGTGACGTCTAGCTTCGTAATGGAAGCCACCAACACCGCAACTCTTTGGAAGATAATGGCGGCTGTCTTGGCCAGTTGAGGAGGTTGGTCCTGATTTTACTTGGGGTGAGCCTTCTTCTTCTTGGCTCCCTCAGATCTGGCCGGAGTAGCCTCGGCAAGGCATTTGGGGCAGACACAAACGAACCGGTACCCTTCGCGGAGAGCTGCTTGGCGCTTGGGGCGAGGCAGGTCCTCGTCGATGTAAGAGATACAGATCTCTTCCCCAGCGACGATGGGACGAACAGCCACTAGACGGGCCCGAAGGGGTTCATCGCCCCCAATCGGATAAAAAACAGCCGCATTGGGGACGCAGCTATGGTTGATGCGGGCAATACGGGGAAAGAGTGCCCGTCCACGGAGAGGTTCGAAGAGTGGGTTCTGAGAGGGTTCCAGGCTGGCCAGAGGATCAGAAGTCGCCGGGCTCGGAAAGGCATGAGCAACATAGCCAAGGAAATCGGCAAAGGTGCGCGGCTTGGGGATTTTGCGACCCTTCGCATGGCCGGCGTGATGATGGCCACACCCACAGTGTTCCTCGTCATCCTCGTCCTCGTCTTCGCCCTCCTCCTCCTCGTCCTCCTCGTCCTCCTCCTCACCATCCTCGTCTGCATCGGAGGCATCCTCTTGCTCCTGCTCCTGGATGGCGTGCATCCGGACCAGGTTCTGGAGAGCCTCCCGGTGCTCGCCGAAGAGGCGCTCCCCCAAAGGAGCGAGGGGGCTCTCGGGTCCCTGTTGGGCCATGCGGCAGAGCAAAGCCTGCAAGGGGCTGGCCATGTTGATGTCAATGGTGTTCAGCTCGAAGAGACCGATGAGCTCCGAGTACAGGGCTCCCTCGGCCAGCACCCGACGCAGGTACTCCTGCGCTGGCGGGGGCAGCTCGGGGTGGGGCGCGCCCAGGGCCTGCCGCAGGTAGCCCCAGGACTCCTCCAGCTGCTCGCGCAGGATGGCCCGCACCTTGCCGTTGCGCGGGTTGCATGAGGGGGCTGCCACCTCGGGCCACTCCCCTCGGACCATGGTGCGCAGATCGGGTGGCAGCAGAGCTTCCACCTCAGAGCGGGGGCTCGGCGAAGATGGGGTCGCAGCAGCCGCGGTGTCCGTGACCGACGACGCAGCGGCCGCGGGCTGGGAGGCGCCACGGGGGGGCAGCGGGGCCCATTCGCCCCGGGCCACTTGGCCCACGAAACGGGAGAGCACCTCGCCCGCAAGGAGGAAGATCTCGTTGTTCTCGATGGCGTGCTCCTTGAACAGCATCAGCGGGTCCGTCTCGGTGGCCCGGGCCGCAGCCACGCAGAGCAGCCGGTGGGCAGACTCGCGGGCGTGCTCGCGGCACTCATCGCAGCAGTAGGCCTCGCCGCACGAGCAAGCGGAGGGGGCGGCCGGGACATCCAACCGGGTGATCTCACCGCAAGCCAAGAGGAGTTGGTGGTCCAGCGATCCCATGAATTTGCCGCCTGAAAACGACGGAAATGCGATTCACTGTGAAGACCTCACAGACAATTGCAGCAAGTAATGGTGGTGCCCTTGTTTTCCAGCTCCTGGAAAAAGAAGGCCGGTGCTTCCTCAAGGATCAAATCGCCGGGCTGAAAATCTGGTGATATGGTGAAGAAGAGGCGAGGAGGAGGACAACGGCAACCGACCCTTTTTCGCCACCATCCCAAAACCCTTTTGGGGGCCCATGAAAGAAATCTCAAACTCCATCAAGACTGGAGAACACGCCGCGGGTCTCACTTCCCGGGATGTCGCTGACACCCACACTCAACTTGTTGCAGGGAGTTCCGGACGCAAGCGCGGGAGAAGTGTTTGAAAAGCTCATCGCGGGACGGTGCGGAAGGTACGAAGTGGAAAGAATTGTCTCAAAGGGCCAAACAACCGACGGATGGTACGATCAGGTGCAAGACGAATGGTCTGTCGCAAGTCTCGTTTGTGCGAAACAGGAAAATAACGGCCGACGAACACGAACCACACGGACACGGCACACTCAGGGTACTGGTCCTCTCCGGAGCGGCGCGGCTTCGCCTGGAGCCCGAGGAGGCCGCCCGGGTGTTGGGGGCCGGCGATTGCGTGCACATCCCCGCCCACTGCCGCCACCGGGTGGAGTGGACCGACCCCGAACGGCCCACCGTCTGGCTGGCGGTGCACTTCTACCCAACGGCATGCCCCGGCGCCTCGCCCGTCCCTTCGGAGCCATCGTGACATCGCCACACCTCCTCCCCCCCCCATCCCCATCCCCATCCCCCCCCCCCCCCCCCATCCCGGCCGACAACAATCATGAGGCCGCGAAGGCAACGCGAGGAGGAAGGCCGGCTGCTGCACCCGGGTGGGTGGGAGGGCCTCGGCAGGCTGGATGAGGAGGCGACCCAGGGCGGGGCTGCCGCGGTCACCTGCTGGGCTGTTGCTGGGGGGCGTACGGGACGGCGGCCATCCCCGCGGGCAGCGCGACGGGGTCGCCAGGGAGGGGCTGCTGCGGGGGCGCCGGAGATGCGGCTGCAGAGGGCATGGGGGAGCACGCGGCTGGAGGGTGGTGATGCCCTCGGGGGGCGAGAGACACGGGGAGCAGCTGCCCCCCGCGGGCGAAGAGGACGGGGTAGGGGACACGGAAGGGGAGGGAGAGGGGGACGGGGAGGGAGAGGGGGAGGGGACGCACGCCGCGGGGTGTGCCGGGGCGGGGGTGAAGGAGAGCGCCAGGGGGGGCAGCTCGTGGATGTCCAGGTCCCCCAGGGACGCCTCCTCATGCGGCCCGTACACAAGCGTCCGGCCGTCTGGGCGGGCGGGCGGGCGGGCGGGCGGGACCAACGAAACGGGGAGCATGAGCGGGTCGAACGATGCCCACGCCTCTCGGGCATCGAGGAGGGGGCGGGGCGGGGCGGGGCGGGGCGGGGCGGGGCGGCGGACCGTCGGCGCATGTGAGGAGGCGCCTGCGCCAGGGGTGGAAGAGCGCATCGCGGACGAGGCCCTCGTGGACGTCGAGGGTGGCCACCAGAGCCCCCGTGATGACGTTCCAGACGAAGGTCTGCAGTCCCCCAGGCCCCGCCGACCCAACCCCGGAGAGACAGTCGCGAAGGGCCCAAAAGGGCAGGGCCAAGGGCAGGGCCAAGAGCCAAGAGCCAAGGGCCAAGGGCCAAGGGCCAAGGGCCAAGGGCCAAGGGCCAAGGGCAAGGGCAAGGGCAAGGGTATGGATGCCGGGGGGCAGGGTACCGGGGCTGGCGTACCTTCTTGATGGACGGGGCCACCAGGTAGCGGCCGTTGCAGGTGGGGCGCAGCATCCACGTGTTGGCCTCGTAGCTGCCCGGCCCGGCCCAGGCGATGCCAATGAGAACAGCCCGGAGGGGAGGAGGGGCTCCCGCTCGAATGGGAGGGGGAGGTGTGCGTGTGTGTGTGTGTGTGTGGGGGGGGGGGGGGGGGGTGCGGACTCGCGGTGGAGGTACTCGCGGATGAGGGCCAGCCCGAAGGTGGGCTGTTCGCGGGTGGGCAGCCGGAGCCGGTAGTGGCAGATCCGGTTGGGCCGGCCTGCACCAGCGCACGCACACACGCACGCACACACACACACACACACACACACGCACACACGCACACACACGCACACACACGCACGCACACCAGCCCCGACACACCCACGCCCCCCGGCCCCAAGGCAGCACGGGTGAGCGGTCTGGCCGCAGGCGTATGCATCGGAGGGTGGGGGCGTACAGTGGGGTGGGCACGGAGCAGACTCTGGGCGAGGCCGTCGGTCATGACCTCGAGGCCGGACAGGATGAAGTCGTACTGGGTCGGGTAGGCGGCCCCCTCGGGCCCCGCGGCGGGCATCTGGGGGCAGGGGATGGCCACCTCGGGCTGGAAGAATTGCACGTGGGTCACGTGGGCCGAGAAGGCAGTCTCGAAGCTCCACACGGCCTGCCCGCCAAGAGCGAGAGCCCCCCGCCACCACACACCCGCCACACAGGCCCCAAACGGGAGCGACCGATGAAGGAGACATCGCCCGGACTGTGGGGAGCCGGGGGGGGGGGGGGGGGAGGTGGGGGAGGGGGGGGGGGGTCCCAACAAGGGAGCCCAGGCGCCGGGCGTGGCGTGGCGTGGCGTGGCGTGGCGTGGCGTGGCGTAGCGGGGGTGGAGACGGGGGTGGAGACGGGGGTGGAGACGGGGGCGGAGACGGGGGCGGAGACGGGGCGGAGACGGGGTGGGGACGGGCCGAGGGACCTTCTCCTGGATGAGGTCCACCACATGCAAGGCGTCGTCAGCCCCGGCCAGCAGCAGCCTGCCAGCCCGCCGGCCCGGGCGCCAGGAAAGCCCATCGGGCGGGGCGGAGAAGCAAACACGATGAGGATGAGGATGAGGATGAGGATGGGGATGGGGGGGGGGGGGGGGCGGGCAGGGGCTCTGGGCGGGCCTGGATCCGGTGTTGGGCACGAGGGCGAGCCCGAAGACGAAGGTGGCGTTGCCCGGGTGGATGGTGGCGCTGGCCGAGGTGGACATGGGGCTGCCCCGGGCAGAGGAAGAGGCAGAGGCGCAAGCAAAGGTGACGCGCACCGGATGTCAGGACGATGGGCAGCCAACGCCCAGTGGCAGTGGGACGGGGCAGTGCAAATGGGCATGGCAAAGGGCGGGCAGGGCTGTGGGACTGTGGGCGAGGGCGGCCCGCGGACGCTCCCTCGGGGTCGCAGCGCCACTTGCGGATGAGGCCCTCCTCCGAGCTGCTCACCAGAAAATGCGACCCCTCCAGCGTCACCGCCACGATGCAGTGGCACTGCAGGCATACCCCACACCAGGGGCGGGGCGGGGCGTCACCACCATCACCGCCACCAGCGGCACCCGAGGATGAGCGGCACCCGAGGATGAGTGGCACCCGAGGATGAGCGGCACCCGAGGATAAGCGGCACCCGAGGATGAGCGGCACCCGAGGATGAGCGGCACCCACAGCGGCGGGGCGGACCTCTTCGGCATGCCCTTGGAGAGTGGCCGACAGCCGCCCCGTCGCCAGGTCGAAGACCTTCAGGTGGCACGGCATGATGACGTTGTCTTCGTCGGCGTCGTTCCACTCCTGCACACGCCAGAAAAAGAATGGATGGCATCGTGGTGGTGGGCATGTGGTCGTTAGCGGTCATGAAACCAACACGACGAGAAAAAAGAATGAGATCGCTTCACCAGAAACGTCAACCACCAACAAGAGGAACATCACCCTTGGACAGACGAGACGGTTCTTGCGGTGGCCCCCCACGACAAGGTGGAGCCCATCCAGGGTGAAACAGGCCGACAGGAAGTCCATCACGATGCCGTCCTGTGGCAAACAGCGCCATGGGGATGTTTGTAAATGGAGAGGCAACCACCGACCTCAGCGTCGCGAAGTTCCATAAGAAACGGGAAGGTGTCCGACGTAGCATCCCAAATTCGGACCAATCCGAGCGATGATACGGTCGCTAAAAGTGTCCCGTCATCACTCAACTTCATTGCGCGTACGCATCCTGTTGTTCGAGAAGAGTTGAGTATTCTGAAGGCAAGCATTCTGACCTGGCATAGAAAGAGCCGCAATCACCTTCTGACGGTTGGATGAATCAATTCGATAGCGAGGATAGGCTGGAAGTGGCACGTCAGGGAACCGAGACGCGAGCTCGAACAACTATGCCGGAAAAGGTCGAAAAAAGAGACTATTTTGAAAAAGACGCACCTCCTCGCATAGAAGAACTTGAGACTGCTTTTGTTTTGGTGCCCTTCGTTTGGAGGACATCAGAAAGATTCAAAATGGCCTTGAAAAAAAGTGGAGTCAACACAAAAGGGTCAGATAAGCAGAGTTCCTTACATGTCAAAACATCGTCGTTGGTCTCGTTGCGTGTAATTGCCGCATTGTAATAGAGCAATCGAGAAAATTAACAATATTCCCTTTCCTGACCCGATCCCGCCCGCGGTGACCAAGCCCACGACCGAAGACAGCGGATGCCCAATCTTTATTACGAAACCCAAAGAACAGGGCCAGCCTCCACGTTTCTCCTCCTCATACGCACACGGCGGATGAGCCAGACACACCCAAAAATGAAAAGCGCAATTAACCCCAGTGTCCCGAAGACGCTGCCAATGACTGTCCCACGCACAATTCGTTCCCGTCTGCCATCGTAATCCCAGCCTACCGGGACGGCGAGGCACTGGTCCCCACGCTGGTAGTACCCAGGACGACACCATCCGATGGTGCAGTTGGAGCTGCCACACGACAGCCCTCCGACGGCCGGCCCATCCGAACAGTTGGCGGTGGGGTGGATGAAGTAGGGCCGACACTCGGTTGAGTTGGGCTGCATAGCCGCGATCAAGCTCTTGAGGACCATCAGATAGATCTCGGACTTGTCGTTGAACTCCCAGGAAGGTATGTGCAAATCTAAAACGACATAAAATTGCACGGGACGCAAAAACAAACCTGCTGGGGTATAAGTAAACTGGAGCGGGAACGAAAAGTCCTCGTCCAATCGGCGGTCAGGGTACAGTTGGTTGAAATATATGGAATAGAAAGCACTCGAGAATGAGGCGGTTCGGCGAAGGTCAAACCCCGGCTTGACGACGTTCGCCCCTGTCGCCCCCGTGCCATCAATTGTTCTTCCCCAGAGGCCGCCCAGGGTCGCGACTCGGCCGAGGTGCGTGAATTGGTAGAGACGAGTGGCAATCGCGCATGCCGAAAAACAGAACCCGTCGCTCAAAAGGATCAGGTGATTGGGATCCGGGTTGAAGAGGTCCTGGGCACGATGGGATGGAAGCCCATTCGAGAAGGTCGTCCTGAAGGGCTCCGAAAAAGGGAGGGAGCTCCCCGATTTGGTGAGAGCCCTATTGAGATCCTTGGTGGTCTCTCGATAAAAGTTGTACGACCAGATCCAACCTGGCGGATGGGCGGGGAGGAGTGTGACGGCAAATGCCCCCCTGGCCAGGAAAAAAGGATGGCACGGAGGGAGGGAGGGAGGGAGGGAGGGAGGGAGGGAGGGGGGGGGGGGTGCAGACCCCAGTCCAGCTTGAAGAGTCGCCACACACTGAAAAGGCGGGGGACAATTTGGTCGGCGAGCCAGGATTTCCGGACGCGTCCCGCTGGCATTAAAAAGAATTGCGAGCGCATTTGGGGAGTGACAAATGGTGGCATGCCCAACCCCAGGCTGGCGAGCCCTGCGGAAAATCACTGCTGCTTGCGAAAAGGTTTGGGCAAGAAGACAGACCACCAGGGTTTTTCCGGACATCCAAGATCAGATAGCTGAGGTTTTGGGATGCTTTGGTAGCCTCGAGAAAGCTCTGGTAAAGATCGTCGGCCCAATTACCTGGGGTCTCGGTCTCAAATGTGGGCACTTCGACGACAAGCGTGTCACCCTCCAACTGCTCCAGCAGTTGCTTGGAATCTCTGGGTGCCGAAGAAAGCGCAGAGTCACGTCGAATCAAGTAGGATTTGATCAGCGATCCTTGGACGAGTGGCACGACAGGGAGCGCGAGCGCGGAGCTTGTCGCTGGGGAGGGCATCGATTGCCTTTCGGCGGCCAGGAGAATTTGGGCGAGGGGAAGAGTGCCGCTTGGAGTGAGAAGGTGGATCTCTCTCCCGTCTTTGGCAAGCGCGCCAAGTTGGACCAGGGAAGCCAAACGATGTGAATGTGCCTCACGCGACGCGACTGTGAGTGTCGGTACCACCCCGGGGTTCGACGAGAATGGTCGGAGAGCTTCCATCAAGCATTCCATGCTGCAAGCCAATCGTCCAACAGAAGAGGAGGCTCTCGAACGACAGACCCTGTGCCGAAGGATAAACTCCCGTTGGGCCCCCCCGCGGGGTCCGTCTGCAGCTGGGCCAGGTTCGCAGGGGTTGGGGATGAAAGAATGCCGCCATATTCGATTGGTAGTTCGAAAAGTTCGGAATAGCCGGGACATTGGAGGAGAAAGTCGAGGCGGGTCTTGGTGGCCTCCTTGAGAGCTTGAGGGAGGAGAGAGAGAGGTCTCAGATGCCAAAAAATCATCAGCGCCTGGTTGAAACGGGCTGCAGGATCCAACGAGAGGCCCAACGAACCGCCCTCGACATCGCCGATTCGGCGGACCCACCGTTCCAGGAAGGCGATGGGGGGTTCCCAATCCGTGAGAGGTACACCGGGGTTTTCGCGGGACAAGGAGCGCATTTGGGTGACTTCGCAGTTGTCGTATGAGGTCACATCGATGCCATACTGAGCGGCGTACCCCGAGGAAATATAGGAGAGCTGGCTGGGCCAGAGACCCACCTTGATCACTTGATGGCCTGTGGAATTCAGGGCCGACATTAAGGGGAACGGAAGCACCACGTTGAACGGATGATATTCCCTTGGTGGGGTATATCTTGTGTGAGCATCCAGGAACCGATTGAACATAACACTCAGGGCGGTATGGAAGGAAAAATCGTCGGGATAAACGGAACCTTCGATCCGCTGGAGTTCGGCGTCAGCATCGACTCTTCGGGCAGATTGAGCACACTCAAGTGATCCAAAGGGTGTTGACAGACCGGAGCTCGTCAGTAAATGGCGCAGGACCTGCTCGGCAAATATCGGCGAAAGGGTATGCTTCAAGAATTCGACGAGTTGCAAAGAGAATGGGACTCACGCCCATCGAAGAAAAGGGCGCCGAGCGAACGCAACGATCTGAGGAAAAACTTCTATCGAACAAAAGAGACCAAAAAATCCGCAGCAAAACCGACCCATTTCGTCAATGTTCAGCAGCTTTCCAATGCGGAGGTTTTCACAGGGACCAGTGCTAGCAATACAAATTGCCGAAAGGCTCACGAGAACGACAAGCGCTTTATGCATTATGCCGCGTGATGGCCCGGGGAATAAGAGAAAACTTCGAAAACTCGCACCGGCAGGGTTAGCACGGCGAGGTTATATTCGCCCTTTGAAAGACAGTCTCGATGGTGTCGCGTGGTGGTGGGCGCGATGACGGACGGTTTATCAAGGGGGATGTTTCCTATTTGGATTCTTCTCTGCCAATTTTCCCATTCGCACAACAAATTGTTGAAACCGTCGCTCGAGATCAAGTTGTTATTGTCACAGGCCTGCCTTCTGAATTGCTCTGCATTTCATGTCATCACCAGGCGATACGGGGTCTGGGAAGTCCACGCAGGTCCCGCAGATGCTCCTCGAGGATGCCCTTCGAAAAGGAAACCCCTTCCGTTGTGTGGTCACCCAACCCAGGCGCATCGCTGCAACGAGCCTCGCAGTGCGCGTGGCCCATGAGCGGCACTCGCCGCTGGGGGCGGAGGTTGGCTATCAAATCTCCATGGACCGCCAATGCGATCCGAGAACACAGATCGTGTACGTGACCTCGGGCCTTCTTCTCCAGCAACTGACAATGGCCCCTTCGCACGACGCGCCGCCTTTCACGCACATTCTCCTGGACGAAGGTGCGTCTTTGCCCCCCGACCCGCCTCTCTTCACTGGCGTGCTATCGTGTGGGCCTCGGCCTTGGCTGCAGTGCATGAGCGGGATATCGACGAGGACTTCTTGATGGCCATCCTCCGGGACCGGCTGGCGGCCCACCCCGCGCTGAGGCTGGTGCTCATGTCGGCCACCATGGAGACGCGGCCGTTCGCTCGATACTTCCGACTGGTCCGATTGATGGCCCACAAGCGCCCATCCACGCGCCATGCGCTCCACAGACGCGCCCCGCCGCCCCGCCCACGCGTCGTGCATCATCACACCACTGCACCCACAGCACACCACCAGCCAACTGGGCGCATCGCCCCTGTTTTGTCCTTGTTCTCAGGGAGCGCGCAACCAGGTGGCGGTGCTCCCACAAGGGGTGGCCGCCAGCCCAGGCCGCGAGCGGGATCGGGAGCCGACCGTCTTGCAGGTGGGCGGCAGCTGCTACCCGGTGCGGTGCCACTTCCTCGGCCAGACGTGCGCCTTCCTCAACCAGCCCCCGCCCGCCTCGCCGCCACCACGGGCTCCCGCGGGTCCCTGCCCGTCGCCCTTCCCGCAGCCATCGCCGCCTCGCCCTCAGCCGGAGCCGTGGCCCGGGGGCGACGAGGAGCGGGCGCCGATGGGCGGCGGCGACGATGCCGGCCTGGCCAACGGGGAGGCTGTCGACCTGGCCGCACCCCCGGGGACCGACGGCGGGCCCTGCCCCTCCCCCCCGGACTCCTCGTCCCCAGCCGCGTCCCCGTCCCCCCAGCAGCGCCAGCCGATGCACCGCGAGTCTTTGTCCCTCCGGGGCGTCGACGGGGTGCCGGGCCTCCTGTACGAGCCCGAAAGTCTGCCCTCCCCACGGCTTCGGGAGGCCCGCTTGGAGGGGCCCCTGGTGGGGCTGCTGTGCGACCTGGTCCTGCGCATCCACAGCCAGCAGGCCGCCCTCGGGGACCCCAGCGAGGGCGCCCTGCTCGTCTTCCTACCCGGTCTGTCGGCCTTGGTCGCTCCCGTACCGCGGGTGCGGGTCGGATGGGGGGGCGCATCATCCCACCCGACTGACGGAGGGCCGCCGCGACGCTCCCCGGGGCCGGGGCGGGGCAGGGCTGGGAGAGATCCAGGCTGTCCACGGGGCCCTCGAGGAGGCCAACCGGGCCCTGGCCAGCCCGGCCCCTCTGTGGATCGTCCCCCTGCACAGCACCCTTGCCAGGTCCGCCCCCGGCCATCGGCATTCAGACCCTCGTCATGGTCATCCCCCACCCGCGGTGGCTCTGCTCTGCTCCCCAGCGAGACCCAGGCGTCGGTCTTTCAGCGGCGCCCCGGGATGCGCAAAGTGGTCCTCGCCACCAACATCGCCGAGAGGTCGCCCTCCCCGTCCCCCCTTCCCTCCGCCGCCCTTCGCTTTCGCCCATCTGCCTTCGCCCTCACCATCCGCCTCTTTCCCTCTCGGCGACCCGCTCGCTCGGTGGCGCATCCCACCGACTGGGGTCCGTCCGGTCCTTTCCTCCCCGCGACTTCCCGTTCCGTTCCTGGCGGGGGCGGGGCAGCTCGGTGACGGTGCCCGATGTGGTTGCCGTGGTGGACAGCTGCCTGGCCCGGGAGGTGCACTACGACCCGGAGACCCACCTGCAGTCGCTCCGCCTGCAATGGATCTCCCAGGCGGCCGCCACCCAGGCCCGCTGCGCCACCATCCCGCGCTGCCCTCTGCCCCCCCCCCCCCCCCCCCGTGGGTTCGCCGGCTTCACCGCCCCGTCTGGTGGCCTCTGGGGGACACCGCAGCGGATGGGCCGGGCGGGGCGGGTGCGGCCTGGGGTCTGCTACCGGCTGGTGCCCGAGGGCTTCTTCCGGGAGGAGATGCCCCCCCAGTCGGCCCCCGAGATGTGCCGCTGCCCCCTCGAGTCCCTCGTCCTCAAAGTCAAGGTCCCCCCATGGGCACGGGCATGGACCAGGGGGGGTGGGTGGTGTTTGGGCCCGGCCTCAAGGGCCCTTTCCTGCGCGGGGGGCAGCGACTGGGGCTGGGCAGCCCGGTGGAGTATCTCGCCAAGTGCATCGACCCGCCCCTGCCGGCCGCCATCGAGGCCGCCCTGGACGCCCTCACCCAGGCCGGTCCGCCCTGGCCCCGCCCTCGCCCTCCCAGGGGCGGCATCCCATGCCGCCCCTTCCCAACCACCGGCATCGACCGCACCATGGCGGGCGGGCGGGCAGGGGGCCTCGACCGGACCACGGGCGAGCTGACCTTTGGGGGCCGCCTCTTCGCGGGGCTGCCCTTCGACTACCGCCTCTCGAGGCTGGTCATCCTCGGTCCGCCCCGGCGCACCCCGCCCGACGGCCCGCGTCCTGGCGGCCCCTCTTCGATTCCAATGGCTGCTCTGGGGCCGGGCGGTGGGTTGGGGTGGCTGCCTGCGGCAGGGGCTGCCTTCGGGCGGGGCGAGGTGTGCCTCCGGCTGGCCTGCCTGGCCTCGCTGCGGCCGCTCTTCCAGGCCCCGTACGACCCCGAGGCCAGGCGCGCCGTCTGCCCTGCCCCTCCCCTGCCCCTCCCCTGCCCCTCCCCTGCCCCGCATCCCGTCAGGACGCTCCCCCCCCCCCGGATGCTCACCCCTCATGGCCACCACCGCCTTTCCCCCCGCGCGGCCCGGCCCTCGCCTTGGCCTTGGCCATGGCAGGCCGTCCTGAGCCAGCTCCGGTGGGACGGCGGCCTGCAGTCAGACCTCCTCGCCGCCCTGGCCGCCTACGAGGCCAGCACCCCCCCCCCCCCCCCTCGGCACCCCCAAGCCCCTCGGCACCCCCAAGCCCCATCCCCAAACACAAGACACCCGACCGACCCAAGCACACGGACACGCCCTTCCACAGACACGCACCGCACAGGCACCACTCACGAATGGGTGGGTAGGCCTTGGCTGATAAACACCCCCCCCCCCCCCCTCCCGGTAGGCCTGGGCGTCCCTTCGGGGCCGGAGGCTGCCCGGATGCAGCGGCAGGGGCTGCTCAGCGGGCCGGTCCTCCGCGAGGCGGCTGCCCTCATCGCCGAGACCCGCCGTCGCCTGGCCGAGCTGGGGCTGCCCCTGGGCGCCCCCACATCCCTCTCGGTCCGGAGCAGCCCCCAGGGGGTTGTCGGCCCCCGCCGCACGCCATTTCGTCTCCTGTTTCTCACAACCCCCGCACACGGGCCCTGGGCCACGGGCCACGGGACATGGGGCTGCTTCGCTCGGGTGCGCAGCGACCGCCTTCCGTGAGCCAAGCGAAGGTTGCTCGCTCTTTCGCCCCCCCCCCCCCCCCCCCCGGCCCCCCGGCACCGGCCCCCGGCGGCCCCCGGCCCCGGCCCCCGGCCCGAGCTCACCCTCCGACCTCCGACCCTCTGCTCTGACCCTCTGACCTCTTCCCTCCGGCTCGCTGACCCTCGGCCCGCGCCGCTGCCCAGTGCTGCTGGTGAAGGGGCTCCTCTGGGGGCCTTCTACGGCACGGTCTGCCTCTCGGAGCCGCGCCATCGGGAGGCGGCCCAGCGGCTAGCCGTGGCGGTCCGCTGTTCGCCCACGCCCCCCCCCCCCCCCCCCCCCCACCCCCCACCCCCCTCTCTCCGCCGCCGGGGTGCTTCCACTGGCATGCCGGACGTCACCGCGGGTCCCGTAGGGCTGTTTGCCTGGGTTCATCGTCCAAACCGCGACCATCACCACCCGGGGATTCTGGAGGGCAGCGGGCCCTGGGGGGCTCCCCGACCCTGGCCGAGCGGCAGCTGCTTGAGGGCCTCCCCGAGGGGGCTCGTCGGTTGGCCTGGGAGGAGCTCTTCGCGGGGCCCGCCCGGCCCGACCCGGCCGCCTTCGACCACCACTTCGTCCCCGGGGGCCGGCCTCCAGCAGGCTCCCCCTCGGGGCCGGGGTCGGGCCAGCCGGGCAGTGAGAGCCGCTACCTGGGTGCCCTGGAAGAGGAGGACGCCCTCTGGTTCGAGGAGCCCCTCGACACGGTGCGCATCCAGTCGGTCCCCCCACCGCCCACGCCCACGCCCACGCCCACGCCCACGCCCACGCCCACGCCCACGCCCACGCCCACGCCCACGCCCACGCCCTGCCCTTGTGCGGGCCCTCTGTCGGGGGCTCCCGCCGGGGACGAAGAGTCATGTCTCACCGCTCCCGTGAACCTCCTCGGGGGGATGGGCGGGCCGTGGGCGGCAGTATGCCCGACCTGTGCCCGCCCCTCGACGTGGCCCGCGCTCTGTGGCCTTGCGGGACCATCCGCAAGGTCTCCGCCCCCTCGGCCCCGCCACCCGCCACCCGCCGCCACCCGCCACCCGCCGCCACCCGCCACCCGCCGCCACCCGCCACCCGCCACCCGCCACCCGCCACTCGCCACCCGCTTCTCTGCGACCAACTGCCGGGACCCCCGCAGGCCAGGCGGCCCCATACCGACACGCGACCCAAATCGGCTGCTGTACTGGCGGTGGTGCCGGTGGTGGTGCCGGTGGTGGTGCCGGTGGTGGTGCCGGTGGTGGTGGCCGGGGGGTGGGGGTGGTGGGGGGCAGGTGGCCGTGCAGTCGCCGTACTACTACGCGGTCTTCGGGCCCCCCGAGGGGCGGCCCCTGGCCCCGGGCGAGCCCAATCCGGCCCTGGGGCTGGCCCTCCGCATGCGGCAAGTGGACCTCAGCCCCGCCCTGGCCGCCGCCTGCCCCCTCCGACCCGCCCCCGGCCCCACCCCGCCCCAGCCGGGCGGGGGCTGGGGCCACGCCAATGGGTGGGACCCACCCCGGGCGGGCGGCCCCACGCGCGGCTCCGGGGCGACGACGACCATCTCGCGGACGGGCCCACAGTCGGCCCTGGCGCTCACCTTCAAGCTCGGTCTGACTCCCTGCCCTCCCCACGCTTGCGCCGTTCCTGGCCTGGCCTGGCCGCGCGGCTGAGCCCTCTTCCTGTTGGGGTGGCGGTGGCTGGCCTCCCCAGCGGGGGCCCAGGTGGGCAGGGGCGGGGGCCTGACCGCCCAGCAGGGCATCCTCGCCGGGACCCCTGTGGGGGTGGGGCCCGAGTCGATCGCCGCGGCCGCCCTGGAGGCCGACCCGCTGCTGATGCCGTACCGCTTCATGGTGGCTGCCTTCCTGACGGGTCCGCCCGCCCTGTCGATCTCGGGGAGCGGGAAACGGGAGGGTGCGTGTGGGGAGGAGGAGCGGGGTGATGGAGATGAGAGGGCGGGTCACTCCACCGCATATGCGCCCACGGTGGGCCGGCTGTGCTGTGGGCCGGCCGGGCGCAGGGCGGGGCGACATCCGCGAGCTGGTGGCGCGGCAGTGCACCCTGATGCCGGCGCTGCCCTTGGTGCCGACTCTGCTGGGGCTGCTCTTCTGCCAGTACGCCGAGGCCCGCTCCGAGGGCCCGCGGTACGTGGGCTTCCTGCTGGTCTGCTCGACCTCCCCGGGAATGTCCCTGGCCGACTGGCCTTACTCTCGGCTCCCGGCCCCCATCTCCATCGTGCGGCCCCTCCAACCAGAACGGGACCTGGGCGTTGCAACCCGACGGGGACCTGACCCCGGCCGACCTGGCGGCCATCAACCGGCTGCGGGCCCACTTGTCGGACTACCTGCTCCACGGGGGCAGCCCCCGCCCCAGGGCCCCCCCCTGCCACGGGCCCCTGCTGCCCGCCAAGCGGCCCATGCCCACCCCTCCCGGCCAGGCTGCCAACGAGGCGGCCGGGCGGGCGGCCCCTTTCGGGAGCCCCGAGGAGGCTGCCCGTGCCCTGGTGGGGCTGCTGCTCCATCCCGCCGCGGATGCCCCCGGACCCTGCGGCCCCCACGCCGAGCCGCCGCCCCAGCGGCCCCTCCGGGCCCGGGTGGGCCGGCCTCCCGAGGATTACCGGCACCCCTGGGCCACCAAGCGCCAGATCCGGGCCGAGGCCCCGGCAGCGTGGGGCCTCGACGATGCCCCGCGGGCCACCCCGTCCCCAGGATGGGCCGAGGGCTCCCCTGCAGCGGCCCCGGCCCCGTCGGGTGGCGTGCCATGGTCCTCGACGCCCGCGTCCTCTGGGTGGGGCCCCTCGCCGACGCCCTCTTCTTCCGGGGCCGGATGGGGCCCTACGCCCTCGCCCTCGCCGAGCGGCGGCTGGGGCGCCTCCGCCGACTGGGGCCGCTCCGAGGACGACTGGGGCCCCGTCTCGCTCCCCGCCTCCGCCCTTACTGGCGGCGACCACGCCGGAAGCGGAACTCCCCTGCCCCCTCCTGCTCCGCCTTCTTCGACGAGCCCTTCTTCCTCCTCCTCCTGGCCATCCGCTGGCGGGCTCGCACGGACCCCCCCTCCCAGCGGGGTGCCCTGTGGTCTCTGTGCCGGCTGGGCGGCCACCCCCTCGGCATCCCCTGTGCCCTCATTCCCACCCGCAGCCCCGGGCAACCCCCAGGGCGAGCGGTACCGGGCGGCGGCCGACCGGGCCCGGACCGACCCCGACCCGCTGGCGCCCCTGTGGCTGCACGAACTGCCGCCGCCACGCGCCCAGCCCGGGGGCCCACCCGCGGACGGGCCCGACGAGCGGGCGGAGCTTGTGGCCCGGCTGGGGGCCCACTACCGCCTCATGGCCACCTGGGGCCGGGCCGAGCGGCCCGAGGGCTCCTCGCGTGCGGGGTGCGGCGACCGCGGGGGGTGGGGCCGCGGCCCCCGAAGGGGGGACGACGGGGGCGGCGGGGTCTGGTGCGAGATCTGCGGCCAGCGGGTGCGGGCCCGCGACCGGGCCGCCCTCGAGGGGCACTTCCGCTCGACGCAGCACATCAAAAAGCTCCGCGGGGTCCGGGCCAGGCTCCATCTGCCCCCGGGGTGCCTCCTCTAGCCCCGGCATGGCCTCCGCTTCTTCCACAATCCCAATGGCCGATGGTGGGGATGGAGGGATGGGGGGACTTGGAATGCGACCATTGCGGTTCGACTCTGATCGGGAGGGCAGCAGCGGCGGGAGGGGAGGGATGGCGGTGAAAATGGCAGCGGCGGGAGGGGAGGGAGGGCAGTCGGGGCCCTTGAGGAAGCGGGCCGGGTGACCATGTCCAGCTCCAGGGACCACGTCCCCCGCCCGAAAGGGTTCACCACCGCGCATTTCGGGGTCAGTCCTACGGAGGAGAGGCGAAACAGTGTGGCCGTGGCGGTGGGTTGGAGGGGAGGCACACGGAAACGAACCAGGTCGCCGCGAGCCCCACAGCGAAAGACTTCGCCGCTTGCCGTCCGGCAGTCCGGCAGTCCGGTGGGCCGCTACAAAACCAGTCGCTACAAAACCAGTCGCTACAAAAAAGGCAAAAAACAGCAGAAGAGATGTCCAGCTTCCAGGTCTCGGCTCCCGCGGAACAAACCACGCCGACCGAGCAAGCTCACCAAGAATCATGAAGTAGCAGATCATGTATGTCATCCGGTTCGGAAAAGATAATGACTCGCCAAACAAATGTGTAACTAACCGAGTGGGATCAAGGAAGCTCAGGTACATTGTCACAATCTCGTCTGGAAGCTCGCCTGGGGAGTTCACCGGCCGCTCGATGGGCCAAACCAGCCAGGCTCAGCGTGTTGGAGAAGCCTCTTCTCCCTCGATGGGTGTTACCTCGCTTCCTCCTGAGATTTTATCAACAATCCTAAGTTTCCTGGCGCTTCCAGATTTGGCTCGCGCATCTCTTTCATGCAAGGCCTTTTTCAGAAGCGGATGGTGTTCCGAGTTTGTGTGGCAGCAAATGTGCCTTCAGAGGGAACTCACCAATGGTGATGGCCGTCCGTGGAGAGAGGTTTTGAAAGCAGCGATGCTTGTCCGCTTCCTCCCGATATCTGGCGCCGATGTCTCTTCGGACGGGAAAACCGTCGGGTGGACCTCCGGCGCTCTGACGATTCACCTCTCGATCCCGGTTAGTCGGGGTGTCCACAGAGCCACCTTCAAGTTCCGCACATCATACAGTGACCAAGGCAACCCGCACGATTTCTCCATTGGCTGGAATTCCCGTCAGGATCCTCCCGTCAATGGTCGGCAGATCCCCCGCCCATTCGCTGCTCATTCACTGCTCATTCACTCAGATTATCTGGGGAACAATGAAACGAGCGCGGACTGGAACAGGTCCGACTGGTTCAAAATTTCCCTCCACTTTTCTTCCGATTTCGCTGTGACCCTTCTTTCCCCTCTTTCCCCGGCAACTGCCCTGTCGTCCCCGATACAACATAGTGGTGGGACGCTCTTCGGGCGGGCGGTCCCAGGATCACACTCCTGCGTGCCGTATCAATTGAACGACCAGGTTGCCCTGGAATTTGACTTCAACCTTCGTGTCGTTCGGTTCTACAAGAACGGAGAGAAAGCACAACTGGAGGCCCCCCTTCCGGAGGGCTGGGACAAGTCTGCAGATCCACGTTCCCCCCTGCGCCTCATGTCCTTCTTATGGGTCATGCTAGGTGCTGGGTTGGTGTCTGCGGACGGCCGCCCCTTGCGTGCACACTCCTGAAATTCGAAGAGGTGTAAAGCCAAGTTGAAAGAGATCGTGGGGTTCAAAACCCGGACCTGGGGGTGGGGGGGTGGCGGGGGAGGGGGAGGGGGGAGGGCGGGCGTCTGATCCGGGGCAGGGACGAGGCCCCAGGGGAGGGAGGAGGCGAGGCGGATGCGTCAAACGGCAGGTCTGCTCGGAGGCCAGCGCCAGCGTTTCGACCCCTCGACCACAGCAGCCGTTCCTCCCGATTGGTTCACTCTTCCTCGCAAATTGGCTAGATAACCGGGCTCAAAATGCACAAAACGGCCGTTTTCCGGCATCTTGGAAGTGGTCACCATGAAGCCTGGAAATCTTCATCCAAAGCTCGAAAATCCTCATCCGAAACGAGCAGATTTAAGAACAACCGCCTATGTGAATGCTCAGTGGTGAGAGTCGGAAGGAATTCGAAAATTGAGTGGGGGTCGCGATAAAACTCCGAAATCTGTATGCAGTATAACGAACCCTGCGGATAGCCTTCACTGTCCCGGGCTTCGACACACATCAATGGCTGCTCGTTACGTTTTCCTGTTCGGCACCCACCCCACCAGCTCGTCTGTTCCTTCATTTTGTTCGACCTTTTTATGACGACTGGGTTCTCTTTGTTCCCTTTCGATGGCCATTAGCAAGGACATCCTTGGTGGCAAGGGTGCGGGTCTTGCCCAGATGACCAAGATTGGTCTCCCTGTCCCTCATGGTTTCACTATTACCACTGAGGCCTGCGGTGAGCAGTGGCCTGAGGGCCTTGAGGCTGAGATCAGCCAGCGCCTTGTTGAGCTCGAGGCTCAGACCGGCAAGAAGTTCGGTGATGCCGCCAACCCCCTGCTCGTTTCTGTTCGCTCTGGCGCTGCCGTTTCCATGCCCGGTCTGGTCTTTGTTCGCAACATTTTTAATGATTTCGATCTTGTGCACAGGCATGATGGATACCGTTCTGAACCTTGGCCTGAACGATACCACTATTGAGGGTCTCAAGCAGAAGACCAACAACCCCCGCTTTGCCTATGACTCTTACCGCCGGTTCATCTGCATGTTCGGCAATGTCGTCATGAACATCCAGCACGACAAGTTCGAGCACATCCTTGCCGACATTAAGCGCAAGTACACCCGCCACTTCGATTGCGATCTGACCGCCGAGGAGCTCCAGGAGGTCATTCGTGAGTTCAAGGCCCTCTACGAGCGCGAGACTAAGGCTCCCTTCCCCATGGCCGTCATGGACCAGCTGAAGCACGCCGTCAGCGCCGTCTTCTCGTCCTGGAACAACCCCCGTGCCATCTACTACCGCAAGATCAACGATATCCGTGGCCTGAAGGGTACCGCTGTCACTGTTCAGGAGATGGTTTTCGGTCTGATTGTTTTATTCACAAGGAACCCTATTTTTAATGAATCATTCATCATTCTAGGTAACACTGGTCCCCGCTCTGGCACCGGTGTCGGCTTCACTCGCAACCCCTCTACTGGCGAGAAGATGCCCTATGGTGAGTACCTCGTCAACGCCCAGGGTGAGGATGTCGTCGCTGGTATCCGGACCCCCAACCCTATTCCTCAGATGGAGCGTGATCTTCCTGAGGCCTTCGGCCAGCTCATGAACGTCTACCGCGTTCTTGAGGAGCACTACAAGGAGATGCAGGACTTCGAGTTCACCATTGAGGATGGCAAGCTCTACATGCTCCAGACCCGCACTGGCAAGCGTACTGCCCACGCTGCCGTCCGCATCGCCAAGGAGATGGTCGAGGAGGGCCTGATCACTAAGGAGGAGGCTCTGATGCGCATTGACCCCAACTCCCTGACCCAGCTGCTGTTCCCCCAGCTGGTTGAGGCCGACAAGAAGACCAAGCGCCTTCTCTGCAAGGGTCTCCCTGCCTCTCCTGGTGCCGCCCGTGGCAAGCTCGCCTTCTCCGCTGAGGAGGCCATTGCCCGCACCCACGCCGGCGAGAAGATCATTCTTGCCCGTGAGGAGACCTGCCCCGATGATATTGAGGGCATGAACGTTTCTCAGGGTATTGTCACTGGTCCGTCCTTGCAACTCTCTCTGCACGCACATGTGGCCTCTCCAACACCGATGAAGAACTTCAATTTTCACAAAATAATTCTGCTTCTCGGCATCACCCTGGCGAAACAACTCTTTGTGACTGAGGAATATGTTCCTTGTGCTGCCTGGCGTCTTTTGTGAACTCCAGCTCATCTCTTTTTTTCACTCTTTCCTCCAGCCCGCGGTGGCATGACCTCCCACGCCGCCGTCGTTGCCCGTGGTATGGGCAAGTGCTGCATTACCGGTGCCCACGACCTGCACATCGATGTCGCCAACAAGCGCATCACCCTTCCCGACGGCACTCACCTCGGCAACACCGACATCGTCACCCTTGACGGTGGTTCCGGCGAGGTTTTCCTCGGCGAGGTTGCCATCCAGGACGCCCGTGTTGAGGGTGCCTTCGCCACCATCATGGAGTGGGCCAACGAGATCAAGCGTCTGGGCGTTCGCGCCAACGCTGAGACTCCTCGCGATGCCCGCAAGGCCCGCGAGTTCGGCTGCGAGGGTGTCGGCCTTGCCCGTACCGAGCACATGTTCTTCCAGGGCGAGCGTATCTGGCCCATGCGCGAGATGATCATTGCCGAGACCGTGGAGGCCCGCGAGGCCGCTCTGGCCAAGCTGCTGCCCTACCAGAAGGAGGACTTCAAGGCCATCCTCGACATCATGGACGGCCTCCCCGTCAACATCCGTCTCCTGGATCCCCCACTCCACGAGTTCCTGCCCACCGAGGAGAAGGACCAGATCCAGATGGCCGAGGTCATGCACATCACCGTCGAGCAGGTCAAGCAGCTCGTCGACAACATGCACGAGGCCAACCCCATGCTCGGCTTCCGTGGCTGCCGTCTGGGTGTTGTCTACCCCGAGATCAACCGCATGCAGGTTAAGGCCATCTTCGAGGCCGCCTGCGAGCTTAAGGCCGAGAAGCCCGCCGCCAACATGCACGTCGAGGTCATGATCCCCGTTCTCGCCCACGAGGTCTGCCCCGGTGCCTCCCTCTTCTCCCTCTTGCGCTTCGTCGGTGTGAATGTGGATGATGCAGATGATGAAGACATAAACCTTAGTCCCCTTTCCTCGCAGTTAGGGGCGTAAATCTCCCGTGTGCCCTACCTTGGAAGTCCGATGCATGCCCATTCTTTTGATGGGGATGTTTTCTGGTTGTTGTCTCGTGCCTCCTGACCGCATCTCACCCTTGCCTCCCCTCACCACCTGTCCCACAGGTTGAGATGAAGCTCATGCGCGAGCTGTGCGTTGAGGAGGCCGAGAAGGTCATGGCCGCCCACAACATCAAGATCCCGTACACCGTCGGTGTCATGATGGAGCTGCCCCGCGCCTGCCTGATGGCCGACCACATTGCCAAGCACGCCGAGTTCTTCTCGTTCGGCACCAACGATCTGACCCAGACCACCCTGGGCTACTCTCGCGACGATGCCGCCAAGTTCATCAAGAAGTACCTCGAGCGCAACGTCTACGAGAAGGATCCCTTCCAAGTCCTCGACCAGGAGGGTGTTGGCCAACTCATCCGCATGTCCCTCCAGCGCGGCCGTGCCACTCGCCCCCACCTCAAGTGCGGTATCTGCGGCGAGCACGGTGGCGAGCCCTCGTCGGTCGCCTTCTGCCACAACGTCGGCCTGAACTACGTCTCCTGCTCTCCCTTCCGCGTCCCCGTCGCCCGTCTGGCCGCCGCCCGCGCCGCCATCCAGGGCAAGGGCAAGGCTCCCGAGGTTGCCCTTTGAAGTGCTTAACCCAAGAAGTTGACAGCTTGTCCTGTTGAATCTGATTCCTTCGCTGGATCTTTGTACGTCCGTTCGAATACGATCTTGCTCACCGCCACCCCCATCTTTCCTTCGTGGCCCGTCCGATTGTGAGGGGGCACATGGGCACCTGTAGGCTCACGTTTCGCTTCCTTCCCTTTCCACACATCGAGCCGCAGATGGAAACAAGGAAACGCTTTATCCGCTGTCTTGCTCGGTTGGAGGGGGTCTACTTTTCTCGGGTGTTGTGGGTGTGGCACCGGGGGCACTGGTAGCCGCAGAAGTGCATGGGGGCGGTAAAGGTGTTGCCGCACTCGTTGCAGCAGACGGTCTTCTCGATCCGCTCGATCTCGGGCGGCATCTGCGGGCCGGCCAGACGGAGACGAGCCGCAAAAGCAGAGCGGTGAGCCGACGGAGCCGAGGCAGCCCGGGCGCGCCGACGACAGACCGGCTGCAGGCGGATGTCCCGGGCCCGCTCGGCCTCCCACTGCTCGCGGAAGGTGCCCGAGTAGACCAGCTTCGAGCAGAGCGGGCAGGTCTCGATGCCCTGGCGCAGCATCTGCGAGAAGCACTGCACGTGGACGAAGTGGCCGCAGGGCAGCGGGCGGGCCCCCTCGCGGCTATGGAACATGTCCCCCAGGCAGACGGGACAGTCCTTCTTGAGCGAATCCCGGATGCACACGTGCTTGCCCTGCATGGCGATCGGGTAGCAGCACGAGCAGGTGGCGCAGTGGAAGTAGGCCTCCCGTTGGCCCACTCGGCAGATGCCGCCTGGGGTGCGGGGTGCCAGAGGAGGATGGCCCGCGTTCAGTCAAACCCCGCGAGGGGCCCATCTGGGGGCAGGGGAAGCCGTAGCCGGTCGGGTGGAGGGGGAGGGGATGGAGAGAGGAAAGGAGGAGGAGCAGGCAGGCCGACATTGGGCGCAGTGGAAGATCTCCTTGACGGGGTCGCAGTCGATCAGGTGGCACTCATCGCAGTAGTACCGGGCCTTCAGGCCGCAGTGGCTGCGGGGACGACGGGAGTCGCGGGGGAAAAGTGAGCGGGCGGGCGGGGGGGTGCCACAGGAGGCCCAGGGCGGACCTGCACTGGCCCCCGACGGGGCCCTTCTGCCTGCAGGCCATGCAGTACATGGTCGTGACGGTGGCCCGGTCGAAGGTGTGCGAGTGGTCGGCCCCGTCGTGGCACCAGCGGCACACGTAGAAGCGCCTGCGCCGCCAAGGGGGAGGGCGACCAAATCGACGTGGCACGTCAAAGGGGGCGTGGGCAGGGGGGCGTGGGAGGGGCAGATGGCAGGGGCAGGGGGCAGGGGGGCAGGGGGGCAGGGGCAGGGGCAGGGGCAGGGGCAGGGGGCAGGGGCAGGGGCAGGGGGCAGGGGCAGGGGCAGGGGCAGGGGCAGGGGCAGGGGGCAGGACCGACTTGCACTGGGCGCACTCGAGCTTGAAGGGGCGCAGGTAGTGCTTACACCCGAGGCAATGCTGCGCGGCAACGAGACGGGCGGCGATGAGGGCGGCTGCGAAGGGCGAGACGAAGGGGAGCGCCCAAGAGGTCGGGGGCAGACCAACTGCACCTTGACGTGGGGCGCTGCGTCGTGGCCCGGGTGATCCCCCTCTTCCTCGCCGCCCTCCTCATCCTCTTCCTCGCCGCCCTCCTCCTCGCCGCCCTCCGATAGGAGCCCCATCAGCATCTCGACCTCGTCCATGCCCAGCCCCAGCCCGGCCGGCAGGGGCTCCCCACGATGGGGCTGGCCCGCTGGGGCGCCATCCGCACCCACTGTGCCGCCCTCCTCCTCGTCTTCTTCGTCCTCCTGCTCCTCCTCCTCCTCACCGTCATCGCTACTCCCCATGACGTGTGCTTCTTCGCCCCCAGGTGGGGACGTCCGCCCGGGGGCGGCTGCGGGCGGGGCAATGGAGATGGCGCTGGCAGGGGCGAGCGGGGGGGTAGAGTTATCCGGTGCATGGTCTGGTCCTGTGAAGCCAGCGGCCGGCAGAGGGGGGGGAGGAGACGGGGCCGGGGCTGCCTCGGCATCCGCAGAGGGAACTACCGGGGGGGCAGGGGCGGCTGGGGGGGCGGAGGAGATCGGTTGGGTTCCTTCGGAAGGTGGTGGGGCCGTGGTGGGTGGAGAGGGGAGTGGCGCTTGCGCCTCCGCGGGAGCGGTGGCGACTGCAGGAGCGGGTGGAGCGGGCGGGATGAGCAGCAGCTCGGGCGGTGATGGGGCGATGAGCTCGGCCTGGTGTGGCTCCAACTCGGCCAGAATTTTCAGGGTACCGCTCGTTTGGTCGAGCTCTACAAGAACAACGGACTTGAAAAATTCGGTGGCGGGGTCGAATTCGCGGTCAGGAGCATCCTCATCGGAGATCTTCTTGTTTTTCAAGAAGAGCGCCTAGGATCGTGGGAAGAGGAAATCGCTTTTTTGAGTATGTATGTCTCACGGACCTCAATTTTGTGTGTTCGTTCGCTTTCGGTGAGGGTTTTGTCCTCATGAAGTTTGATGATCTGCTTGCGCATCTCTTGCTGTTCCGGACTTTCTTGAGGAGGTGGTGGAGGAGGAGCAGCCCTTTCTGCGGCCATGAGCTGCAAAAGCTCTGTGAAAGGGATCGGTGGCGGTTCGCTCATATGTGGAAAGAGTCGACAGATCCCCTCTGTATCCACAAATTTCTGTTAGCCGACCAGCCGACCGAAGAAATGGCTGGAAACGCGCCGTCGGATGCCGAGCTGATTTCGTCTGTACCCACCTTCTGTATTTGAAGTCCAGTCTTCATCTACCATTTCAAGCATCCCCGACGAAAAACTAGTTGCACAACAGTTCGTCACGAATCAGAGGTGGCTGGGGGAAACTGGACTGGAAACTACCGTTGGCGTTTCGCTGCACTCGGCGCCTGCACCAGATTGCTTGGACGAAACTAAGTCCATCAATGATTGTGTTGCGGAGCTTGTTTCAGAACTGTCTCCCCTCGATACCTTTGTACGACCACCGACCTCTTTTTCTCGAGTATTCCTTCGTCGTCAAGCACTTCTTGACGCACTTGCCAATGCGTACGCCCGTGAGCTCCACCGGCCCGAGGTCTTTTTCATCTCCCGTGTCGGTCGTCACTCTTTCGCAGGATCGTCCAGAGACGCCTCTTGGGCAGAGATCGTGGTTTGCGCACAGCAAGACCCTCCTCGCCGCACTCGCTTCGGGCGCACCTGCTGAGCAGTCGGCTGCTGGGGGGCTGGTGGACTGGCTCGTGCGGCACCCGCTGCTCGTCTCGGGCCTCCTGGTCCCTCTCTCCCCCGCCGAGCAGCAGCTGGATTGCACTCGGCGCCATGTTTCGGCCCCCGGGAGGGTCCAGCCGAGCCACAAAAAGCGGCATGGCCGTGCCACGACCGCAGCCACCGCCGAGGCCCCGGCAGCCAGCGATGAGGCTGAGGCCGAGGCCGCGACTGGCAGCCGCCTGCTCGAGGGCATACTGGATGCGACCTTCTCCACATCTTCCGGTGGGTCGGGCGCCATCTCGGCGGCCCAATTGATCGACCTGACCCGGGTCCTCACCCGGGACCTGGTCCTCCGCCTGCTGGCCCACCACCGGGTCCACGCCCCGCCCCTTCTTGCTGCTCCCGCCGATGCCTCGGCCCCCACACCGGCGGCTGTGATCTCTCCCCACGGACCCACGCGGGACGCCATTGTGGAGGCCCTGCGCCAGGTGCTGAACAAGTTCGCTGCCGCGGCGCAGGCGACCAAGGCGGCCGCCCCTTGGGAGGCTCTTCTGCCTACAATCACCTTCCTGGCCTCGGGGCTGGCCTGCTTCCTGGACGTCGGTCAAGTCGCTGCTGCTGCTGCTGCCCCTCCCGCCCCCGCAGCCGCCCCCGCAGCGGCCCCTCCGGCCCCCCAGGCCGACTCCGATACGGAGGAACCGGCTTCTGAAGGGGACGAACCCCGCCGGCCGGTTCCCGTCCCCCATGGTCGACCGACACCGGAGAAGCCCGCCCCCCTCGCCGCCCCGGGCAGCAACCGGGTCGAGCCCCTGTTGGCCCCCCTCCTGCGCACCGTGACCGCCCTCGAGCAGTATATGACGGTCCGCATCCCGCCCCTGGTGCCTCGCTGCCTGTTGGCGCATCGTTTGCTCATTTCCTCTCCGCCTGCTCCCCTACTCCCCTGCTCCCCCACCCGTCCTCGCATCAGGTGCGCGGAATTCATCAGCCCGAAGAAGACTGGGCCTCGGTTCTGGGCGAGCTGGGCCAGGCCCTGGTGCCGCTCGACACACGCACCCTGGAGTCGCCCCACCCGTACTTCAACCAGATGGACGACCAGCAGGCGCTGACCTTCCCGGGGGCTGTCACGCTCTCCCTGGAGTTCGACCCGCAGTGCTGCACCCAGCAGAACGACGACTGGCTCGGGGTGGCGGTCACCCTCGACGGGGCCCCCGTCCAGACCATCCGCCTGACGGGGCCCCACGCCAACTGGCCCAAGGAGAAGCTGGCCCTGCCCGGCGATGCCCTCACCCTGACCTTCCACTCGTCCAAGGGCCGCGTCGAGTGGGGCTACCGCTTCCGGGTCACCCCGCACTACGTCCGGCCGGCCTATATCCCCTCGCCTCTGTACGATGCCCAGAAGTCCTGTCTGGGGGCCCTCTTGAAGGCCTGCCTGGCCATGGCCGGCCCGGCGCTCCCCGGGGCTGCCCCCAACGAGCTGGCCGACGTGGAGTCGCCCCTCCTCGAGCGCGGGCTGCACAGCATCGAGCAGCTGCCGCCCTCTGTGGTGGCCTTCGTGCGGGACTTTGTCGGGACCTCCCAGGCCCCCGCCGACGCCCCCGCTCCCCCGGCCCACGTGTCCGCCCTCTTGGGTCACCTGCGGGCCGCCGCGCCTGCCCCGCCCATGGGCGGCGCGCCCGTCGACCGGGCCGTGCGGGCCCTCTTCGTGGCCCTGCTGCACCACAGTGGCCTGCTGCACGAGGCGGCCCACATCTTCGCTCGGCTCCCCCTGGACGCGGCCTCCGCCGACGAAGCGGCCGGCCGGCTGTGGGAGCGGATCGTGGCCGCCTGGCAGGTGGCCAACCAGTCGCGGATGACCGTCGTGCGCACCTTCCAGCAGCTCCAGGCCAAGGCCGCCCCGGGCCCTGCTGCCGCCCCGGCCCCGGGAGGGCCAGCCACCGCTGCCGCTGCTGCTGCTGCTGCCCCTGGCTCTGGGGATGCTGCGGGCCCATCGATGGACGACGTGAGCGACGAGTTCGCCCAGCGGGCCCTGTTCTTGCTCCGCATCGCGCCCGTCCTGGCCCCGTCGCGCTTCCTGTGCCCCACCCCCGAGGAGCCCATCCCCCGGCGCACGCACCGGCCCCACTTTGAGAAGGCCCAACAGGCCAGCGGCCTCGCCCCCGCCGCCGATGTCGCCGCAGCCGCAGCCGCAGCCGCCCCGGCCGCCGCTGGTCCGACGGCCCCACCCCACGCAGGTGCGGGGGTCCCCCTCTTCCGCTCGCTCTCGCACCGGTCGGCCTCCGTCACGGCCCGGCCCGGAGTGGCCGCGGGCCAGTCGGCCAGCCTGCCCGCCGACACGACGACGGCTGCGGCTGGCACCACCACCACCACCACCGCCGCCGGCACGTCCTCCGGAGAGCCGATGCCCCTCGTCCGGAGCACGTCCATCACGGAGCGCATCCTCCAGCAGCAGGACGGGGCCGCCTTCGCCGAGGACGAGGACCAGCTGCCCTCCCGGGCCGTCTGGGAGCACAACCACGACCTCAAGTCCCAGGCCGCCCAGGCCCAGGCCCAGGCGACGCCCGTCCAACCCGCGGTGACCCCCGCCATCCCGCCACTCCCCTTGGGGCAAGCCCAAGCCCCCAACAGCAGGCCGCGGTCACGGTCTTCTTCGCCCGGGCGTGCGCGGCCAGCGGCCTGGCCAGCAGCCACCACCTTCAGGCCGCCCGAGCGGCCGATCCGGCCGCCCCCGCCCTGAGCCCCAACGGATGCGCCCTGGTGGTGGGGCGGCTGCAGCAGGCCGTGGTCGCCTTCTTCGGGAAGGCCACCCTGCAGGCCGCTCAGGCGGAGCGGATCCTGTCCCACCGGCGCCGCCGGGCCCCCGAACGGCTCACGGCCTTCCGTGTGCTGCGGGAGCTCCTCGAGGGCGCCCGCCCTTGGGGCCTGCCGAGGCCCGCCGCCTCGCCGGCCCTCTTCTCCTCGGTCAGCATGCTGGACGAGGTCCTCCGGGCCGTCAGCGCCGTCTTCCCCGAGGGCCCGGGCGGCGCGGCGGCCGACCTGAAGGGCTGCCTGCCGGCCCATCGGGCCCAGCTGCAGGCAGCCCAGCAGCACCTGGTTCTGGCCCTGACCCGCCTCCTTCGGCGGGCCACCCAGAGCGTCCCCGCCGGCCCGCTGGCCCCGAGCCGCCTGCAGGATCCCTCGCCTCCGCTGCCCGTCCTGCTCTTGGTGCCCCTGATCCTGGCTCGGTGGAAGCCCGGCCCGGCCGACCTGGGGATCCTCCGCCGGGCCCGGCTGGTGACCGTCTTGGACACCCTCGCCGTGCGCCTCCAGCCGGGCGCCCTGGCCGAGGTGGCGGCCGCCCTCCCCACCCTGCCCGCCCCTTCGGCGGCCGCCTCGGCCGTGGCCGTCCTTCTGCAGCGATCCGCCACCCGGACCGGGGTTCTCGAGGGGTTCTTGCGCGAGCTGGCCCTCTCCGCCGCCTCGGCCGCCTCGGCCGCCACGAGCGACGGGGCCCCTTCGCCGCCGCCCGTCACGCCTGGCCCGCAAGGCAGCAACGTTGCGAGCGTGGGGGCGGTGATGCAGACTCTGGCCCAGGTGGCCGCCACCACCGAGCGGCTCCTCAGCCTCACCGTCATCTCGCTGGCCCTCGCAGGGGCCGGGTCGGAGCCCCTCGCACGGCTCCCCTCGAAGCGCCCGCTGCGCAGCATCCTCCTCGAGGACCCGAGGCGCTGCTCCCGCCCGGGCTGCGCCGAAGGGGAGGAGGATGAGGAGGGCCGCTCCTCGCGGGACGGGTCGGCCATCTCCCCGACCAGCTCCGAGTCCGAGGCCCCCGAGGCCGGGCCCCAGCCGCCCACCGAGAGCAGCGACGAGGATGACCAGCCCGACGGGCGCCCCCAGCAGCGGCCCGCCCAGCCCTCCGGGCCGGCCCTGGCAGAGGCGCTGGGCCGGGCGGTCTCCGACCTGGTCTTGACGGCCCTCGAGCGCACCCTGGGCCACCTCATCGCCGCCGGTGCGCCCGAGGAGGGCCGCTACCCACTGGCCCAGGAGGCTGCCGCCATGGAGCAGCTGGCCCTCATCCTGCCCCTGGTCCGGCAGGCCGTCGAGGCGGCCCGCGGCCCGGCGCAGCCCCTCGACCTGGGCCGGCTGGCGACCATGCTGCTCGAGCTGGTGCTCCACCCCGCGGCCGCCTCGCCCCGCCTGGTGCAGGCGGCCCTGAAGGTGCTCCGGGTCCTGCTGCCCCCCATGGACCCGGCCGCCATCCACCAGCCTCCGGCCGGGTGGGTCTTCCCCGCGGCTGCTGCGGCACCCGGGCCCCGGCCCCTCCGCCGAGTGGTCTCGGAGGAGCTGCTGGGCCTCCTGGGGGCCACCCTGGTGGGTGGCTGCCAGCCCGTCCGCCGGGTGGGCCTCGAGCCTGTGCACCTCAACCAGGCCCTGGCCCCGGACCGGTTCGCGGTGACGCTGCACCGGGACCAGTACCACAGCCCCCAGGATGTGCGCATGATCATCCGCCGGGCCCTGCGGTGCTCGGAGGCCACCGCCACCGAGCTGAGCCGCGAGTGGAGCCGCCGCGGGCAGCTGGTCATGAAGGAGGGCACCCGCGAGGAGTGCGAGGCCATCGACGACGTCTGCTCGGAGGAGCGCTTCGTCTGCACGGTCGACCCGGTGCTGGTCTCCCTGGGCCCCGCCCTGGGGGCCGGCCCGCAGAACGAGACCAACACCTTCATCTGGCGCAGCGGCCACGTGCGGGCCGCCCTGGCCTGCGAGGTGGCCCTGCTGCTCCGCCACATCGTCCGCACCACCCACACCACCACTACCACCACCGCCCCGGACGCCACCCGGCCGGCGCGCACCCTGGGTGACCACATCGCAGACCGGGTCTCCGGGGTGCTCGAGCGCCTGGGGCCCCTCTCGGACGAGCTCCGGGCCGCCTTGATCGCCGAGCCTGCCGCCCAGCCGTCAGCCCCCGCCACCAGTACCAGCACCACCAGCGGCCCGGCCCCGCAGGCCCTCCCGGCCGACCTGCCCCTGGCCCTGGCGGCTCTGGCCGTCCTGGGTGGGCTCCCCGAGCGGCTCCGCTTGGGGGGCCGCATCAGCTCCCAGTCGAGCCGCCAGCAGGGCACCCTGCAGCGGGCCCACCCAACGGCGGTCATGGTCCGGGTCCGCATGGACCTCGAGCAGCCCGCCCTCCCCGAGGGCCCCGAGGACCCCGAGGGGGCCGCCCCCGCGGCCCCGCAGCTGCGTCAGGGCCCCCCGATCTGGGCCGAGCGCTCCCAGCTGGAGCCCTTCGAGGAGGCCCCCCTGGGCAGCGCCCACTTCGCCTTCCCGTCGGCGGTGATCCCGGGCCTGCTCCGCCTACTGGCCCCCATTGCCCCCCCGTCGTCGGCCCCCACAGCGGCGAGCACTGCCACCACCACCACCACCAGTCCGCTGGGGGCGCTCGTGAAGGCCGTCACGGGGCCCGGGTCGGCCCTGATGTGGCTGCACACGGCCCAGCTGTACGCCCTGACGGCCCTGGTCTCGGTCATGGAGCACAGCCCGCCCACGCCAGCCCTGGGCAACCTGCTGCAGCCCCTGCTGGGCGCCCTGAACACGCTGGCCTCCACCGACGGGATGGACGCGCCCGCATCGGCCGCCCAGCGGGCCCAGCTGATGGCCCGGGCCCAGGAGAAGCTCCTCGAGGCCCAGGGCCGCCACCGCGAGCAGGCCACCACGGCCACGGAGGCCTCCACCACCACGGCCGCCGGCCAGCAGCCCACCCCGTACAGCCTGCACCGGGGCCCCGAGGGCACCCCCGTGCCGACCTGCTTCCGGCAGGAGTACTGCGAGAAGATCCTCTTCCTGGGCTCGGACCGGCGCACCGTCAAGTACATCGGGCGCGGCTCCGAGACGGCCGACGTGGTGCTGCTGACCACCGAGCAGCCCCTCCCGGCGGGCTGCCCCAAGTTCTACTTCGAGGTGCTCGTGGTCCGGGCCGGGGTCAGCTGCTCCATCACCGTGGGCCTGGTCGGCCCCGGCCACCCCAACGCCCAGCCGGGCCAGCGGCCCGGGGGCTTCGGCTACTCGGGCGCCAACGGGGCCATCTACAAGGCCGGCCACGGCTCCGAGTACGGGCCCGCCTTCGCCCAGGGGGGACGTCGTGGGCTGCTGCTACGACGCCACCCGCCACGAGATCGCCTACACCCGCAACGGGCGCCGGCTGGGGCCGGCCTTCACGGGGGTCCCCGAGGGCGTCTACTACCCGGCCGTGGGCATCAGCAGCTTCGCGGGGGTGGTGCGGATCAACTGCGGCCAGGCCCCGTTCACCTGCGACCTGACCCAGAGCGACGAGGAGCTCCGCCGGGCCGCCAAGCAGGGCCGCATGAAGGAGCTGGCCCGGCGCACCGAGCAGGCCGTCAACCTGATGATGATGGGCTACGAGCTGCCCCTCTGCATGTACGCCCTGCGCATCAACCACGACGATATCCTGCTGGCCTCGGTCCGCCCCTCCTCCCCCCCCCCCCCCCCTTGCCCTTGCCCTTGCCCTTGCCCTTGCCCTTGCCCTTGCCCTTGCCCTTGCCCTTGCCCTTGCCCTTGCCCTTGCCCTTGCCCTTGCCCTTGCCCTTGCCCTTGCCCTTGCCCCTGCCCCGGGCTCCACTCTTGCTGACTGCTGCTCCTCGTGGGTGCCGCCTCTGGGGCGTGGCGGCGCGCAGGAGTGGATCATTGGGCACCCCGAGCATCAGGTGCAGGACCCCGATGCCGAGTGCAACCAGGAGGTCGAGGACGCCGAGCCCCACCCGGCCGAGGAGCAGCCCCCGGGCCAGGGCGCCCCGCTCGCCCACGAGGCACCAAAACCGGCCGCCGACCAGCCCCCGTCACTGGTCTGCGGCCCGTCCCGTCCCGTCCCGTCCCCTCCCTCCCCGCCCGCCCGCCCGCCCGCATCGTGTCCTGTCCGGACCCCTCCTCCTCTCGTCCATGATCGACTCACCTCCCGCCCTCCCTCCCCTCCCTCCCCTCCCCCTCCCGCTGTGGGGCGCGCAGGACGAGGACACGCTCCTGCTGGAGGCGCCCGACCCGCAGGACGTGATCAGCAGCCCCTTCACGGAGGGCGACGACCCGCTGGGGGCCGCCGAGGCCGCCGCCGGCCCGGATGGCGGCTCGCCCGAGGGGCAACGGGCCCGGCGTGAGCGTGAGCGGGAGCAGCGGATCTTCATGGAGCGGGCCCTGGGGGGCGGCGCCCTCGAGGCGGCCCAGCGGGGCATCTCGCTGTCGCACCTCTACCCGGGCATGGTCCTGGCCGTCAAGGCCAACCCCGAGGGCGCCGAGGCCCTCGAGCAGCTGGCCCACGTGAGCGGCCTGGTGCTGGCCTGCGACGGGATCACCCGGCGGGTGCTGCTGCACATGTACAGCCCGGCCCTGGCCCTGTTCGCCCCCCAGTGGCTCCCCTCGGACGCCCTGGCCCTGTCCCCCGTCCCGGCCGAGCTGTGTCCGGGCCGGAGCCGGCAGCCGGTCGAGGCGGTGTGCCGCGAGGTGGTCCAGGCGTATGCCCTGCTGGTGACGGCCCAGGCGCAGCAGTGCATCCTGAGCACCCTCACCCACGCCAGCAACATCATCCCCCGGGCCCACCCCATGGGCCGCGAGGAGGCCCTCACCGCCGCCGCCGCCCTCGCCGCGGCCGAGGGCGACCTGCGGGGCCAGATGCGGGCCCTGTTCGCCTCGATCCGGGTGGCGGCCGCCGACCACCTGGCCCGCCACCTGCACACCCCCGACGCGGCCAACCAGCTGCGCCTCCGCCGGCCGCCCACCCACCCGGCCCTGATCGCCACCCGGCGCATCATCCGCTCCTTGCTGCAGGGGCCTCCCGAGACCCCCGCTGCTGCCCCCACTGCTGCTGCTGCTGCTGCTGCTGTGCCTGCCGGGTCGCACACGGTGGGCGAGCTGCTGGTCGAGGAGTGCCTCCAGGCCCTGGCCCGCTACGCCCGGGAGGGCTGCCGCATCCGCAACGGCCGCGGGGCCCCCGGCCAGGGCTCGGCCGACATGTACGTGCGGCCCAGCCGGGGCCTGGTGGCCGCCTACGACTTCGCCCTGTGGGTCTTCACGATGCTCTTCACCGAGCTCCCCGGGGCCCTCTGCGCGCCCCCACCGGCCGCCCTCAAGGTCTGCCCCACGCCCCTTGGCCCCTCCCTTGGTCCCTCCCTTGGTCCCTCCCCGACCTCTCCCTGTGACGCTGCTGCTCACCGATGAGGCGCGCGCCTCGCTCCTTAGCACGGGCAGCCCTTGGTGCGCACCGCCAGCCAGCGTGCCGCCGCGGCCCCGCACCCGCACCTGGCCCAGGCCGCCCAGGCGGCGCGCCTGCTGATCCAGTGCCTGGCCCTGCCCTACCCGGCCCGGCCCTCGGCCACCTGCATCCTGCTGGCCCGGCTGGCGCCCGTTCTGGCGGGGAGCTTCCTGCAGGACGAGCCCACCCTGGCCCGGCTGGTGCTGCTGCAGCACCGCCTGCTCCACCAGGCCGCCCCCGGGGAGCGGGTCGCGGCCCGGGCGCCCCTGCAGACGCTGGCCGAGTTCCTGACGGTGGTCCGGTTCGCCCTCCACGACGCCCGCTACCCGCCCTCGGCGGCCACGGCGGCCACGGCTACCCTTCCCTCGGCGCTGGCTGGCCCGGGTGCGGGCGCGTGCACCATCCCCGAGGACCTGAGCCTGGCCCGGGTGGACCACGAGAACCCGAGCTTCCTGATGCTGCTGCTCGAGGCGACCGAGATCCTCCGCTACCAGAACGCCTCCACCGACCCGGCCCTGGGCGGCCCCGCGGCCCCGCCTCCGCCCTGGCTCATCCAGCAGGGCGCCGACGCCTACACGGCCCAGCGCTTCCTGCGCCACTCGGCCCGCCCCTTGTACGCGCCCACCTTCGTGCCCCGGCCCAAGGAGCACATGCGTGAGGTGGTCCACATCCCCGGCGCCACCAAGGTCGGCGCCCCCCAACCGCCCCCCCCCCCCCCCCCCCCCGGCCTGGCCTGGCCCGGACGATTGCGCCTGCTTGCCCTCTAACCCCTGCTCACCTCCCTGGTGCGGGTGCCCCGCAGATTGTGGTGCGCTTCCAGGGCAAGTGCGGCCTGGTGCCGGGCGACTGGCTGTGCTTCTCGGCCGAGGCGGCCCCCGGGAGCGACAAGTGGCGCGAGGTGGCCCGCCGCTCGGCCGGGGCCGACGAATGGGCCCCGATCGAGGTCCCCGGGGAGCGGCTGCTGGTGACCCTGTTCACCGAGGCCCGCCACGGTCCGCCCCTCATCAGCCCCTCGGGCTCCCTCGGCTCCCTCGGGCACAGTCTCCCTGCGCCCTTCCATCCCCACCTGCTGCCGCTTGGCCCGTGACGATGATGATGACCATGCCTCTCGTTCTCGCGCCTGCCGCAGCCCATGTCTGCCCGACCTGCCGCACGGCGGGGCCCCACTGGCGCTGCCTGACCTGCAAGCGGGACTGCTGCCCCACCTGCGCCTGCCCGTGGCACTTCGGGGGCGCCCCCTACACGTCGGCCCCCAGCCGCACCGCCAAGCGGGGCTGCCTGGTGGTGGACGTGCCCCGGGCCCCCGAGGGTCTCGACCAGGCCCTGGCCGACCTGGGGGCCTCGGCCCAGGCCCTGCCCGAGCAGATGCCCGACCCCGGGGCCGCCAGCTCGGGGCGGCTCTGCTCGGTCTGCTCGGGGCCCCTCGCGGTGGCCGGGCCCCACGACGGGCCGGCCCTGGTGGCCCTATGCGCCAGCTGCGACGTGCCGTACATGGTGTGCCCCAAGTGCCTCCGCCAGGAGGCCCACCTGCACGGGCACAGCCCCGCGCACACCTTCGCCATCTTCCCGGCCGAGAAGCTGCCCCGGCTGCTGCCCGCCCTGGGGCTGCCCCTCCTGCGGAAGGCCCTGCTGCCGCCCCAGTCGCTGGCCGGCTACGTCTTCACCTGCACCCCGGCCTTCCCCGAGCCGGCCCCGGCCCCCAAGCCCTCGGCGGGTGCGGACGCCCCACCGCCCCCTCCTGCGGGGACCCCGGCACCCCCCGAGGAGGCCCGGGCCCGACAGGAGGCCCTCGAGACGGCCCAGCTCCTCCGGCGGGGCGAGGCCGAGGCCGAGATGTGCCGGGCGGTGCAGCAGTGCCCGCCCGAGGTCCTGGCCAAGATCGACGCCGAGCTCGTCGCCCTCGCAAACGCCGTCCGTCAAACCCGCCCTGCCCTATTCTGCCCTCTTCTGCCCTCTGCCCTCTGCCCTCTGCCCTCTGCCCTCTGCCCTCTGCCCTCTGCCCTGCTCTTGGCCACCGTGCTCACTGGCCATCCCAACGCGGGTCCCGGGGAGAGCCGGGCTCGAGATCCACAAGGACCCTGTGGCGCCCGAGTGCCGCTACTCGGACCTGCTCGCGACGGGGCCTTCGACCCCTCGTGGCCCACGCCACCCTGGCGGCCCACCCCTGGCGGCTCTGGTCCGCTTCGGCGTCCTGCAGCATCTCAACCGCGTCCTGCCCAAGGTCCGCCGCCCTGCCCGCCCCACCGCCCCTGCCCCGCCCACCCGCCCCCGTTCCAGCCCATGGTGGCTTATGCTCCCCTCCTTGGCTCCCTTTCGGGCGGCCTGTGGCAGACGTACGCCTGGCTCGACCTGACCCGGCTGGAGGAGGCCGGCTCGCTGGCGGCCATGGTGGCCCGGCACCGGCAGCTGATCTTCACCCACACCAAGACCCAGCTCCTCGACGCCATCCTCAGGGCCACATCCACGGGCGGCGGCCGGCGCAAATCGGTCACCGTCAACCGGTCCGCCCCCACCCACCCCCACCCACCCACCCACCACCACCACCACCGCCCGCCCGCCACCCGCCCGCCACCCGCCCGCCACCCACTACATCTGGAGGCTCACCGGCATTGTGGTTGTGGTTGTGGTTGTGGCTGTGGTTGTGGTTGTGCAGGTACCGGGCCAACAAGAAGACCGAGGCCGGGTCGGTCTTCAACCAGATCTTCCAGCAGCTGCGCCGGTGCGCCCCGGCGGACCTCTGCTCGGGCCGGGCCTGGGAGGTGCAGTTCCAGGGGGAGGGCGCCACCGATTGCGGCGGCCCGTACAGCGAGTCGGTCTCGCACATCTGCCAGGAGCTCCAGGGGGTGCTGCCCCTGCTGCTGCCCTGCTCCAACGGGCGCCAGGGGGTGGGCCTCAACCGGGACAAGTGGGTGCCCTCGCCCGCCTGCCGGGACCCGCACCACATGGCCCAGTTCGAGTTCCTGGGGGCCCTGATGGGGGTCGCCATCCGCTCGCGGGAGCCCCTGGCCCTCTACCTGCCCAGCATCGTCTGGAAGTTCCTCATCGGCCAGCCGCGCGACCTGACCGACATCGAGGCCATCGACCGCATGTCCATCCAGGTCCGGCCCCCGCTCGCCCTCCCGCCCTCCCGCCATCCATCCATCCCTTCCTCCTCCTCCCTCCCTCCCTCCCTCCCTCCCTCCCTCCCTCCCTCCCTCCCTCCCTCCCTCCCTCCCTTCCCCATCCCGGTGGGCTCACTTCCCGATTCCTTCTTCTGTGCTCTGCTCCTCATGGCCGCACCCAGCTGCTGGCCACGCTGCGGCGGCCGCAGGACCAGGGCCTGGACGCGAGCAGCTTCGCCGAGCAGGTGGTGGACACCTTCACGGTCGTCTCGGCCGACGGGCGGGTGGTGCCCCTGAAGGCGGGCGGGGCGGGGCAGCCCGTGACCTGGGCCAACCGGCTCGAGTACGCCGAGCTGCTGGAGCGGTACCGGCTGCACGAGTTCGACACCCAGCTGCAGGCCATCCGCAACGGGCTCGTCCGGATCGTGCCGCCCCAGGTGCTGGCCCTCTTCCTGTGGCAGGAGATGGAGCTGCGCGTCTGCGGGCAGGTCAACATGGACCTGGACCTCCTCAAGCGGCACACCAACATCGAGGGCGCCGACAACCCCGAGCTGGTCGGCCACGCCGCCCTCCCGCCCCTCCAGCCGCCCCCACCACTCAACACCCACCACCCACCCGCCCACCGCGGATCTGACCGGTTTCGGGGTTTCGTCCATCCCACTCACCCTCCTCTCCCCATCCCCATCCCCCCCCCCCCCCCCCCCCCCCATCCCCCCCGCGGGCGCTCGGTGCAGGTGCGCATGTTCTGGGCCGTGTTGGAGTCCTTCGGGCCCGAGGAGCGGGCGGGCTTCCTGCGGTTCACCTGGGGCCGCTCGCGGCTGCCGCTGACCGACGGCGAGCTGACCAACCACCTGTCGGTGCAGTTCATCGCCTCGGAGCGGCCCGACCAGTACCTGCCCACGGCCAGCACGTGCTTCTTCAAGGTGCGCATCCCGCGGTACAGCAACATCGACCGCATGCGGGAGAAGCTGCTCTACGCCATCCGCGAGTGCCGCGAGGTGGACAACGACCACGCCGTCTCCTCGCAGGAGATGCAGGCCGCCATGGCCGCCGCCGGCGAGGCCGAGGCCCCGGGCAGAGCCAGGACCACGACCCCAACGGCCCCCCGGCTGAGGACCAGGACGGCGCCCTCCTGCCCGGCGACGGTCGGCCCCTCCCTCCCCCCACCTGGACATCCACCTGGACATCCACCTGGACATCCACCTGGACATCCACCTGGACATCCACCTGGACATCCGCCCGGGCGTCGCCCCTGGGCATCCTCCTGGGCATGGGCGTCGGCCCCTCTCGGTATCCCCCCCCCCTCTGGGCATGGGCCTCCCCCCCCCCCCCCCCCCCCCCTGGGCATCCCCCGGCATGGGCCTCCCCCCCCCCCCCCCCCCCCCTGGGCATGGGCCTCCTCCTTTGCATCCCTGCCGGCGGGTGGCCCTCAATGGCGTTTGGGTTTGGGTTGGGGTTGGGGTTTCTGTGCTGGCGGGGCGGGCCTGCAGAGGGGCCCCGGGCGAGGCGGGCGGCGCCGTGTCGGGCGGCTTCTTCCGGGACTCGGAGGACCCGCTGGGGGGCCCCGACCCCGACGGGGAGCGGGACGACGAGGCCGACCCCGAGGACGGCGGCCTGCGGGCCTCCATGCGGCGGTTCGCCCCCCGACCCGCCGTGGCCCGCCGGGCGCCCCGCGATCGGGACGAGGACGACCTCGAGGCCGACGAGGGCGGCGAGGGCGAGGACGGCGGGCCCGAGGGCGGGGACCTCTTCATGTGACCCAGCCCTTCCATCCCCCCACCCCCCTCCATCCCGCCCCTCCACCCCCCCTCCATCCGCCCCTCCACCCCCCCTCCATCCGTCCCTCGATGCCCCTCCATCCGCCCCTCCCCTTCCGGATGCCCCAGGTCCCACCCATGTCGCGCTTGGCTTTGCTGCTTTTGCTTCGCCTTGCCTTGCCTTGTCTTGCCTTGCCTTGCCTTGCCTTGCCTTGCCTTGTCTTGTCTTGTCTTGCGCTGCTGAGGATGCGCTTCTTTGGCGGGCGCCCATCGGTGTCGCCCCCCCTGGCGGATCCACCTGTCGATAAACCCTGATGTACGTACGTAGGCTCTCTTTCCGCCTTCGACACCAGAGGGGAAGGGAGGGAAGGGAGGGATGGGGTGGGCGGGAAGAGGAGAGCGGCGAGCGGCGAGGGAGGGAGGGAGGGAGGGGGGAGGGAGGGAGGGAGGGACGGGAAGGACAGCAGCGTCGTACTTCATGAAGGGGAGGGCACTTGGGTGCTCGGTGAGTGGTGAAAGAAGGCGAGGGAGGGCGCGGCCGTGGGGAGGGGGGGGGGGGGCCGCTGTGCCGTGGAGGGGGGCCGCTGTGCCGTGGGGGGCCGCTGGGGCCTCAGTCGTCGTCCCCCTCGGCCGGCTGGGGCTCGTCGGGGTCCTGTGGGGCGCCTCCTCGGGCTCCTCCTCGGGCTCCTCCTCGCCCTTCTCGTCCTTCTGGTCGTCGTCGTCGTCGTCGTCCTCGATGCGAGCCTTCTTGGTGGCCCGCTTGGCGGGGCTCCGGCCGGCGGCCCCCTTGGCCTTGGAGGGAGCCGCCTTGGCCTTGGCCTTGGGGGCGGTGGCCTTGGCCTTGACGGCCGGCTTGCTCTTGGCGGCTGGGGCTCCCCCGGCGGGCCGGTGGGCGGGCCGGTGGGCGGGGGGCTGCGGCGGGCGGGGCTTGGCCCCGGTGGCGAGCTCGTACTCCTTCAGCGGGGTCCCGGCGGCCTCGTCCGAGTCGAGGCCCATCTCGTCCTGCCCCCCCGCCCCCCGGTTGGCAGAGGGTGATGGAACCCTTCTTCTCGGCCTGGGCGTCGGCCGCGACGGGCGGGTGGGCCCCCGCGAGGCGATTGTGGGGACGGTGGTGGGGGCGGTGGTGGGGCGATTGTGGGGGCGGACCATGAACTCGGGGACGGGCTTCTCGGACTTCTCGCTGAGCATCTCGAGGATGTTCAGGCACAGCCGCCGCCGCCGCCGCCACTGGGTCTGCGCCCCAGCGGATCGGGTGGTGAAAAGAGGGTGACTGGATGCGGATGACTGGATGCTGATGACTGGATGATGATGGCTGGATGCTGCTGCTGCTACTGCTGGATGGATGCTGCCGGGGTGTGCGGGTGGGTGCCGGGGATGCAGGGCCGCCGACCATCATGTCCCCGTAGGCGGCTTGGGTGCGGGCCCGCTCCTCGGGGGAGATCAGGTGGCCCTCGGCCCGGAACCGCTCCAGCCGGGCCTGGGCCTCGGCGTTCTGGGGGCGGGGAGAAGGGAAGGAGTGTCGGCCCTTCAGAGACAGCGCGCCGGGCCGAGGGGCGGACCTCCCGGGTGAGCCGCTCGGTCTCGGCGGTGATCTCCTCGTCGGTGAGCTGGCTCCCGAGGGCGCTCACGGCTGCCGGGGAGGGAGGGGGGGGGGGGGGGGGGGGGGCATAACAGGGGGCCGTGAGATGGAGGAGACGCCCAAACGGACCGATGGAGAGCTCCTTCCGCTCCTCGTTCGCGGCATTCAGCTCGCCCTGGAGGCGGGCGACCTCGCCATCGAGGGCATCCAGCTCGGCTTTGGAGGGCAGTTCGAATTGGTCCTGGGGGCGGTTGCGGTCTGCATGAGAAACGGAACGATGACTTGAGTACGAGAGACCTGCTTCGCGTAATAGATCTTTGCTTTGCCAAACTCTTTCAACGTGATCCTGTCTTTTTCGACAAGAGAATCCAATGCCTTTTGACAACCGGCTTTTTTCACGGCCCCGTGCAGATTATCAATTAAATTTTGAACACTAAACGGCCTATTTTGCTGGAAAGAAAAGTTGGCCGAGCGCACGGAAGAAGAGATGACCTCATTCAGATAATCGAGAATAAGTTTCTCTGCCTGGAGGAGAACGAGAACTTTCAACAAGGGTCAATAAGAATGCCAGACATCAGAAACGCTGGCACCGCGGGAGCCCTTTGGCATTTTTTGAGCGGATGAAAGACACAGAAAGTGGCTTCCTCCCCTGGTGTTGATGTCTTAATCGGGAGCTTCGTCGGAAGAAGCGCGTACAAGGAAAGGAGATCTATTTCCCCCCTCCAGGGAGCAGAGCGCCGTTCATAAATTGAGAGAAAAGAGTATTGGCTCAGTCGTCGTCATCATCCACCAGCACCCTCGGAGCCGGCCCTGAGGAAAAAAGAGTGAGGATTCAACGAAGGGGAAAACGAACCTCCGCCCTTGACGGGCTTGAAAGGTAACCGCGCCTGCTTGAGCTTCCCTTCGGCCTGCCGAAGAGGAAGAGGAAAGGGGACACGAAGATCCAATGAGGGTCACATCCACCCAGCTGTGAGGGCGGCGACCTTTGGCTCGTGCGGGCCTTCCTCGGGCCTGTGCTTCCTGCCCGCCGCGGACGGTGCCCCGGTGCTTCCCTTGGCCACCACCGGCCTCCCGGTGGCCGTGGGACGGTCGGCGGGCGCAGGGGCGGACTTGGCGCTGGCCGCGGCGGCGGCGGTGCGGGCGGCGGTGCGGGCGATCTCCTGGTCGCGCTCCTTGACCAGCTGGCGGGTCAGGGTCTCCATCCGCCGGCGGAGCTCCTCGGCCGAGCGGGATTTGAGCATGTAGTCGAACCGACACAGCGGGCACCGCCGCACGGCCACCTTGAGCTCGTCCCACTGCCCCATCAGGTCGTACTGGTGGCACAGGCAGACCTGGGGCCATCCCGAGGGCGGGAGGCAGGCGGGTGGTACGTGATGATGGATGGTGAGCGCGAGGTGGCGGCTGGGCTCGTTTGGGAGGGTGAGGGAGGTAGTGCCAGGCCGGGGTGAGGGAGACAGCACAGGGGCCGGGCGTGAGGGCGTGCCGACCAGGATGCGGTCCTCCTCGGGGGTGAAGAGGTCGCCCTTGTTGGCCCGGTGGGCGGCCAGCGGGACGGTGAGCTCGCCGTAGGGGTCCTTGTACTGGGCCACCTTCCGGGCGATGGCCTCCCGGGCCGCCTGCAGCCGGTTCCGCTTGGCCTCGCCCTTCTCGATGCCCGCGACGATCTTGGGCCAGTCTGCTCACCCGACACCCAGACCGGCCCCCAGAGCCAGAGCCAGACCCGAGTGAATGGCCCAGCAACCGCATCATCCGACCATCCATCCGACCATCCATCCGACCATGGGGCGTGGGGGGGGGGGGGGGGGGGGGGGCGGAGGGCGAGGGCGGGCGAGGGGCGGGCAGGGCGGACCGGTGAGGGACTGGTAGCGCTCCCAGAATGTGTCCGAGTAGCGGCGCACCTCCTCGGCCGGCTTCCAGTCGAGCTCCTGTGCCCGTCAGTACGTGCCGATCAAAGGGAGTGAGGGGCGGGCGGCGGGGCAGGGGTAGCAGGGAGGTGAGGCCGGGTCGTGCGTGCGTGCGTGCGTGCGTGCGGGCGGGCGGGCGGGCGGGCGGGCCTTAGCGATGGGGTCGATGCTGTGGCGGCCCCACTTGGTGGCCGCCTTGACGAACTGGCGGAAGTCCTGCCGCGTCCACCCGGCGAAGCCCTGCGCGGCCGCCGCCAGAGCGACCCGAGAGGAGCGCAGCCGCCCCGATCGATGGACATGAGCCCCGGTCGATGGACATGAGCCCCGATCGATGGACATGAGCCCCGATCGATGGACATGAGCCCCGATCGATGGACATGAGCCCCGATCGATGGACATGAGCCCAGGCCAAATGGGGCGGGATAGGGGCAGCGGGGCAGGGGCGGCGGGGCCGTCTCGGTGTGGGGCCGGGTGTGTGCGGGGCGGACCTGCTCGAGGAGGCGGCTCTTCTCCTGCTGCTCCTCGGCGCTCAGGAAGTCTGTCCGCCCCCAGCACCCCACCAGCCCGCCCAGGCCACACGGACACAGACACAGACACAGACACAGACACAGACACAGACACGGACACAGACACGGACACAGACACGGACACGGACACGGACACAGACACAGACACAGACACGGACACGGACACGGACACGGACACGGACACAGACACAGACACGGACACAGACACACAAAATGCGAACGGATGAGAGCCCGGCGGGGCGGGCGGGGCGGGCGGGGCGGGCGGGCGGGCGGGCAGACCCTGGTACTTGAGGCGCGGGGTCTTGCGGTGCAGGGCGGCCGCCTCGGCCCCGGGGGCCCCGGGGGGCGGGGAAGGGGCCCCGCTGGCGGCCTCGTCGTCCTCGCCCGCTGGGGTGGGGGCCGGCGCCCCGGCTGCCGGGTCGGGGAGGGGCGTGTCGGGGGCCGGGGGGGCGGCCGTGGGCAGGGCGGTCGTTGAGCCGGGGCCGGCGGGGCAGGGGGCCGGCGGCGGGGGCGGGGGCAGCCCTGTGGACATGGCCCGGATGGCGATCGGGGCCGGGTGGGCGGCCACCCTGGGCGACCCGGGGGCCGGGGTCGGGGCCGGGGCTGGGGCCAGGCCCCCCATGGGGTGGGGCGGCGAGAGGAGCGACGGGCTGGGCATGGGCGGCGGGGAGGGCGAGGGCGAGGGGGGTGGACCGCCTGGCCCCGCGGTGGCTGTGGGCCGGCGGCGGGAAGGCGAGGGGGCGGCGCTGGGGGCGGGCCCAGAGGGACCCAACGAGAATGTGGCCAGGGAGAAGCCCTGCGGGCCTGCGGCTGGGCTGCTGGCCGGGGTGGGGCCTTGGCGCCTGCCAGGTAGGCCTCGTAGGCGGCCTGCCACAGACGGGGGGGGGGGAGGGGGGGCATATGACGATGGTGGGGCGCCCGGGGCAGACACGGATCCAGGGGGCGGGCCTGGAGGGGCGGGTCTGGAGGGGGCGGGGGCAGGCCATGAGGGGAGGGAGGGAGGGAGGGAGGGATGGAGGGCGGGGATGCGGGGCGGACGGTCTGCTTCTCGATGAGCTCGAAGAGGCGCGGCGGGTAGAACTGGAAGTCGTGTCTGCCCCATCCCGCACCACCCCACCACCCGGCCGTGGCGGGATGATGGCAAAGGAACCGATGAGCGGGGGAGGAAAAGGAGGAGGGGAGGGGAGGCGGCACGGGTGGGTCGGGTGTCGGGGGTCGGTGGGGCGGCTGCCAACCGTGGGGCTCGCGGCCGGGGTGGCGCGTGGGCGCTTCTGGTCCTTCTTGGCCTTGTCGGCTCCCCGCCTCGGCCGCCTTGGCCTCGGCCAGCACCCGCCGGTAGTAGGCGTCCACCGAGTAGCTGCTGCTCCCGCCCCCAAGGCCCGGATCGAGCCAAGAAACGGGTCAGTGCCGCGCCCTTCCTCCTCGGCCGGTGCCGGCAAAGAGAGCGGGGCGGGGCGGGGGGGGGGGGGGGGGTCACGGGCGGGGCGGGATCCTGGGGCGGGGGCGGCGGACTCGGTCTTGCGGTCGCGCTTCGGGGGCTCGATCCACTGCTGGAGGCCCCGGCCGGCCCCCGCGTAGTCGATGCCCTCCCACTGGTACAGCGACCCTGCACATGCACATGGGCATGCACCCCCGGCCCCAGCACGCCCCCGCCTGAGCCACGGGGGCACGGGGCCAGCGGGCCAGCGGGGCCGGGCGCAAGAAGGGCGGGCGCGGACCCTCGTCAGCCTGGGGGCGCCCGTCGAGGGACAGGCGCAGGCCTTCGCCCTTGGCCTCCATGCGGGCGTTCCAGAGGTCCGTCTTGGCGGCCCCCCGGGCCAGGATGGCCTCCAGGTCCTGCCACCCCGCCCCCATCCCCATCCCCCAGCGGTGGGAGGCACCCGTCAGGGCGCCCAAGCGGCGGGGCAGACGCGGGGCGCAGGGCGCAGGGCGGGGGTGCCGGGGCGGTTCCGCAATGGGCGGCCGGAGGGCGGCGGTCGGACGGACGGACCGTGTCATCGCCCCCGGCCATTGCCGCTGCCGCCGTTGCTGCCGCTGCCGCTGCCGCCGTTGCGGGTCCCTGGCCCTGGCCCTGGGCCTGGCCTTGGGCGGGCGGGGCCTCCCCAGGGGCACCGGCGAGCGGGCTGGGGCTGGGGCTGGGGCATTCCTTGATGGCCGCCTCGGCCCCGTGGCGGATCATGGTCAGCAGGTCGCTCTTCGACAGGGCTGCCGTCCCCGGGGACCCACACACAGCCCCAGCCCCAGCCCCAGCCCCCAGCCCCCAGCCCCAGCCCCAGCCCCAGCCCCCAGCCCCAGCCCCAGCCCCAGCCATCCTCAGTCAGCCCCAGCCACAGCCCAACCACAGCCCAGGTTCCGCCCAGAAGGGGAGCGACCGGGGCAGGGCGAGGGATCCGGTGCGACGCTCCAAGGGCCAAGGGGCAGGGCGGGGGCGGGGCGGGGACCCTTGTTCTGGTCGACGAGGCGGCCCTGCTGGATGACCAGCCGGTCGAGGTGCAGCTTCATCCGGGCCCGCTCGACAACCTTCTCCTCCACCGCGTTCTGGGCCCCGCCCCGCCCCGATCCGACCCGATCCGATCCGACCCGATCCGATCCGATCCGACCCGCGGCCGCCCACACACAACCAGCGTCAGCGTCCAGTGCAGGTCGTGAGCCCAGTGCAGGTCGTGAGCCCAGTGCAGGTCGTGAGCCCAGTGCAGGTCGTGAGCCCAGTGCAGGTCGTGAGCCCAGTGCAGGTCGTGAGCCCAGTGCAGGTCGTGAGCCCAGTGCAGGTCGTGAGCCCAGTGCAGGTCGTGAGCCCAGTGCAGGTCGTGAGCCCAACGGAAGACGCGTGGTGACCGAGGGGAAGGCGCGCCTGGCGCGAGGCAGGGCTGGGCTGGGCGGGGGGACCTCGGTCACCAGCCGGTAGACCGTGACGGGCCGCTTCTGGCCGATGCGGTGGCACCGGTCCATGGCCTGCAGGTCAACCTGCATGCAGCCAGGGGGCAGCGATGATCACCGGGAAGAAGAAGGCCCCACCTGCACTGGGTGCAGGGTGCGGCGCGCGGGGTGCGGCGCGCGGGGTGCGGCGCGCGGGGTGCGGCGCGCGGGGTGCAGGGTGCAGGGGCGGACCTGTGGGTTCCAATCGGAGTCGTAGAGGATGACCACGTTGGCGGCGGTGAGGCTGATGCCCAGCCCGCCCGCCCGGGTGCTCAGCAGGAAGACGAACTTGTTCGTGACCGGCCTGCCCCCGCCAAGCCAGGCGATCCATGTGAGGGGTGCGTGGTGAGCGGGGCGGGCGTTACGGGCGGGGCAGGACGGCGGGGCGGCGGGTGCGGGACGGGCTGGGCGCGGGGGCGGACTTGTTGAACTCGGTGATCTGGGCCTCGCGGTCCTCGAGGGAGGTCGACCCGTCGATGCGGCAGTAGGCGTAGCCGCGGTAGGCCAGGTAGTCCTCGAGGATGTCCAGCAGGCGGGTCATCTGCGAGAAGACCAGCACCCGGCTGCCCTGGGCCCGCAGCCGGGGCAGCAGCCGGTCGAGCAGCTCCAGCTTGGCCGCGCTGGTGACCAGGTGGTCCCCCTCCAGGTAGGGCCGCGGCTCGGCCCCCTGGAAGAGGTACGGGTGGTTGCAGCACTTGCGCAGCTGCATGACCATGTTCAGCAGGCGCACCTTGTCCGCCCCGGCCCCGTTGACCGTCTCCAGGTCCTTCAGCAGAATCGACCGGTACCTGCCCCCCAGCACCCAAGCCGCCACCCCAGACCGCCACCCCCGGGGTCAGCTCGGCCACCCCCCGGGGTCAGCTCGGCCACCCCCCGGGGTCAGCTCGGCCACCCCCCGGGGTCAGCTCGGCCACCCCCCGGGGTCAGCTCGGCCACCCCCCGGGGTCAGCTCGGCCACCCCCCGGGGTCAGCTCGGCCACCCCCCGGGGTCAGCTCGGCCACCCCCCGGGGTCGCTCACACCCCCGGGGTCAGCTCGGCCACCCCCCGGGGTCAGCTCGGCCACCCCCCGGGGTCAGCTCGGCCACCCCCCGGGGTCAGCTCGGCCACCCCCCGGGGTCAGCTCGGCCACCCCCGGGGTCAGCTCGGCCACCCCCCGGGGTCAGCTCGGCCACCCCCCGGGGTCAGCTCGGCCACCCCCCGGGGTCAGCTCGGCCACCCCCGGGTCAGCTCGGCCACCCCGGGGTCAGCTCGGCCACCCCCGGGGTCAGCTCGGCCACCCCCGGGGTCAGCTCGGCCACCCCCCGGGGTCAGCTCGGCCACCCCCCGGGGTCAGCTCGGCCACCCCGCACCCCAGGCGGCCCCAAGACGGCGGGGTCGGGGTGGGGGATGCGGGCGTGGGTGCGGACCACTTGCGCTGGAGGGGCGACATGCCCACGAAGAGGATCACCTCGCGCTTGGCGGGCAGGCTCTTCTCGACCTCGGCCTTCAGGCGGCGCAGCAGGAAGGGCCGCAGCACCCGGTGCAGCTGGGCCACCATCTGGTCGCGGGCCCCTGCTGGCCGGCAGCCTCCCGGGCCGCGAAGAGGGCGTCGAAGGAGGCGCTGTTCCGGAAGAGGGCCGGCAGCAGGAAGTTCAGCAGGGCCCACAGCTCGTGCAGGTTGTTCTGCAGCGGGGTCCCTGCGGCCGTCAAATCGCCGACATCCACCAACCGAAGGTGCGTGTGCGTGTGTGTGTGTGTGGGGGGGGGGGTCTCGGCAGGAGGGCGGGTGCGGGTGCGGGTGCGGGTGCTGGCGGACCGGTGAGGAGGAGGCGGTTCTTGGAGCGGAACATGCGCAGGGTCTGGCTGAGCTGGGACTTCTCGTTCTTGATGCGGTGGGCCTCGTCGACCACGATGTAGGTCCACGGCTGCCGCCGCAGGAAGGCCCGCTCGCGGAGGCAGACCTCGTAGGTGGTCAGGCACACGTCGTACTGGCCGGGCTGCTCAGCACGCCCCGCATCAGCTTGTCCTGTCCCACCCGACGCGGCCCCGGGAGGCGGATGTCGGTGGGCGGCGACGGCGAGAGCAGAGCCCCAGCGAGCGGCCCATCGTCCCAGGCGCAGGCGGAGGGCGGGCGGGTAAATGGGGGCAGGCGGGCGGTTGCGGGACGGACGCGCTCCTCCTTGGAGCCGTGGAACTTGACGGGCCGCAGGGCGGGGCACCAGCGGGCCATCTCGGCCATCCAGGTGGGCAGGGTGGTCTTGGGGGCCACCACCAGGTGCGGCCCGGCGACCCCCCGGTGGACCTTGAGGTACCCCAGGATGGAGATCGACTGCATGGTCTTGCCCAGCCCCTGCCCCCCCGCGCCCCCGGCGCCACGCCCCGCCCATCACCACAAGAAGAATGATGATGGCGGGCCGCCCGATGGACGCCGAGATGGAAGGGTGGGAGGAGGGGCCGGGTGGGGCGGATGAGTGCGGGGCGGGGTGCATGTGGCAACGGGGGGCGGACCATCTCGTCGGCCAGGATGCCGTTGATGCCGTTCTCGTAGAGGCCGATCAGCCAGTTGAGGCCCTCCAGCTGGTAGGGTCGCATCTCGCCCTTGATGGCTGCCCGTCCGCCCGCAACACCCGGCATCCGGCCCACAGGCGACATTGGGCAAGGACAAAGAGCCCCATATGAGCCGAGTGGCATTGGGGGATAAAGAGCCCCATATGAGCCCAAGAGGGAGTCGGCCGCCGCAGCCCAATCAAGATCTGGCAACCACCGCCACCTCCCAAGGCTCGCGGCGGGGCGGACCGGCGGGCTGCCTGTCGAGGCGTGTTGTCGGCCTGTGCGGCATGCTGAGCAGCTCGTGCAAATCCGTGGGCAGCACCCGCCCAGCTGCCCCGTCGGCGGTGGTGGCGGTGGCGGTGGCGGTGGAAGTGGCGGTGGCGGTTGGGGCGGCCGCCTCATGGTGGTGGTGGCCCTTCTGCTTTTTCGACTCCTCGTCGTCCTCGAGGACCTCGTTGATGATCTGTGTGTCTTCCTGTGGGAGGGAGAGACGGCGGCCGGGGGGAACGTCCGGCGGCAAGAATACTATGACGGACGTCTTCTTCTGTTCTTCGTGCTCGCCTTCTCCCAGTGGTGGAAGCCGGCTCGGTTCCTTTTGTACTTTGCTGGGAATCAGAGGGCGTTTCCTGAGATCCCTGGGATATAGATGCCTTCCCCTCGCTGAATATGATGAGAAGGACATCGGCGAATGTTCGGAACCAACAAACCTGGAGTCTTGGAGAACCTTCAGGAGATTGGTGGCGAGGGACTGTGCCCATTCGGGAGTGTTCTCTGGGGGCAGCTGATGTAGTTGTAAAAGGTATGAGAACGAGGAAAGTTCCTCAACAAACATCTTTGTCATCATCAGGAATCTCCTCCACAACCTCTTCGCCCTCATCATCGGATGACTCCTTCTCCTTTTTCTCAGCCTCGTTCATCTTTTCGAATGAAAATTGAAAAATGGGGATCTGAAGAGGGCTCGAGCCACTGTCCCACTGTTCAAAGAAAAAAACATGATGGCAGAGCCTGGAAATCTGGCCTCCTCCGCACCCGAACCGCAAACCGCGAACGAAGTGATTCCTGAAATTTCTCATGGTCTTGACGAGATTCTCGGTTTCGTGTTCCCTCGTGGAATCCTTCGGCCCCGTTCGTGGGGGGCCCTTCGCGTTTTTTCTCAATTTGGCAACACCCTCTACGACGGCTTTCTTCATGGTGGTTTTAAGGGGAAGCATGCTCTTCGAGATTTTGAAGTGCGCAATCTCATCACAGAAGCCGAAGAGGCGGACATTCTTGCAGTTTTTTTGCCAAATTGGGAGAAGCAGGTCCTGAGCCGAACAGAGAAGACTTCGATTCTTCAAGAAGCTCATGACATTGCATTGCCAAACCCGACGCCGCATGATGTGGCCGAAGTCTGTTTTCTAATTAATTTTTGACACATTCCGTTGGTCTCCCATTTAGAATATACTGGGGAAGGTGCAAAGAATCGACGGGAAGTTTCCATTCGCGGCAACACAACAAGCGATCACAACTATTCTCAACGAGCGCCTCGATGCTTTGAAAAGAGGCCGCGTAAACCCCAAAGGAGGATCTCGACGACCAACTGGTTCCACGACTATGTCCGCGACTCGGGCTGCCTCGGGATCTGCCCAACAGACGAGGCCAAGCTGGGACCGGAGCTTTGGGCTTGCAGGAACCCAGCGGGGATCGTACGTGAATACGCGGAATGCTCCTCGGCAAAATCTTCATGGAATAGAATAACATCTATGCGGCACCGATTGCGTGTCGATTGAGTGTCGCCGATCGGCCAGAAATTCTCATAAACAGACGCCCCCATCAACACTCATGAAGGGGGGTCGATCACCGACTGCAATCAATGACACACAGTGTCTTTTCAGCATTTCAGGCGGAAGAAACCTGGTCCAACCGTGCAGAGAGAAAAAAAACCGGCAGAAATGGCTATGCCCGAGGCACTCCTCCCAACGAGGCCTCTCTTCATCTGGTCAGATGCGGCTCCCCGGAACCATCCGGCCCATTTTCGAAAAGTCTGTTTCTCTTTCATGACTCCCCTTTTATTTGATTCCATTTTTTTTTTTTTTTTTATTCCAGCAGTAAAAATAAATCGTCCTCTTCAATAGCACCCCCTCCCCCGTCTACCCCTGCAACAGCCACCCCTCCTTCTCCATCTTCTTCAATACCCACCCCCCCACAACCAGCCCCATCGCCGCCGCCGCCGCCACTCCCGCCACCGCCACAATCTTCCCCCTCATCAATCCCACCCCCACAACAACAACCATCCGCTGTACCAATTCTCTTTTCTCCGGCGCATCCCGTGCCACCAGTCACATCACCCTCCTCGACTGCCCCCATTACGAGCGGCTCTCCATTTCTCTCTCCCGCCCAGCGCGAGATGGGCCGAATCCGCCGCTTCCGGGACCTGGTCGACGCCCCGGACGTGGACATGGGTCCGTGCAGCCCCTCGGCCTGCCCTGTTCAGTCTTGGGAAGGCGCAGTGTGGATCGGCGGGGACTCACAGCGGACCATCCGCGGTCCTCTTGCGCGACCCCGCCTCCCCTCGCCTCTCCAGAGGCCCTCAAGAAGATGGCCTGGGACGGCGTGCCCCCGGTGGTCCGGTCGCCCGTTTGGCAGCTTTTGTTGGTCCGCACGGGGAATCCGATCCCTTGGGCGGCGCGGGACCCACCTGCCCGCTTCATCTTCAGCGGCCTCACCACTGCCACACACTCACCGGCATGTCTGCGGGGGCTGTCTGGTTGCCGGGGCACGGGGGCGGGGACAGGGCTATCTCCCGTCGCACCGCGAGCGGCAGGTGGCGACCATCGAGCGGAAGCGGGCCGAGTACTGGGCCTGCATCCCGCAGTACTTCACCGACATCGAGACCCTGCCCCCATACGAACGCTCCCTCCGCCACCAGGTCCGTGCAGGGCGGGGCGAGGTGGGGGGGCTTATCCCTCCTCGCTGAGCTTCTGCGCTTCTGTGGGGCGTGGACTCGCTTCGGGGGATGTGCCGCAGATCGCCATCGACGTGCCCCGGACCAACCCGGACTGCCCCTTAGTGCAGAACCCGGTCATCCAAAAGGTCCCTCCTCCTCGCCCTCGCCCTCGCCCTCGCCCTCGCCCTCGCCCTCGCCCTCGCCCTCGCCCTCGCCCTCGCCCTCGCCCTCGCCCTCGCCCTCGCCCTCGCCCTGCCACGCACCTCCCCCCTTCGGGGCGCGTTCGTTCTCATCCCCCGTGGTGCCGCCGTTGGCGGGTGCCGGGCCGGATAGATGCTGGAGCGTGTGCTGTACATCTGGGCCATCCGCCACCCCGCCAGCGGGTATGTCCAGGGCATCAACGACCTGGCGACGCCCTTCTTCGTGGCCTTTCTGCGTCCTTTCTTCGGTCGGCAGCCGCCCGTCCGCCCGTTTGCTGGCCCCCATTGCTGGCCCCCAGGGGTCCAAGCTGCCCCCGCGCTTCGACCACCACCACCGCCCCCCAGAGGCAGCATTTCAACGGCTTCGCTCCTTTCCCTGGCTCTGGATGCGGTGCCCGTGGCGCGGCTGTGGTGGTGGTGTGGCGGGGTCCGCCCGGGCAGACCTGGACGACCCGGCCCAGCAGGACCTGGGCACCCTCAGCGCCGCCCAGCTGAATGAGGTCGAGGCCGACGCGTACTGGTGCCTCAGCAAGATGCTCGACGATCCAGGTCCGCCACCCCCCCCCCCCCCCCCCCCCCCCCCCCGCACGACCCGATCGGAAGCAGTGGCCTCATGTCTCTTTTTCATCCCGCTGGCCCGTCCGTGCTGGGTGCCGCCAGGACAACTACACCTTCGCCCAGAAGGGCATCCAGCTGCAGGTGCAGAAGCTCGAGGAGCTCACCAGGCGCCTCGACGGTCCGCCCTGCCTGCCCCCGTCCTGCCCCCGTCCTTGCGCATCCTCTGTGCCCCGTCTCCACCCGCGCCCCGCTCACGGCACACCCCCGGGGCCATTCGTCTGACCCCACAGCCAAGCTGGCCAGGCACCTCGAGAGCCAGCACGTGCAGTACCTGCAGTTCGCCTTCCGCTGGATGAACTGCCTGCTCACGCGCGAGTTCCCCTCGCCCCTGCTGCTGCGCCTCCTCGATACCTACTTCGCCGAGGGCGACGGGTCTGCCTGCCCTTGCCCTTGCCCTTGCCCTTGCCCTTGCCCTTGCCCTTGCCCTTGCCCTTGCCCTTGCCCTTGCCCTTGCCCTTGCCCTTGCCCTTGCCCTTGCCCTTGCCCTTGCCTTGTCTTCCCTGCCTGTCTTCCCTGCCTGTCTTCCCTGCCTTGCCTGTCGGCCCTATGCCTGTCGGCCCTGCCCTGCCCTGCCCTGCCCTGCCCTGCCCTGCCCTGCCCTGCCCTGCCCTGCCCTGCCCTGCCCTGCCCTGCCCTGCCCTGCCCTGCCCTGCCCTGCCCTGCCCTGCCCTGCCCTGCCCTGCCCTGCCCTGCCCTGCCCTGCCCTGCCCTGCCCTGCCCTGCCCTGCCCTGCCCTGCCCTGCCCTGCCCTGCCCTGCCTGTCGGCCCTCGATCACCGCCCCCGCCCCGCTGGTTTGGGGACCCTGCAGGTACCCGCTCTTCCACGTGTTCGTCTGCGCGGCCCTGCTGATCAAGTACAGCAAGGAGCTGATGCCCCTCGACTTCCAGGGGATCATCATCTTCCTCCAGGTCCGTCTGCTGCACTCCCCCTCCGCTCCATCGTGGCTGACGGGCGACTGTTTTCGGGGCGCAGCACCTGCCGACGGCCACCTGGACGGGGCAGGACATGGCCGACTGCTGGCGCAGGGCTACCTGTGGATGTCCCTCTTCCGGGACAGCCCCAACCATCTCGCCCCCCCGGGCGCCACTGACCCGCCACCCGCCCGCCCCTTCGTGGCCCAGACCCCCCCCCCCCCCCCCCCCGTCCTTCCTTCTGGCGGATTGGTTGCTTCGCTCGATGTTCTTCCCCGCGGGGAAAGCCAACTGCTCCTCCTCGCCTCCTCGCTCCTCCCTGTGCAACACGCTCGCGTCCTCCGCCCCTGTGCAACAAGCGATGATGCACGATCGGCACCCGCTCAGCCGAACTTGGCCATCTCGAGGGCCTTCAGGAAGGGCCTCAGGCGGGGATGGGCGACATAGCTCTGCAGGGACCACCCAGACGATGCGGGCGGAGGGCGTGAGTGGGGGGGGGGGGGGTGTCGGTCGGTCGGGGCGCAGACCTCGCACTGGTAGCACCAGACGGAGAGGTCGCTGAAGCTGAGGGCCAGGCAGTGGCGCTCATCGATGCAGTGCTTCTTCATGTGGCCCTTGACGTAGCGCGAGCACATGACCTGGTGGCAGCCCAGGCAGAGCCAGTTCTCGGTGCGATCGTGGCAGAGGGCACAGGGGGCCTGGATGTCCAGGTGCAGGTCGGCTTGGCTCAGCATCGCCTCGTCCTCGCAGTGGGGGCAATCGTACTGCGTCACAAACCACGGCCGCCGAGCCACCGGGACGGACGGTCAGACCACCCGACCGAAGGACGGCCGGCCCGAGGGGCAAGGGAGGGAGCCCCCCACCGTGCGACCTTGATATCAGCCTGGAAGCCAGTCTGGCTCCGGTCCAAGCGCCGGTCCTCCTCATCCCGGACATCGTCAGCTCCCGGGGCGGGGCCTGCGGATGTTGCTGCTGATGCGGCGGCGGCTGTGGCGGCTGTGGGGCCGGTCGAGGTGCTTGTCGCAGCGACCTCTGCGGCTGCGGGGCCAGTTGGGGCGGCCACAGCCGACTGCTGGGTGAATTTGGCCCGGTTGGCGGCGGCCAGGAGCGGCCTCAAGGTCGGGTCGGAAATGTAGCTCTGTGGGACGGACGGAGGAAGCGCCGCCACTGATCAGATCGGGGCCAAATCAGCGCGAAGCGAATCGGGGGGAGGAAGGCGAGCGAGCTGTGGGACAGACGTCACATTGGTAGCACCAGACGGAGAGGTCGCTGAAGCTGAGGGCCAGGCAGTGGCGCTCATCGATGCAGTGCTTCTTCATGTGGCCCTTGACGTAGCGAGAGCACATGACCTGGTGGCAGCTCAGGCAGAGCCAGTTCTCGGTGGCGTCTCCGCAGCACGCACAGGGAGCCTGAATGTTCACGGCAAGCTCGTGCGAGTTGAACATGTGCTCGTCGTGCACATGGGGACAGTCGAACTTCATATCAGGAATAAAACCGGTGCGACTCTTATCTAGCGTCCGATCAGCCTCGTCTCGGACATCGTCAGGGGCGGGAGCAGTGCTGGTGGGCTGGGCTGTCATCAGGGCATCCTTTGGGGGCCGCGAGCCAGTGGCGGCCTGAATGGCTCCGTGAACAACAGCGAGCAGGGGATGCCGAATATACGCATTGCACACGTAGCACCAGCAGGCGTTGTGCTTATAGGAGACACAGAGGCAATGCTCGTTATTGTGTTGGAAGTGCTCCTTCATGTGGCCGTTCCCGCTTCTACCACAAAACTGGTTGTGACATTTAAGGCAAAGCCTGCGAAAAAAAAAAGCAACGTGAGCCCGAATCAAACCCAGACGAGTTCCGGACCAATTATCGTTCTGCAATTCGCAGCCCTCTTGCGCGCAAGGAAGATTTGGATCCATGGAAAAGTCATCTTGCGGAAAGTACACAGCCGAGCCCACATGCGGACAGGTATCCAAAAACTTGATGTTCGACATCGAATAGATTGTGGGACTCACCCTCGGGATTGGAGGACTTTTTTTGAAGGAGGCACCACTCGTTTTGTGATCACGTACGTCGATGTGGGCACGAGGACAACAGGGCAGTTGCCGGAGAAGGTCGAAGAGGGAAGAACGATAAGGAGAAAAGCAAGGAGAAGGGGGCCAGATCGGAAAAGGTAATGAGAGAAAGGAGAGTTTGCCGCCACATCATGTCCTGAGCATTTCGGCATTCAGGTGGTGCTCCCGTATCGAACTCTTCAGTCATCAAGTCCCGAGGCACCTGCTTGTGGCGATTTCCGGTTTGTGGCTCCACCACACGAGGAGACATTTCCTATTTCGTTATGATTCAGGAGGGGAAGAAATATCGTGCCTGCCTCTTCGATTTTGATGGAACGCTTGCAAACACTGTCCCTCTGATGTACTTCTGCTTCCAGCAGGTCTACAGATCTTCAGGTTTTTTTTCTGCCATTTTTTTTTCTTTGTTCCCCAAGACAGTGAAGGAATTTTGCAAACGCGATGTCTCGCTCGAGGCGATTGCGGCCGATTATCACCGACTACCTACTCCAATCAGAAAACAACTCGAATTTTACGTGAATGGCGGCACTCCGTTTCCTTCAGACGCAGCCTTTGAAACTGTCTTTTCCTTTTACCGCAAAGTTCAAGCCGAGAATTTCGAAGGATATGTGACGCTTTTCCCTGGCGTCATGGCGACCTTGGAGACGCTCCGCCAGCGTGGCGTTCGGCTGGGCCTGGTCTCGGCCCGCACCCACGCGACCCTGTCGCAGTACGTCGACTTCCTGCACCTGCGCCCGCTGATGGAGGTCATCGTCGGCCCCGAATCCACAGCCCACACCAAACCGCACCCAGCGCCCCTCCTGTGCGCGCTCGCACAACTGGGCGTGACGCCCGGGGACGCCCTCTACGTTGGGGATGCCCCCACGGACATCGAGTGCGCGCATGCGTCTGTGCCTCAGCTCTTGCCCCCCCGCCACGTCGTCCAAACTTGCTGCTCTGGCTTTCGTACGCAGGGCCGGTGCGGCCTCGTGCCTGGTGGAGTGGACGTGCTGCCCCCGCGACTCCTTCGCCGCGAGCCCGCCGACCCACACCCTGCCCCAGATGGCCGACCTGCTCCTGTGGGCCCCGGGGCCCCGCGCCATCGAGTGTCCGGCGGCCTCGAGGGGAGCATAAGCCACCCCGCCTGGCCAAGGACACCACCCCGCCTGGCCAAGGATCGCGGATGTGCGAAGCCATCACGGATGTGGTATGCTTTCGTCGTTTTCACGGGAGCAGCCAAGATTCTGGGGATGTGTGTGGTGGTGGGGATGTCATCATTGGCGCATCGCTGCGTTGGCAGTGGAGGGCCCCCCCAAAGGGGTCTGCTTTCCCGATGTTTTAAGGAGGGCCGCGAAGGCGGGAAGATCGTTTTCTTCCTCGGGTTCAAGGCGCTGGTCGCTCGGCGCGCGCCACTTAAGAGAGCCCGGAAACCCAAAACCCGGTGCTCGACACCAAAAAGCCTGCCCCCACCGGCCCCAGCCCTCCGAGGCGCCTCACGGGCGGCTTCCCGACGAGGCGGAAGGGAGGAGGATCGATGGGGAGCAGCCCGCAAAAGGGAGGAGGGAAACCGCAAACGGGGGCCCGGGGAAGCCGGCCGAGAAGAAGACCCAAACGAAAGGAAAGAAACGGGGGGGGGGGGGGGGGGGGGGGGGGGGCTGCCGGGTGGAGTCTCATCGGCTGCGGGTGCCCGTGAAGAGGTCGCGCAGCTTCCACAGGGGCGCGTCCGCCCGGGTGGCGTACCGCTTCAGGTGGTGGAAGTGCTCCTCGGCCTGCGAGAGCAGCGAGCCGAGGTCGAGGTGGCCCGCCAGCCCCTGCCCAACGGAGCGGTGGGAGAGCGAAGAGGGTGAGATGAGGAGGACGAGCCCCCGGCGGAGGATGCAGCGGCGGATGAGCGGGTCCGGCAAGGCGAGGAGCGGGGGCAGGCGCGAGGCGGGACCGACCTGGAGGTGGCATGTCATGTCGATGAAGGTCATGCCGCGCTCCATCATCTTGGGGGCCTCCTGGAGCAGCAGGGCCAGGCACACGAAGACGTGGAACCGGGGCGAGAGGTATCCCGTCCACAGCATGTCCCACAGCTGCATCGTCTGTGGTGGCGCGCCGCAGGACCCCACCCACCCAGGGGCATGGTGAGTCGGGGGAGCGCCTGGGGCGGGCAGGGGCGTGGCGGCCATCAGGGCCCCGCCGGGGAATGGGGGGCCGACCTGCTGGAAGGAGAGCTCGCGCTTGAAGAGGAGCATCATCGAGCGGAAGCAGGTCTGGTACTTCATGGGCATGACGCCCTCCTGGGGGGGGCCCTCGCGGGCCTCGAGCCGCTCCACGTAGCCGGCGAAGGTGCGGCTGGCCATGCCCAGCAGCGCGAAGACCTGCCCCATCTCCTCGGAGACACCCGACTGGGTCTGGTCGAAGTCTGCGCGCCCGCCGGGGGGGGGGGGGGGGGCGATGAGTGCGGCCGAAGCGTGACAGGGCGGGGTGCGGGTCTTGCAGCGGACGGGCGTTGAGGCGGTCCATGGCCGCGGAGAAGGTCCAAAAGCTCTCCACCTCGTCCCGCACCAGGTAGAGAATGGGCGCGAGCAGGTCAGACATCCCCTGGGCGCGCAGGGCGGATAGCAGGAGCGAGGGGATGAGGATCGGGTGCGGTGGGCAGCGGCCTGCCGACCTGTGAGTAGCCGATCTTGCGGTTGGTCTCGCAGTAGGTCAGCAGGATGTCGTTGAGCATCCGCAGGCCGGGCCCCTTCTCGTCTCGGTAGAAGTCCAGCTCGCGGTCGGTCCGCAGGCAGTCCTGCCAGATAATCCGGGTGTACTCCGGGTCGAAGCTGCCCCCGCGCTCCTTCCAGAGGGTCTTCATTGCCCTGCGTGCCCCCGCACGCACACAACGACACGATTTGTGGCGGGAAGATGGAGGGGGGGCATGAGGAGGAGGGGGACTCATAGCGGGGGCGCGGGCGGACGTGTAGCTCTCCTGGCGACTGCGGTAGAGGGTCAGCAGGCCCGAGAGGTTGGCCTCCTGAATTGGAGATGCGGCATGGTCAGCTTGGAGGACGAGGCAGGGGAGGGAGGAGGGGGCGACCTCAGGAGAGACGCCGAGCAAGACGCGCCACACGAAGCCCCGCATGTGGAGAGCCTCCACCAAGGTCGAGCCGCGCATGTCGGGGGGCGGGGTCAGGTCGAGGCGCCGCTCGAAAACGGCCTCTCGGAGGCCGCCCAACAGCACCTGGCGGCGCTCGTCGAGCAGCAGCCCGGGGGCGCGGGCCAGCGGGGGCAGGGGCACACGGGCCGGCGCAGGCGAGGAGGCGATGGAGGCCGACAGGCGCGTGTGGGGCACGGCCCCGAGGGGCGAGCCCAGCCGGACGGAGGACCGGTGGCCCTCGGCGTGCCTCCGCACGAGGCTGTCCATGTTCAACGGGCGGCCCTCCTCCAGGCCCTCGAGCAGCAGCCGCAGCATGCGGGCCGTCTGGAGGACATAAATGATCTCGGGCTGGGTGGCTGTGCCCAGGGCGGTGCGCCCGAGGACATCGGGGAAATCGGGATCGGCGTCGCCTTGTTCGAGAAGCGCCATGAGGTTCTCCAGCTGCCCCAGCATGGATGCGCTGGGGAGCAAGTTGTGAAGAGAACGGGAAGTGGGCACAGGGCGGACCAGACGAGGGGATTCGAACTCGGTGCCTCTTTGGGGACAGCTCTCGTGCCGCCGGTGGGGAGGAGGGGGGGAGTGGCGGTGGGAGGCTGGAAGGTTTCGTTATAATCAGCCTCCGCGTGTCCTTCCTCGATCATTGCCCTCACAATTGGGGTGTGCCCTCGGAGCAACGCAGCCGTGAGTGGCCTCCGCCCCAGGATTTGGGTGGCTTTGGTCCCTGGCACCGAGTGGTGAGAGGCGATGGTGACGGTGACAAACCATGTTGCTCCGAGTCTGGGTATGCTCCCGCTCTCAAAAGTAGTCTCACAAAGTCGAGCGACCCAACAGAGCAGGCAAAGTAAAGAAAAGTCCCATCCATAGGGTTTGAATACTGGATGAGAAACTGTGATGTCTGGGGGTCTGCCATCATCTTCCTCCCCGTTTCAATATCTCCTTTTACAATGGATTCTCGAAATATGGCTTCTTTCGATGAGGACAAACCCATTCGCAAGCGCCGTCGCACGTCGCAAGAGCCTGATTGACCGTGGGGTTTTCTTCTACAATTCTGATTTGAAAATCTTGAGCGCCCCTCGCGTTATCGGTTCCGTATAATGACCGACGATGAGGACATTGGTGGTCTCTTACCATCAATGGCGCAGCGTCTCGCTTCAACTGTTACCGAGCCAGCCGATGATGATTGGAGAAAATCTGTCAGAGAATGGGGCGCAAAACGCGTCGCGACAATCGAACAGCAATGGTCGGCGTATTTTTATCGGATGTGGAGTTTTTATGAACGCATTTTTTAGTTCCGGCGCTGGCCCCCCCGGAGTCCCCGGCGCAGAGGCAAAAACTCTCGACGAATTCTGGGCGAATCATGGTTTGTTCCCTAGAACCACTACATTTTCATTTGTTTCGTTTCTTTCTTTCTCAGGACTGGACCTTTCCCTTTTCGACATGGATACCCCCGGTCGGTATATTGGCGACGGTTGTTGGCGTCTTTATGGTTGTTGGCCCTTTTTAGATGTTGCCTCGTTTAACTTTGACGAACCAGAGACCCCAGCTCGCCAGTCAGTGGTCTCCAATCTCGTGCCGCCCGCATCCGCGCCCCCCGCGCCCCCCGCGCCCAATGTGCAGCCCGAGACCCCGCCCGGCCCGGTACCAGAGCAGATATCCGGGGGGCAAGGACAGGCCGGGCCTCTAGCTGAGGAAGGTCCTTCTGCGTCGCAGAAATCGGGTCAGCAGACGGCATCTTCCAAGCCGCGCCCCAAACGCGAGGGCCGACGCCCCCGATCGCAGCGGCACTCCTCTTCTCCGCCATCCCCCAAGATGGTGACCGCCCCAGCAGCGCCCTTGCCACGGTCCCGGCCGCGACTTCTCGCAGAGGACACCGAGCCAGAATCGCAGGGCCCTGTTCTCACTGCGTCCCCTCCCGCGATGGCCGAGTCGGAAGGGGCGGCAGCGTCCGATCAGCAGCCGGCGAAAGAGGTGGCCCTCTCCCCGGGGCCACTTCCCGTGCCGGCACCTGCGTCGCCACCCCCTCTGGAGCTCATTGAAACCGCCGTGCACCCTGCCGCCGAAAGCGGTCCCGCCGCTCCCGCTCCCGCTCCCGCTCCCGCTCCCGCTCCCCCTGTTGAGTCTCAGGCTCAGCCCTCCCCAGCCGAGGCTCCGCTACCTGCTCCTGCTCCCTCTTTCCCGGCCCCTGTGCCTCCCGGTGTTGCCGCTCTGGCCCCAGCCATGGCCCCCTCGGCGCCCGCTCTCTCCCCGCTCTCGTCCCCTGCTGCCCCTCCCGTGGAGGAGCTTGCGTCGATGACCCTCGAGCAGCCCACGGCGCCCCTCGGGCTTCCTGCCGCGCCCACGGCGCCCCTCGGGCTTCCTGCCGCGCCCACGCCGGGGCCCACTGCTCAGACGGGCCCTCAAGAGCATCGCCACGCTGCCCTCGAGGCGGCCCCTCCATCTTCCCCCCTCACCGCCAAGCCGCCTGAGGGACCCGAGTCCGCGCCTCCTTCGGGCCCCCCCGCGGCCGGGGAATCCCAACCGCACGAGCCTCCCCAGACCCAGACCCAGCCACCGGCCCCGGTCTCTCCCTCGCTGCCGCTGGGGCCGCTGCCCGGCCCCTCCGCCGCCGAGGGCGCCGGAGCCGAGGCCCACCCCGAACCCCAAGCCCGACCCGAGCCGGCCGAGATGGCCCTCGAGGCGCAACCCGATGACGGGCAGCGTCCGGTCGGCGTCGCCCCATCGGCCGAGGGCGAGAGCCGCCCCGCCTCGGCGGCCTCGGCCGCGTCGGGCAGCCGACAGTCCGACACTTTCCCCCGCAGGCACCGCCACCATCACCACCACCGACGCCACAGGCACAGCCAGGACGCCCGCCCGCGCAGTGCCGACGGAAGCGCCCGCAGCGGAAGCCCCTCCGAGAAGGACCTTCCGCCCCGTGGTCCGCTTCCTCCCTCTCCTCCTTGCCCTTCCTCCCCCGCCTTTCGCCCAACGGTTGCCTCTGCACCCCCGCGGCTTGCCTTTGCCTGCCCATCGGCGGCCACCCCTCACGGCTCCTCTTGTCCTCTTCCTCCCTTGCCCCCCCCCCCCCCCCCCCCCGCCTTCCCCTCCCCCCGGGGCTGACTGGCTGGCGACCGTAGCCACCTCGCAGCCGCAGGGCGAGGAGCGCTCGTCCTCGGTGCCGCCTCCGGCGCTGCCCACGATGCGGCCCCGATATCCGCGCCCGCGGATGCTCCCCGAGCGGCCCTCGATCAGCGCGGCCCTGAACCCGCCCCGGCTGAGCAGCTCATACGCGCCCCTCGAGCCCCCGCCCAGCTCGCCCACCCAGGGCCCCCCCGCCGCCGGGACGCCTCCAGACACTCCGGAGGAGGGCGCCCCATCCGAGGGCGCCGCCCCGACCTCGCCCGACCTGGCCGCACCGCTGGCGCTGGCTCTGTCGCCATCCCAGCCCGACGCCCGCACTTCCACCCCCAAGCGCCGGCCTCCCCCCTCCCCCGAGCGACCCGCCACTCCGCCGACCCCCTCGGCCGTCCGGCCGGGCCAAACGCAGCCCGTTCCTCCACCCCCTTCGGCAGCCGGGGCGGCCTCGGCCGGGGCTGCGGGGCCCTCCCAGGTGGCCATCTCGCTGCGCGGGCCCCCCCCGCAGCCCGGCGGTGAGCCCCGGGCGGACCTCTTCGGCGCGACCCTTCTCCCGCCTGCCCCGGGCGCCCCCGACGTGCCCCAGTACTGGGGCGGGGTCATCTCGCTGCAGTACGTGCCCCAGCCCGCGGCCCCCTTGCCCCCCGCCCATCACAAGGCCGCGGCCTTGCCACCCCGCAAAGGCGCCGCGCTTGCGAGACCCGCCCCTCCGGCCCCGGCAGCCGTGGGGGCTGCCCGGTGCGCTCGGAAAACGCAGGTCTTCCAGGCGCGCATGTGCGGCCCCGAGGGGGAGGCCCTCGAGCGGGTCATCACCGGCCAGCCCCTGCCGGCCGCGCCCCCCGGGCTGCTCGAGATGCTCCCCGGCGCCCCGCCCCTGGGGCCGCCTCCACACCCCGGCCCCCTCGCTGCCCCGAGGAGTGGCAGTGACACCTCGCCCGCCCAGCGGCGCCTCACAGCCGCCGTGGCGATGCGGACCTCGGCAGAGGGCCCCGAGGAGGAGTCCCTTCCGCCGCCCCCGCCCCCACCGCCGCCCCCCTTGGCGACCAGTGTCACCCCTGCGCAGCAGCGCCGGGCGTGGCCTCTGATCCCTCCGGGGACGGTTGCCGAGGGCCCCGTCGGCTCGGTCATCACCACCCCCACCTCGGCGCCCCCCCAGCAGGCCAGGCGGTTGGCCGCTCCGGGACATCCCGCGCCGCCCTCCCCGCCCAGCACCTTGCTGCCTCGCGCCCGACCCGCCTCCGCCGCTGCCGATGCTGGCGGGGCGGCCCCTGTGCCGGCCGAGGCCGGGACTGAGGAGGCGGGCGACGAGGGCGGGGCAGGAGAAGGCGAAGGCGGCAGCGAATCGGGGCCCTCGGTGGTGTCGCTGGGGGAAGGCCAGCACTACGACGTCATCGAGGAAGAGGCCTCCCTCTCGGAGGCCACAGACGCCACGGGCCTCCATGCCTCCGAGAGCCGCCACCGGCCGGTCGCCCCGCCCTTGGGCCCGCGCCGTAGCGCCTCGGAGACGGCCCTGGCCATCCCGCGGGCTGCCTCCCGGCGTGCAGTGGTCGCGGCTATACCCGAGACCCCCGTCCGGGGCCGCTACTCGCCCATGACCCCCGCCGGCCTGGCCCTGACCCAGCTGCACCAGCTCCCGCCCCAGCCCCAGCCCCGAAGGCGCTCCCCGCCGCCCCGCGGCGCCCGCACGGCGGCCAGCCGGCAGCAACAGGAGCGCCACCGGACGGCCAGCTTGCTCCGGATGCGGCAGGGCTGCCTCCCCGGCGGCTGGGCCGGGCGGGCCTCGGTCGGGGGGGCAGGCCGGGTCAGCGAGGCCGTCCTCGACTCGCCCCTCGGCCGCATGGCCGTCCCCGCCCCCGCCCAGGGAGCCCGCGCCGGCACCCGGGACATAGAGGAGCCCGAGGAGGAGCAGCACTACGTGGTGGTTTCTGAGGATGGCCAGGAGCTGCCCCAGGCCGAGGAGGAGGCCGAGGAGGAGGAGGCCGAGGGGGAGGAGGCCGAGGGGGAGGAGGCCGAGGGGGAGGAGCTTCCCGAGGAGCCTGACGACGAGCAGGAGGGGGTCCACTTCCAGCAGATGCCGCCGCCCGCCGCCCGCCCAGCCAGGGCCGCAGCCGCACCCGCGTTCGGGCAGCGGCCAGGCGCTCCCCGGGGGTGGGCGCGCGCGCGCGGACGCCTCCCGGCCCGGCAGGTCCGGCCCGTCAGCCCCCGCGTCCGCGACAGCCCAGCCGACCTTCAGGCGGTGCCGCCCCGCTCGGCTCGCCACGGGACCCCCCTCAGCCCGGCCCCGGGCCGCACAGCCTCGGTGGGGACGGGCACCTCGCCCCGGCCCGCCCCGCGCGACGACGAGCGCCCCGCCCCGACCCCCCTGGCGAAGCTGGCGGGCCATCGGGCAACAGCCCACACAGTCGACGCGGGCACCAGCCCCTTCCCGCCATCGTCGCAGCAGCACGGCCGCCAGCCGCTGCCTCGGGCCCAGCCGTCCCCGGCGCCACGCCCCAGCGAGGCCCCGCCCGCCCAGCCATTGCTGCTGCCTCCCCGAACGCCAGCAGCGGCCCCTGCCCGTGCCGCCGCCCCGCCCTCGCATCCCGGCGCCCCTGCTGCCGCGGCCCCCACCAAACAGCTGCCGGCCCCTCCGCCCCGGCGGCCACCGCCGCCTCCCCTGCGGCCTGTCGGCGAGACCCTTCCCGCCGCCAGGGCCCCTCGTCCGTTGCCCGCGCCGCCCGGTCTGCCGCCGCGGCCGGAGGGCGAAGGCCAGGAGGATGGCCAGGAGGATGGCCAGGAGGATGGCCAGGAGGATGGCCAGGAGGATGGCCAGGAGGACGGCCAGCCCGACATGGGCGAGCCAGACATGGGCTACCTGCTGACCCACCCGCCCGCCCTCACAGCCCTCACAGCCGCCACGCCCCGCCAGGAGCAGCCCAGGCGGAGCGCGCATACCTCGGCCCCCCCAACCACCCGGCGCGGATGGGCCCGACCGGCCCCCCACGAGCAGGACCGGGAAGAGGGAGAGGCGGAGGAAGGCCAGAGGGACGAGGGCGTGCCATACGGCCCCCAGCTGCCCGAGGTGCCCTCGCCACGGGCGCCTCCTCCGCGGCGGCCGGTGTCGGTGGCCTACCGCCAGGTCGGTATGCAGGGCTACCAGGAGGAGGAGCTGGAGGAGCCGGAGGCGGAGCAGGCGGAGGACCCGGCTGGCCAAGAGGAAGCGGCCTACTACCGGGACGACGTGCCCGCCGCCTCGGCCCGCTCTGCCCGATACCCGCGCTATGGGTACGGCCCCCCCGCCCGCCCCCTGGCGGAGGATCTCCAGCCGGCCACGGAGGGCGAGCTGGCCGAGGGCGCCTGGGACGAGCCGCAGCCGCCCCAACCGCGGCCGCGCCGCCACCACAGGCACCACAGGCACCACCATCCCCGCGAGGAGGCGGCCGCTCCCGTGGCCGACCACCACCGCCGGGCCCGTTCCATGGGGGACGCCTCCACCCGGCAGTCGGCACCGCTCGCCCCGGCCGAGGGTGCCTGGGCCCTGACGGAGCCCGAGGAGGAGGCGCCACCCCCCGCGGTGGAGGAGCCTCTCGGGGCCCCCGCGGGTGCCGAGGCCGAGACGGAGGCCGAGGCCGAGGCCGAGATCGAGGCGCCTGCCGAGGCGCCTGCCGAGGCGCCTGCCGATGGCGATGGCGATGCCGTTGCCGATGTCGATGTCGATGTCGAGACGGAAGCCGAGCCAACGGCCGGGGAGGAGCCTCAGGCCCAGCCGCTGCCTGTCGGCATCTCCCAGACCCCGCCTCCGGCCTCCCCCTTTGCCGCCGGCGCGCTCCCAGAGGAAGAGCAGCGCGAGGGCGAGGGCGAGGGCGAGGGCGAGGGCGATTTGGGCGAGCCGCTGGCCCTGACCGCCCGCCCGTCCCCCGCCCGCCCGTCGCTGGCCCGCCCGTCGCCCGCCCGACGGCGGTCGGCCCTGAGCCGAGCCCCGGCCCCGGCCCCGGCCCCGGCCCCGGCCCCGGCCCCGGCCCCGGCCCCGGCCCCGGCCGCAACCCCTGGCGAGCCCGAGGAGGGCGAGCCGTTCACGGACGCCCAGGAGGGCCGCTCCGAGAGCCCCGAGCTGATGCCCCCTGCCGGCCCCGCCCCGGCCCCGCTGCCGCAGCCATCGCGCTCGCACCCTGCGGGCCGACGCGGGCACCCGACGGCCTCCGCCCGGCGGCGCACCATCGCGGCCACCCTCCAGGAGGCCCTCCAGCCCGGATCGGCCCGCCCCACCCGGGCCGACCGCCCCGCCGGGGCCGCCACCCCCGCGGGCCTCGAGGTGGGCCCCGACGGGGTGCGCCACAGCACCCGCACCCGGATGCGCCCCCTCAACTACTGGGCGGCCGAGTTCCCGCTCTACGACCCCGCCCACGCACGTCCGTCACCCACCCCCGCCCGCCCCGCCCGCCCCCGCCCGCCCCCGCCCGCCCCCGCCCGCCCCCGCCCGCCCCCGCCCGCCCCCGCCCGCCCCCGCCCGCCCCTCGCGATGATCGCCGATGGAGACGGAGAAGGAGGGCGTCCTGCTTGGCTCTGCCCCCTGCCCCGGGTCGGCTTTTCATGCCCCTTGTCGCATCCTGCTGGTGCGCAGATTTGCCGCGTGTGCTGGGCGTGACCCGGCCCATGGTGCCGCCCTCGTCGCCCGTGCCGACCCCATTCCTGGCCAACCGGCCGGCCCACCCGATCTCGTCGACCCCCACAGGCCCACCAAGGGCGGCCGCCCCTCCGCCACCCGGCCCTCGGCTGCACCTTCCCGGAGGGTCACCGCCCGCCCCGCGGCCGAGCAGCCCGCAGCCCCGCCCGGCGGGCCCCGGCATCATCCCGGGCCCCTGCCTCTGCCCACGCCCCCGCCCCCGCCCCCGCCCCCGCCCCCGCCCCCGCCCCCGCCCGGCCGGCAACCGCCAAGGCCCAAGGCGCGAAGGCGCCCGCTGCCCGCGCGGCCTCGGCCGCCTCTGTGCGCACGCCCGACCGGGCTGCGGCCGGGGCGCAGGGCGGATTCTCGGTCACCCCGAGCGCCACCCCGAGCGCCACCCCGACGGCGGCCAGCCGAGGCGGTCGGAAGAGCCCGGGTCGAGCAGCAAGAAGAAGGGTATCTGGACCCCCAAGCACCGCCGGTCCGCCGCACGCAAGCGGCCCTCCCCCACCCAGAACCAGGCCCCCGAGAGCCCGGCACCAGCCCCGGCCGCCGCCCCCGACCGGCGAACGCGCCGTCGTGTCGAAGTCGAGCCGGAGCCGCAGGCTGCCCCTTGCCGGAGCGGCCCCGCCCCCGCCCCCGCCCCCGCCCCCGCCCCCGCCCTCGCCTGAAGCCCCGTCCCCGAGCCCCCGCGAGCAAGGCCAAGCGGGGCCGGCCCAAGAAGGCCAAGGCGCTGCCCCGGTCCGCCAAAGCCCGCCGGTCCTCGAGCCGCGAAGAGGCCGCCCCCGCGGCCCCGGGCGCAGACGACGTCCTCCAGACCCCCGCCCCCGCGCCCCCTGCTCACCGCCCCGAGGCCACGCCCGCCCAGGCGGCTCCCGCCCCGGCACGCCCCGCCAGCCCCGCCAGCCCCACCTCGAGGGGCTCGATCCGGAGCGGCACCGCGTCCCCCGCAAGGCGGTCCCTCTGGGGTCGGTCGGCCGCCCGGCGCCGGCGCTCCTCCACCAGCAGCCCCGCCCCGGCAGCCGAACCGACCCCCGCCCGGGAGGAGGGCCCGGCTGGCGAGCAGGGGGTCCAGCCCGACCAGGCCGACCCGGCCCCGACCCGGGCGGCCCGGCGGCCGCTGCTGATCCTCGACGACGACGTCCCCACCCCGGCGCCCCCGCCGCCCGCCCGCCGCATGGGCGGCCGCAAGAAGCCGCCAGCCCGCGCCACCCCCGGCGAGGCTGACCAAGACGACCAAGACGACCAAGATCAGGGCCATGAGCCCGAGCCGGAGCGGGAAGCCCCCAAGAAGAAGGCCGCCAAGGGTGCCGGCAAGGCCAAGGCCAAGGCCAGTGGGGCCAGCAAGGCCAAGGGGACCGGCAAGGGCAAGGGCAAGGCCAAGGGCAAGAAGACCCCTGCCGCCGGATCGCCCGAGCCGCGATCGGGCAGCCGGAGTCCGTTCACAGCCCCCCGCGGGGCCCACGGCGCCGAGGCCGAGGCGCCTGTCCCCAGACAGGCAGGCCGCAAGCGGGGAGCCTCGGGGCGCCTGGCCGGCCGGACGGCCACCAAGGTGCGCATCCTGGACGACGACCGGGACGACGACCGGGACGACGACATCACCGACCGGGACTTCGCCCCCCTCGTCGGGGCCGACCCCGCCCCCGCCCCCGCCGGCCCCGAGGAGACCCAGCCCGCCGCCCAGGGGGCCCCACGGGAGCCCAGCGTCCTGGGGCTGGCCCTGAAGGCCCCCAGGCCCAAGCCGCGCAGGACCATCTGGTACTAGGCCCACCCGGACCATCTGGGACGAGGCCCCCCCCCGACGGGCACACTCCTGCCTCTTCCTCCCTCGGCCGGTTTTCCTTCCCGCGGGCTTTTCGTTTTCATTGCGAGGACGGATCGCTCGCCCTATAAATGATGCCCCAGACGGAAGGGCCGGCCCAAGCGAGACGGCGGGGAAGGCGGGAGGGAAGGGGAGGGGGAGGGGAGGGGGAAGGCGGAGAGAGTGCTGGTGGAGGCGCTCGGCTAGACGGGCGAGCCCACCAGGCCGCCGCGGGGGGCCACCGTGGCCGAGGGCAGGGCCAGGGTGTGGGCCGGGGCCGCGGGGGCCGGGTCGAGGGCCGGGGCGGCGGCCTTTGGGTCGGCGGGCGGGGAGAGGGCCACCTGGGGCCCGGCGGGCAGGGGCCGGTCCTTCTGGGCCTGCTGGCGGGCCTGCTCGGTGGCCCGCATCTCCATCAGCCGGACCAGGCTGTACGAGCTGCTCCCGAAGATGGTCAGCACGATCCCCACCAGGTCCTGGCCGCCGCACACACACACACACACACACACACCCAGCCGACCGGGAGATCCCACCGCTGAGCCGACCCCCGCAAAAAAAACAAAAACAAAACAAAACAAAACACTCGGGGGGGGAAGTGGGGGGGGGGGGGGGGGGGGGGGGGGCGTTGGCGGACGGTGTTGGTGATGCGGGTCGTGCCGGGGAAGAGCATGAACGAGAGCACCGTCTGCACGCAGGCCTGCAGCCCCACGGCAGCAGCGGGTGGGGTGGGGTGGGATCGCTCGGTCAGACGAGCCCGACGATGGATGGGGGGCGGGGCAGGGACGGCACAAGGGCGGGGCAGGGACGGCACAAGGGCGGGGCGTGGACGGCACAAGGGCGGGGCGGGGCGCACCTTGGCCGTGCCGGAGATGTTGTGCGAGAGGGGTGAGGTGTACTTGATCTGCACGGCCGCACGCCCGCGCCCAGGAGGTGAGGAAGTGAGGAATGGGTGAGGAAGTGAGGAAGGGGTGAGGAAGTGAGGAAGGGGTGAGGAAGTGAGGAAGGGGTGAGGAAGGGTGAGGTGTACTTGATCTGCACGGCCGCACCCAGGCCCACGGCACCACGCGGAGCGAGGAGGCCATGAGGTGAGGAAGGGACGGGGGCGGGTCAGGCCCATCAAAGGACGTGTGGCCAAGCATGGGCCCCCCGGGGATGCGGTGCACGGGGCACAGGCAAGGACATGGGGGCAGGGACATGCGGGCAGGGAGATATGGGCATGGAAAGGGGCACGGAGAGGGGCAAGGGCAAGGGCAAGGGCAAGGGCAAGGGTATGGACAGGGACATATGGGCAGGGGCAGGGGCAGGGGACGACCTGGAGCTGCTGGGAGAGGTTGATCAGGAAGCCGAACAGGGCCGAGATGACCATCACCACCCAGAAGACCGGGTTGGCCCTGCGCCCCCGCCCGCCCCCGCCCGCCCCGCGACAGCACGCCCGTCCGCAGGGGGCACCCCGTGAGGTGGCGGAGCGCATCCGCAGCCATGGTGCCGACGGGCGGCCGCGATGCCCACGATGGGCGTGCCCGTGCCCTGGATCCAATGCCCCTGTGGTGGCTCGGGGCTCAGACAGACAGTCTGGGGGCATGGACACAGACAGGATGCAGACGGGACGGAGGCATGGATGCAGACAGGATGGGGGCATGGATGCAGACGGGACGGAGGTATGGATGCAGACAGGATGGGGGCATGGATGCAGACAGGATGGGCGAGGGGCATGGGCGAGGGGGCATGACAGACAGGATGGGGGCGTGGACGAGCTGGCGGGCCTCGAGGCCGATGAAGGGCACCAGGAAGACCGAGGCAAAGGCGTTCGTGTACAGCTGCGTCCGCCTGCAGCCGGAGGAGGGGCGAGGGGCGAGGGGGAGGATCTCGATGAAGCCCATCAGACCGGAGGGGCGATGTGGCGATGGGGTGATGGGCATGGGGCGCTGGGCATGGGGTGATGGGCATGGGGTGATGGGCATGGGGTGATGGGCATGGGGTGATGGGATGGGGTGATGGGATGGGGTGATGGGCATGGGGCGCTGGGATGGGGTGATGGGCATGGGGCGCTGGGCATGGGGCGCTGGGCATGGGGCGCTGGGCATGGGGTGATGGGCATGGGGTGATGGGCATGGGGTGATGGGCATGGGGCGCTGGGCATGGGGTGATGGGCATGGGGCGCTGGGCATGGGGTGATGGGCATGGGGTGATGGGCATGGGGTGATGGGCATGGGGTGATGGGCATGGGGTGATGGGCATGGGGTGATGGGCATGGGGCGCTGGGCATGGGGCGCTGGGCGTGGGGCGCTGGGCATGGGGCGCTGGGCATGGGGTGATGGGCATGGGGTGATGGGCATGGGGTGATGGGCATGGGGCGCTGGGCATGGGGTGATGGGCATGGGGTGATGGGCATGGGGCGCTGGGCATGGGGTGATGGGCATGGGGTGATGGGCATGGGGTGATGGGCATGGGGCGCTGGGCATGGGGTGATGGGCATGGGGCGCTGGGCATGGGGCGCTGGGCATGGGGCGCTGGGCATGGGGTGATGGGCATGGGGCGCTGGGCATGGGGCGCTGGGCATGGGGCGCTGGGCATGGGGTGATGGGCATGGGGTGATGGGCATGGGGTGATGGGCATGGGGCGCTGGGCATGGGGTGATGGGATGGGGTGATGGGCATGGGGCGCTGGGCATGGGGCGCTGGGCATGGGGCGCTGGGCATGGGGTGATGGGCATGGGGTGATGGGCATGGGGTGATGGGCATGGGGTGATGGGCATGGGGCGCTGGGCATGGGGTGATGGGCATGGGGCGTTGGGCATGGGGCGCTGGGCATGGGGCGCTGGGCATGGGGCGCTGGGCATGGGGTGATGGGCATGGGGTGATGGGCATGGGGTGATGGGCATGGGGCGCTGGGCATGGGGCGCTGGGCATGGGGCGCTGGGCATGGGGTGATGGGCATGGGGCGCTGGGCATGGGGTGATGGGCATGGGGTGATGGGCATGGGGTGATGGGCATGGGGTGATGGGCATGGGGTGATGGGCATGGGGTGATGGGATGGGGTGATGGGCATGGGGCGCTGGGCATGGGGCGCTGGGCATGGGGCGCTGGGCATGGGGCGCTGGGCATGGGGCGCTGGGCATGGGGTGATGGGCATGGGGTGATGGGCATGGGACGGGGGGGCCCGGGGGGCCTGGGGGCGGGCCGAGGAGACGGGCCATGTGTTGCCCTGCATGATCTCGGCCGTGGTCTTGCTGATGTAGGTCGAGTAGAGGGCCAGGAAGATCGTCGACAGCACCCCGAAGACCGCCCCCACCAGGGTGAAGCCGACCCCCTTCTGGGCTGCGGGGCCCCGGGACGCGCATACCGCCCACGGACAGCAAGGGCCCAGACATGATGTGAGAACGGGGGCCGCATGGGGGTGGAAGACAGACCGGTGGTGAAGGTGCCGAAGAGGAACCCCACAAAAACCACCGCACAGCACATCAATGCTCGGGGGGACGTCGCTTTGTGTTGGAGCAGATAGGTGAAGATAATCTGGAAGATGATCGTCAGCGACCGAGACACCTACAGAAGACACGGCCGACAACAAACATCATGACGCTGGGAGGTGAATTGCGCCACAAACCTGGTAGAGCCATACTGGGGTGAAGTTCAGGCAGAGGTTGTTAAATACCAGCATGAGCACAAAATACGTGCACACAGGGATACACCGTTTTGCAATGTCGAACCGGAACTCAACCTTGGGCGCCGATGCAAAACAGATCAATCCATGTGCCCCCAGCCAATGCACAATCATTTGAAGTGGAACCGTAAGGACTGCCTGGAACCAGGTCACGAAGAATGGCAATGGCAGCTTGAACTTGCCGGAGAAGATGAATTTGTTGAGATAGACGGTTGAGATAGATGTCACAAAATAGAAAGACACGACAAAAAAGATGCGGATGCTCTTTTTCACGAAGGAACTGTCAGAGTTTTCCTCGGGCATCTGGAAGAGAAAAAGTGCTCGGCCTCGGCTTTGCGTCTAACGCCGAGGTACAGAAGATTCGCAGGCTTCCTTCCCAGCCCTGCACAACGTGTGCGTTGGGGACAACAATAGGATGAATTTTTCGAACAAAACGGAACGATCGAAAAGAAGAAAGCGGCGGAAAAGTCACACAGCGCCGGCGGTCAGGCATCCATCGAGGCCCAGCGGTCCAAGCTGCGAGGCCGAGAGCGCGGAACGACGACCAGGGAAATGGGACGGGCGGGAGGAGTCGCACGTGCGGGTGCGGACCGCCCGAGGAGAGAAATCAAGAAAAAGGCGAAAGGCGAGTGCCCTGACTCACACGATCAGGACGGCATTGACACACCCATCGTTTTCGGGGTTGTTTGTGATCTGCGCGTATTTGCCTGCCCAGATCAAATGGTTGGGGGGTGAGTCCGAGGAAACCAGCAGGGACAACGAGCAGACCCCAGACAACCTTGCCGGATTGGGTGACGAGGCCCAGCTCGCTGACATTGACTTCTATTATGGTGCCCTTGGTGAGGACGCCCAGCTGGGTGTACAGGGCCGAGGAGGGATTCTTCTTGACCCCCAGGATGTCCAGCTGGAAGGTGGCCCGCAGCTCGGGGTGGGTCACGTGGGCCTTCCGGAAACGGAGGGCCATCGGCCGGATGAAGCTGCGCGGCACCCGTCAAAGGTGAGCGTTTCCCCAAGGGCCCCAGGAGACCCCTTCCCCCCCCAAGGCGGGAAAAACGGTGCGATGCGGACCGTTCGTACTTTGGCGGCTTGCGAGTGAAGGTCTCACCGACGAAAGTGGGCTTCGTGACGACACGCTTCCAGGACTTGGCTGGGGGGGGGGGGGGGGGGGGGGAGGAATCAGCACGAGGAGAGGGAGGCGCAGACCCTTCCGTTTGCCTGTTCGCATCACACGGAACATCTCCTTGTCTGCGATGGGACGCACTTGTTGCACGGGTACATTCCACTTTCCCGCTTTCTCCTTCCGTTTTTGTTTGATGGTGTTGCTGAGAATCTGGGAAAATGATAGGCTCAAAGTATGGAAACACGAAGAAGAGTGAGACCTTAGCGTGGGAAACATTCTCACGATCCAAGAGATACGCAGGAAGAGCGCCATCCGAAGGGGCTTCAGGATGTTCCACCGTCTTCTCGGAGTGGACCTTCATCCTACATAGGAAGGCAGATGTTTGGCCGGAGAAGGATAGGGACGAGTACAGACTTCTTGCGCATCGCAGCCTTCTCGGAGTACCGCTGTTTGTTGTAAATCTTGGCCTTCAGACCATGAATCTTTTGGGCATAAGCGGAGCGTTCGTGGGGCTCACGGGCGAGGCGTTTCCGCCTAGATAAATGAGTTACTGTCTTGTATTTGATGAGGGACAGACTCTCTTTCCTCGTAATCGAAACGACGACCTTTCCGTTTTTGATGAAGTTCGATGTAGTTGTCCTGTGGCTATAAGGGCGAAAAAATACGAAGCAGAGCAAAGCCGAAAAGGAAAAAAGAAGAAAAAGGACAAGAAACAATGGTGCAGGTTAACGGCAGGTTCCCTTTGGGAGGGAAAGCGAACAAACCATGCCGGATATCCAACACTGGCTCTACAGATCAAAGGAGAAAATTAGACTCAGGCGCTAGGCCTCGCTTTATGCCAAGCTTCACGCCCATTTGAGGCATCAGTTCCAATGACTAACAGTACAAGATTGTTGTTAAACAAACGAAGAGAAGAGGGAAAACCATCACCCGCCTAAGGCGAGCCACATTTAAAACACAAAAAAACCGACGTTAGGTTCGAGTCTATTGGGACGGAGAGGTCACCGTCGGAATCTCACTCTGCGGGGGGAGGTGCCGCGGGGGCTGGGGTTGGGGCTGAGGGGCAATCTGGGGGGTTGGAGAAGAAAGGTCGGAGCTGCTTGGGGCTGGAGAGGCGGCGGCTGGCCGGGGAGCCCCGGTGCTGCCGTGGGTAGCGGACCAACTGGCGAGCTGGTGCTGGAGGAGCTGGGCCAGCCGCTGCTGGTTGGGCCCCCCCGCGGGGCCGCCGCCCCCGGTCAGGACGGCCGTCAGGGCCGCGATGGCGGCCTGCTGGGAGGAGGCCCCGCCGGGCTGCAGACACGCACCCAGCAGCGCCTCCACCTGCGGGGCCGCCGGGGCCGGTGCCGGGGACGAGCTGGCGCTTGAACTGGGCTGAACAGCCGCTGGGGGCTGGGCCGAGGGGGACGGGGGGCGCCGGTGGGGCTGGGGGGGGAGCAGGGGCTGGGGGCCCAGGCCGGCCATCGAGGCGGCCGAGACGAAGGGGTCCCGCGAGGCAAACGAGCCTGGCAGGCTCCGGGTGGTGGCCGTGCCCGCGCTGGTGGCGCTGGTCGAGACGGCCGACGGGCTGGGCGTGGGCGTGGGCCCCTCCAGGCCGCCCGGGCCGCCGGGGTGCTGGGCGGCCCGCAGGAAGGTCGCCGGCACAGGGGGTAGCATGCCCGCACCCGGGCCGGGCGGCTGGGGGACGCTGCTGGCGGGCGAGATGGGCGAGGGCGGGGGCGAGGGCCCCACCGGGCTCCGGGAGGCGGCCCCGCCGATGGGGCGGCGGGACGAGGCGGGCGCCTGGGGGGGCAGCTCGGCCAGGGGGGCGGGGCCGATCAGGCCGTGCTCGAGGGCCGCCTGCAGGCGCGAGTTGGCCAGGCGCAGGGCGTGGCGCAGCTCGCGATCCTCAGCCAGCACCGCGTCGTTCGCCTGCCCCGCAGCGTCCGACAGCACCAGCAACGGTGAGACCCGGGCAGAGGCCGGGCAGAGGCCGGGGCAGAGGCCGGGGCAGAGGCCGGGGCAGAGGCCGGGGCAGAGGCCGGGGCGGACCTTTTGCAGCTCGAGGATGCGGCGCTCGGCGATCTGCTCCCGCTGGGCGGCGGCCGTGCGGAGGGCGGCCATCTGCTTGGCCAGGCCCGCTGACCGCTGGGCCGAGGCGATCGCCTGGGCGCGGGCCGCCTGCAGCTCGGCCACCATCCGCTGGGTCTCCAGCCGCAGGGTCTCGTCCCGGGCCGCCCGCTCACGGGCAGCAGCCTGCAGGCCGGCGGGCAGGCAAACGTCACACGGCAGGGCAGGTCGGGGGGCGAGATGGGGTGGTGAGATGGGGTGGTGAGATTGGGGTGGTGAGATTGGGGTGGTGAGATTGGGGTGGTGAGATTGGGGTGGTGAGATTGGGGTGGTGAGATTGGGGTGGTGAGATTGGGGTGGTGAGATGGGGGTGGTGAGATTGGGGTGCGGGGCGCAGGGCGTTCGGGTGGTGAGATGGGGTGCGGGGCGCAGGGCAGGCGGAGACGGGGGCGGGTGGCGACCTCGAGTGTCTCCTGATCGCTGCGCCGGGTGGCCTCGAGGGTGGCCCGCAGCTCGGCCAGCTGCCGCCCCAAGGCTGCCCGTCCCCCACGAGAGCGCCGACACAGAACGGGCCGCCAACCCGATCCCCCCGAGGTGAACAGCCAGCCAAGCCAAGCCAGCCAGCGGCAAGGCGGGGGCGACGGGCGGCCAGCGGCAGCGGCAGGCCGGATGACGGTGGCAAGGCATGCGGTGACAGAGCCAGCGGTGCGACGAGGGGGCGGGGGCGGGGGCGGGGGCGGGGGCGGGGGCAGGGGCAGGGGCAGGGCGGGGCGGGGGCGGGGGGCGGGGGCGGGGCGGGGCGGGGCGGGGCGGGGGGCGGGGCGGGGCGGGGCGGGGGCAGGGGCAGGGGCAGGGGCGGGGCGGGGCGGGCGGGGGGCGGGGCGGGGCGGACCCGTTGCCGGCGGCGAGGCGGCGGTTCGTCGCGCATGGCGGCCACGGCCCGCACCATCTCGGGGGTGGGCGCCGCCCCCTGCGACCGACCGACCGACCGACCGACCGACCGATGAGGAGCCGACCAGTGGAGGCCGAGGGGATGGGAGGAGCCCGGTATCAGCCCCAGCGGGGGTCCACATGTGGAGCGGGGGGTGGGTGGATGGATGGATGGGCAATGGGCCCGTGACAGGCGGCGCACCGACCTCGGACTTGGGGGCGGCCGGGCATCGGCCGGGGCCTGCCGGGCGGGCGGGCCGCCTGGCGGATGGCGGCCACCAGCTCGGCCGCCTGCAGGGCCGTGTACCCGGGCGGCCCCTCCTCGGGCTGGCCCTCGGGGCCGGTCCCGTCGCCCGGCAGCCGGATGGGGGGCTGCCCCAGCAGCCGCTGCACCTCGGCCAGGGCCTCCGCACGCGTGGCCTCCAGCTGCCCCACCGCCGCCACCACCAGCGGGCCGGCGGAAGGGAGAAGGGAAAGGAGCACAGACAGGAGCCGATGAGGGGCCGAGACACAGGCCAACAGCCCCTCGGCAGAGGCGACTTCCTCCCCCCCCCCCCCTTCCCCCCCCCCCCCTTCCCCCCTTCCCCTTCCCCTTCCCCTCCCCTCGTCCCTGGTCCCTGGTCCCTGGTCCCTGGTCCCTGTGCGGGTGACCTGCTTCGCGCGGTCGGCCATTGCGGCCAAGGCGGCGTTCTCCTGCATGACGGGGCCCAGGAAGTCCTCGTACTGCCGCTGGGCGGCCTCCAGGGAGCGGCCCACCTGGGCCAGGGTCGCCTCGCGGGCCTCGGACGCGGGGTCCCCATCCACCGGGGGGGCGGCCTCGGCGCCATCTCCCTGGGGGGCGGCGGCCGGCTGGGCGGGGGCGAGGCGCTCGCGGATGGCAGCCAGGCAGCCCTCCTGCCCCGGCCGCCAGCGAACAAGCCGCCACCAGCCCAGAGGCCCAGAGACCCATGGGTCCCAACCCGGGGCGCCCCGCGGCGGCTCTCCTGGTGGCTGTGGTGGCCCTCCCCCTCCCCCCTCCTCCTGGGCGGGTGGTGGGCACGAGCGGACCGTGACCGTCTTCAGCTGGGCGCGCAGGCGGGCGGCTTCCTCGGCGACCGAGGGGCGGGCCGAGGCCGGCTGCAGGGGGAGCGAGAGTGGCTGCTGCTGCTGCTGCTGCTGCTGCTCCTCGGGGCTGGTGGTGGCCCTGAGGGCGGCCAGCTCGACGGGCAGGATGGCCGACAGGGGCGGCACCACCAGGCCGCCCGGCGGGGGCTGGGCGGGCGACCCGAAGGGAGCGGCGGCCAGGGGGTCGGTGGCGGGGGCGGGGGCGGAGGCGGGGGCGCCGCCGAGGAGCTGCTGCTCGAGGGCCAACGCCCGGTCGATGTCGCTCATCGAGGCCAGGCTGCACTCGGCCTCGGCCTCGCCCCCGCCCCCCCGCGGGCTGCCCGGGACGGCCCCGGCTGCCGGGGGGCCGAGGGGTGTGGCCGGGCCGGGGCCGGGGTGCTGGTGGGCCAGCTGCTGGAAGAAGTGGGCCTCGAGGGTGGCCGCCAGGGTGGGGAACTGGGCCCGCAGCTGGGCCACCAGCTGCTGCTGCTGCGGGTCCAGCTGGGCAGCCGGCAGGGGCTCGCTGGGGGCCCCCCATCGGGGCGGGGGCGCGTGCACCATGGGCACCAGGGTCCCGGTCCCGTTCCCGGCCCCGCTGCCGGCCGGGGCAGCCCCCGAGCGAGCCGTCAGAGGGGCGGCCCCTTTGGCGGGCGACGGTTTGCCTGTGGCGACAGCCACCGGGAGCCAGCGGAGCCGGAGGCACGGGGAGGCATGGGGAGGCACGGGGAGGCAATGGGGAGGCATGGGGAGGCACGGGGAGGCAAGGCACAAGGGGGGGGGGGGGGGGACCGGCAGGCACCCGTATCGGCGGGTCGGCGGGGGGGGGGGGGGGGGGGGACGGACGGGTCGAGGTGGCGCGGGACTTGATGATGCGTTGGCGGGCCAGCTCGCGCGACCTGCGGAGGGCCTCCTCGTCGGCGTGGAGGTGCCGTGGGGGCGAGGGGGCCTGGGGGGGGCTCGCCTTGGCACGCCGCTGGAGCTCCTTCAGCAGCCGGGCCGCCCGGTTGCTGGGCGAGTGGCCCTCGGCCGGCCCCTCGCGCCCCGGGGTCTGCGGCGACGGCTGTTGGGGCCCGGCGGGGGCGGCCTGGGCGAGGGCGGGGCGCGGGGTGGTGGCCGGCCCCGGGCGGGACGGCTCGAGGGGGGCGGCCGTCAGGCGGGCCGACAGGGCCCCCTCGGGGCCGAGGGGCAGGGTGCGGGTGGTGGCGGGGGCGGCTCCGGGGGCCGCGTCGAGGCCGGCAAGGTCGAGGCGCACCTGGGCATGCGGCACGTGGCCCGCCTCCGAGGGGCCCGAGGAGGAGGAGGAGGCCGTGCTGGGGCTGCTGGCCGAGACGGAGGCACGCTGGTGGTGGCCGTGGTGGTGGTGGTGGCGCCGGTGGCTGTGGTGACCGTGGTGACCGTGGTGACCGTGGTGGCGGCCCTCGGTGGCGGCGGGTTTGCTGGGAGCCGAGGCCGAGGCCGAGGGGCCTGCGTGCTGGCCGTCAGCCGGGCTGGCGGAGCGGCCGCTGGGGGTCGTCGACTGGGCAGCACGGGCCGCCGGGCCACGGGCAGAGCCCGTCCGGGGGTGGACGAGGGCGGGGAGGTGGACGGTGAGGGCGGAGGGCGGGGAGGTGGACGGTGAGGGCGGAGGGGACGGGGAGGCGAACAGACCTCACTCACCGAGGGTGAGGGCGAGCGGTGCTGAGGCGAGGCCCCGCCGGGGGCCAGCAGGGACCCGCTGCTGCTGCTGCTGCTCGCGTGGTGGTGGTGGTGGTGATGATGGCGGCGGTGGTGGCGGTGCCCGTGGGGCGTCACCGCCTGCGCGGCCTGGGCCTGGGCCCGGACCCGAGCGATGGCCTCGGTGATGTCGGCCTCGTACGAGGGGCTGAGCGGCTCGGCAGCCGGGGCCGACTGGGCCGCCGGCTTGCGGTGGTGGGGGCGCCCGGCCCCTGGGGTGGGGCCCTTGGTGCCCGTCGAGGGGCGCCGGGGCGCGGCTGCCGGGGCGGGGCCGTGCCCCGGGGCCGACGGGAGACGGCCGTGGGGGGCGACCCCGGGCCCCGCCGCGGCGGGCGACTTGGGCTTTGGGCCCTTGGGGGGGCTGCGGCCCGGCTTGCGGCCCCCTGGGGCGGCTGCGGGCGGCTTGGGCTTGCCGTCACCCGGCCGCCCGGTTGGTGCTGCCGGTGCTGCCGGTGCTGCCGCTGGGGCCGGCTCGGGAGCGGCCGGCTGGACGGGCGGCGGCGGGGGGGCGGAGACAGCCGGCGGCAGGGTCTCGGGGGTCGCGCCAGCCCCGCTGGTGGCAGGGGCGGCTGAGGCTGCAGGGGCCGCTCCAGCGCCTGCAGCGGCAGCCGCGGTTGGGGCGGGGGAGGCCGCCGCTGGGGACGTCGCAGCCGGTTCGGGGATGGCCGACGGGGCCGCAGGCGCAGGGCTGGCGGCAGGAAGCGCTTCCGCGGGCGCGGGGAACGGTGCCTGCGCCGGGGCTGGCGGTGTCGCGACAGCTGGGGCTGATGCCGGGGCTGGTGTCGGGGCTGGTGCCGGGGCTGGTGCCGGGGCTGGTGCCGGGGCTGGTGCCGGGGCTGGTGCCGGGGCTGGTGCCGGGGCTGGTGCCGGGGCTGGTGCCGGGGCTGGTGCCTGTGCGGGGTTTTCAGCTGGCGAGAGGCCCGGCGGTGTGATGGCGGGTACGATGGGTATTTCGGAGGCGGGGACCACGGGCGGTGCTGGGGCCGGGGCCAACTGGGGCGAAGGGACCGGAGTCACAGGGGCGGCCGGGGCCGGGGGAGCGGGAGCAGGTTGGAGAGCCTCGGGTACCGCCGGTCCCACGGAAACCGCTCCGGGGGTGGCGGGGGGCGTTGCGACGGCCACTTGGACTGATGCGGGTGCGGCCGCCGGAACCGGAACGGGCGCCGGAGCTGGTGCGGGCGTCGGAGCAGGCTCAGGCACCGGAGCTGGTGCCGGAGCGGGTGCCGGAGCTGGTTCAAGCGCCGGAGCTGGTGCCGGAGCTGGTGCCGGAGCTGGTGCCGGAGCTGGTGCCGGAGCTGGTGCCGGAGCTGGTGCCGGAGCTGGTGCCGGAGCTGGTGCCGGAGCTGGTGCCGGAGCTGGTGCCGGAGCTGGTGCCGGAGCTGGTGCCGGGGCGGGTGCCGGAGCTGGTGCCGGAGCGGGCGCTGGAGCTGGTGGTGCCGGAGCGGGCGCTGGAGCTGGTGGTGCCGGAGCGGGCGCTGGAGCTGGTGGTGCCGGAGCGGGCGCTGGAGCTGGTGGTGCCGGAGCGGGCGCTGGAGCTGGTTCAAGCGCCGGGGCGGGCGTGGGTGTGGGCGCTTGAGCAGGTTCGAGCGCTGAAGCTGGTGCCGGAGCCGGTTCAAGCGGAGCTGGTGCCGGAGCTGGTGCCGGAGCGGGTGCCGGAGCGGGTGCCGGAGCGGGTGCCGGAGCGGGTGCCGGAGCGGGTGCCGGAGCGGGTGCCGGAGCGGTGGCGGTGTGGATATTCATGAGGGGGGAAGGAGAGAACTCAAGGGCAAGGGGGGCCGGACTGGGGGAGTGAATATCTGTAAATGGCGCCGGAGTTGGGGGGATTGAATGAGGATCGGGTTGATGGGCGGGAGGGTGAACGGGGGCGGAAGAGGGGGCCCCGGCCAACGCTGCAAAACAACAATAATAGTCCCGGAAAAAAGTGACGCCAGCGAAGAGACAGACCATTCGTGGACGGATCTATGAGAAGATGAAAGAGAGTGGGAGGAGCTCGTGCAACAAGATGCAGACCTTCATCATCCCGCTTGAGGATGAAAAGAGTGCCACTTTTGACACCCAAACCATCCAGTGAATCGGTGTCATAATTTACCATGTTCCCACACAGGTTATCGGGGGTTTGAAAATACAAAAAATAACCATCAAGATTGGGAAGGCCGAACTTCTGGGCTATGCGGTCTTTCAACGTCCCCAGAATTTCTGAAGCGGGGAGAGAAACCGCTCTGAACGACTGAGAGTTGAATAGTCGTAATTTGATAAGGGTCATTTGGAAAACGGGCGAGAGCGCTGTCCGTTTCTCCCCAGGGGGTTGGGGCACCTGTCAAGCCTATCAACATGGCAACCACCAAGAAACGGAAGCCGCCACCCGATGGAGAAGCAACCAGGAAGCGGCAAACACCACAAGAATTCAGTTATGCCCAAGAGATCTCCAAAATGATGTTCACTTTCGGAGATGCAAAATATTCCGATCCACGGTCGTTGGTCCTAATGGAAACCGTGGTCCGACGACACCTCATCGAAATGTGTATTAATGCTGGTAGACTCTCACAACAACGAAACGGCACCACCAAATTCTCGGCCGAAGTCTGTCGTGCTGCGCGCATCTTCTCTTTTTGTTCATTCTTGAGATGACAGGATCTCGTTTTTCAAACACGCCACGACGTTGTTCGGATGAACAGGCTACAAGAGTACCTTGCCTGGCGGGAGTGCCGCAAGGAGGTCCAGAAGGCCGCCCAGAAGGCCGAGAAGGACGCCGACACGGGCGACGACGAGGACGGTCCGCAGCGCCCCCGATCGCGCGCCGCCCTCCCCCCGGCGGTCCCCGGATCCCCCTTCAGTTGCGCATGGTCACCCGGTGGTGGGGGCGGGTGGCGATCGCAGAGGACCTGCAGACGGTCACCCCGGGCATGGGCAAGGGCCGCAGCCACCCCCTGCCCGCCCCGCGGCACATGCCTGGGCGCAGCTTCGACCTGCTGCACACCCTGGCCACCGTCGGCCCAGCCGGCGCCGAGGGGTCTGCTGTCTCGCCTGGCCCTATTTGTGCCCCCCTCGCACCCCTGGCCCATGACCCATGGCTTGTCGGTCCCCGGTCCCCGCCTTCCTCCTTCCGGTCCTGCGGCCTGATTCCTCCACTCGGGCGGCTCCCAGGGAGGATTTTGACGAGGGCCTCGGCCCGGCCCCCAACGAGAATATGCAGGCCCCCTGCACCCGCCTGCCCCCGCCCCCATCGGCCACATCCCACTGCGGGCGATGGTACCTGGTGGGGGCTGCAGATGGCGGACATGATCACCAGGGCCATGACCCGCGAGGAGTACGCCGACTTCACCGAAGCCCGGCAGGCCTCCTTCAGCCACCTCAAGTCCAAGAAGTTCCGCGAGTGGCTCCAGGGCCCCGCCCTCGGCATCAAGGTCCCGCCCGGCCCCGCCCCCCATCCCTCGACCCTCCCCGTCCGCCCCGGGGGCTTGAGGTGGGCCCGAATGCGCGTGGGCTGAACGGTCTGGGGTGCGGTGGGGGATGGGCACGCCGCCGGGCCCTGGGCAGCAACTGACGGACGAGGTGACCGATGCCCTGAGCTACCTCGCGTGGGAGACGGTCGGCCTGGTCACCATCGCCGCCCTCAAGGTCCCATCCACAGACCACCTCGGCTCCCTCTTCGCCCACGCCCACGCCCACGCCCACGCCCACGCCCACGCCCACGCCCACGCCCACGCCCACGCCCACGCCCACGCCCACGCCCACGCCCACGCCCACGCCCACGCCCACGCCCACGCCCACGCCCACGCCCACGCCCACGCCCACGTATGCGCACCCACCCCGCGGCTGCTCTCCAAGGCCAACCGACCGAAAGAAGGGCGCGCCATCACTGCCGCTCGGGGGCTGCCTGCTGTGGGCGGGCGGGGGCAGGTGAAGGAGGAGATGGAGGGCCAGCCCCAGGGCGTGGCCGGCAAGGCCATGTGCCTCTCGGAGAACCTCTCCGCGGCCCGGGTGGCCCAGCTGGACGTCCCCCCGGCCCCCCTGGTGCCCGCGGCCCCGCCGGCGCCCCTCGAGCCGCCCTCATCCGAGCTGCCCCCCGCGCCCCTCGAGGGCCCCCCGGCGACGCCCCCCGCCATCCCCGACTCGGCTGCTCACCTCGCTGCCACGGCCCCCACGCCCCCGGCCACCGCCCGCTCGCTTGGTGCCGGTCAGGCCTCGGTCCCCCCCCACCAGTCGCTGGGACCACAGGGGCAGGGGCAGGGGCAGGGGCAGGGGCAGGGGCAGGGGCAGGGGACGCAGCACGGGGCGGTGAAGCTGCACGGGTCGACGCCCATCATGCCCGCCCACCTGATGGAGGCCCTCCGGCGGCTGGAGCGCTTCCAGGGAAGCCCCGTCGCCTGGACAGAGAACCCTCAGGGCGGCCCCCTGGGCACAGTCACCACAATGCGCTTCTGAGACCCGCCCTCCCTCACCCACACCCTCATGTCCCGAAAAGGCGGGCCGATGTTAAGTTATTGAGGGCTCTGTTTTGGGGGCGGCCAAAGGGACCAGCCCAGCATCCCGCACCCCAAGATCACCCGGAGAGTCGAACCTCGGGCACAGCGGCAGCCGGGGCTGTTTCTCGCTGGGCCGTCACGCGGACTCTCCTTGGGGTCCTTGGGCTCCGGGGTGCCAGCTGGAGGGTCTCCCCAGCCAACAGAAAACCAAAATACAAGCCGCTGCCGCTTACAGGTCAGTCTGGGCGGCCCGGGCGGGGTCAGGGGTCGGGTGCGTTTCGGGGGGCGGGGGCGGAGAGGCCGGCGGTTGCGAGAAGGGGTCCACATCGGGCCTCTCGGGTGGAATCTGGGCAAGTCCGGCGGCGCGCTTGGCAAGGAACTCCTGACGCTCCCTGAGGCGCTTCTCGCGCAGATCACGCGCGCGAGCTTGCTCTGTGTGCGCCCGAATGAGGGGAAATCGAGATCTGATATGAGCACAGACCCTCGGGAGTCTGGGGAGGACCTCAGCTGAGCACGGGGGAAACCAAGGCCACCAAAGCCACGAGAAGGAACAGAGACTTGAGTTGTGTCATCGACGCCGGGGGAGATCTCGCTCTTCCCTGATCATTTGTTGTTGGCTCTTCTCCCAAGAGTCTTGGTCAGGATGTCAACGAACTACGAGCGAGGTACGTACAAGACCCCGCTTTCCCGAATCGGCGGAGCGGCCGACTTTGGAGCCGATGACGAATATACGCTTTCCAGCCAAACTGCGGCCGCACATCTGACCCAAACCCCCGGAAAAAGTGGCACTGCCCGTTTGCGGGTTCTCCTTACGCGTTGGGCCAACAGTCTCCAGATCCTTCCCATGGTCGCTGATGCTGTCCTGGCGGTCGATGTCTGTCACCCCGGCCGCTCAATCGCTCTCGGTGCATCTCTGCCACAAAACCGTCGCGCGCATACACTCACGGGACATCTCTTGGTGGCCACCCCTCCTCCCCTGCTCCTCCCGCAGGACGGCCAATTCCTGGTGCGGCTGCTGGAGGGCCTCATGGGCCAGAAGATCGCCGGCACGCACTCGGTGTGCCGCACCCCGGCTGCGGTCCTGCGGAACAATGAGCTGGCCCTGACGGCCCTGCGAGGGTCGCCCCTGGTGAAAATGTCCAACCTGTGCACGGGCCCCGAGCTGCGGGCCACCCGGCCGCTGGCCGTCATGCGGGTCATCAGCGAGGTCGGCCCGCCCCTCCACCCCCCTCCCCCCCTTCCCCCCTCGTTGGCCCATGTCCCGCCCCGTCTTGGCACTGGCCCGAGATCGGCCATCATCCGGTGGCGGGTGGCGGGCGGGCGGCGGGCAGATGTTCCGGGTGTTCGCCTACAACCCGGCCCGGATGGAGGCCGCCTCGCTGGCGGGCTGGCTGAACGGCCTCATGGCCGCCTCGCCCCTGCGGGTCAGCCCCAACCAGCTCCCGCACGACCTCATGGACGGGTCCGCACTGCCCACCCGCCCCCACGCCCCGCTCCTCTGTGCCTGGGCTGTCCCTGGCTGCCTGTCCATGAGGGGGCTGTCCCTGGCTGCCTGTCCATGAGGGGGATGGCGAGGGTGGGGGAGGGGAGGCACGTCCCTGGCGGCCCGTCCGGACTCCGCTCATGGGGCCACTTGGGTGCGCCTCGGCAGGTACGGGCTGTGCTTCGTGGCGGGCCACTACTTCCCCAGCGAGCTGCTGCAGGCCCAGCCCGGCTCGCACGCGTACTTCTCCCTGCAGGCCATGGCCGCCGCCACGGCCATCCGGGCGCCCCTCCCCGAGGGCCAGCACGACCCCACGCGCACCGGTCCGCCGCCCCAGCCCCACGGCCCGCACACTCCCCACCCGGTCGCGGGGCCGCATAGAGAAGCTGAGCCAGCCGTCCCCCCCCCCCCCCCCCCCCCCCCCCCCGCCTTGGCCTGCCGCCCTTCTTGCTTAGCCTGCCGCCATTCCCGCCTGACCCGGGGCGCTGGGCGGTGTGGTCTGGGGCGCAGAGGAGGCCTGCCTCAACCGGCTGCGGCTGGCCTGCGCCGTCCTGCGGCCGTATGTACCCCTCTTCCTCGAGCCCCAGGTCCGCGCCCCACCCGCGGGGCCCTTGCCCGGCCCTCCATGCCCCCCCCCCCCCCCCCCCCCCCCCCCGGCCCCCCCGGATCGGCCGCAGCCACACCCTTTGTGGGTGCGTGGGGTGCGGGTGGTGCCCCTGCGGATGCTGCGGCAGGACTACCTGGCCTGGGCCGACAACGGGCCCTTCATCCTGGTCCAGCTGGCGGCCATCAGGCGCATCGTCGCCACCCGGGGTGCCGCCCCTGCCCCCGCTCTCGCCCCCGCTCTCGCCCCCGCCCCCGAGGCGGCCCTGTTGGCCCCCGAGGCGACGTCCGCTGGGTGGCGCCCACCCTCCTCGGGGCAGGCCGCTTGGAGCTGCTCGGGGGCCGACCTGCCCTCGTGCTCCCCGCCCCGGCGGCCCGCGAGCCGGCTGGCCTGCTCGCCCCCGGGCGGCCCCTCGCCCAGGGCGGCCCTCGCCCATCCGCGTCCGGCCGCCCCCGCCCCCCACCCGCATCCCGGCCCCGCCCAAGCTCATCGCCCCGCCCGGCACGGTCCGCCAACCCCTCCCCGCCCCCCGCCCCCCACTGCCCGACGAACCGCGCACCGTGGCCGGCTGAGCGATGGCTGCTCTCTGCTGCTGCTGCTGCTGGCCGCTGCTGCTGCTCTGCTTTGCGGGGTGCGCAGCCGTTGGCTCTGTCGCCCTCCCATGGGGGCCGGCTGGCCGGCTTGCCCGCTGGGGCCGGCGTGACGCCCCCCGAGGAGCCGCTGGGGCGCAGGGGCCGCCCGGCGCTCTACGACGAGGCCGAGGCCGAGCCGGCGGCCCCCGAGCAGCCCGACCCGGAGCCCGAGCCCGAGCCCGAGCTGGGCGGGGATGCGGCCGACGAGGCGCCGCCCAGCCTGCTCGCGAGCACGCCCAACATGGGCCGGTTCAGCTCGCGGCCGCCCGCCCAGCGGGCCCAGTGGGCGCGGCTGGAGGCCTCTCTGCAGTCGCGCAACCTGCCCGCCCCGGGGCTCGTCTACGCGCTGCACCAGCAGCGGGCCGAGGCCTACCCGCTGACGGGCATGGCCCAGACGGCTGCCCTCTTCGCGGGCCCCCTGCTGGCGCCCGGCTCGGAGCCGCCCCTGGCCAGCAGCGCACAGCTCGAGGCCGACGCCGACCCGCGGCTGCCGCTGACCTCCGCCAATGCCCCCGCCCCGAGCGCCCCGGCCGCCCTGCGGGCCGGCACCCCCCGCCTGGCCGGGACCTCCGCTTCCCCGCCCGCCCGCAGCGGCGGGTCGTCGCCGTCGCCCCCACCCCCACCCCCACCCCCCGCCCTCGGGGGCCCGGACGGCGCTGGTGGGGTCCATGCTGCGCAACGTCAGCGCCACCCTCGCCGCCGCCACGGCCGCCCGGGCCGGAGCCGCCAAGGGGGCGGCCCTGCGGTACCCGTCGCCCCCCCGGGCCCAGCAGGTGGCTGCCCTGGAGCGACGCCAGGAGGCCCAGTGGGCCGGCGCCACCCCGGCCCCAGCCACCGCCCTGCGGCCCGCCACGGCGGCCTCACTGGGCATCGTCCAGCAGCCCCCGCCCCGTGACCGGGCCGGCTGGGGGGCCGCCGCCTGCACGCCATCCCACGCGGCCGAGACCCCGCCCCAGCGGCCCGCCGCCGGGGGGCCACGCCGGACCACCCAGCAGCAGCAGCAGCAGCAGCAGCAGCAGGATGAGGAGGGGGAGCCCGATGCCTTCGCGGGGGCCGATGGGCTGCTGGAGGCCCTGGATGGGGATGCGGATGCGGATGCGGATGCGGATGCGGATGCGGATGCGGATGCGGATGCGGATGCGGATGCGGATGTGACCGGGGCGGAGGAGGCCGACCCTGCCACTTTGCTGCTGCTTGAGGAGCAGCGCGCCCTCGATGCGGCTGCCGCAGCGGGTCCCGGGGGCGCCCCGTTGGGGGGCGGTGGCGACGAGGGGGCCCGCGGGGCCGAGGAGGAGGCCGGCGAGGGCTTCGAGGGGCAGCCCCAGTCGGCCCGGCCCCCCGGTGCCCAACCGGGGCCCCCCGACCCGCCCGACGGGGGCCAGCCGCCCTCCTCGAGGCAGCCCGGGACGGGGCCTTTTTTTGAGGTGCGGGCTGAGGCCGGCGAACGCGTCGCGGCCTCTGCAGTGCCCGCTGCCCCCAACGCGCGCCCAGCCACCCCCTGGGCCGGGCCCCCTGCGGCCCCGGACGATGGCGGCCTGGCGGCCTCGGCTGGGGCCTCGGCTGGGGCCTCCTTCAGCACATCGGCGGCGCTCGGGCGCCACCTGGCCGCCTCGGCCTCGGGCACCGCGCCCTCCGAGGGGCCGCCCCGTCCGGACGGGCCGCTGAGCGAGGCGGGGGGCGACGCGTGGGCCGAGGAGGAGGCCCTGGCACCCGAGTGGGACTTCCCCCTGGAGGCCGAGGCCCCCGAGGTCGCCGCCATCAACCGCATCGTACGCCACTGGCTCGGTCCGGCTCGCCCCGCCCCGCCCCGCCCCAGCCCCGCCCCGCCCCGCCCCGCCCCCACATTCACCCCTCCACCCGCACCCGTGGCGCCGCGTCAGCTCACCCACGGTCCATGGCGCCCCTCACGTGCTGGCCTCGCCTCCCTTCGTGTCTCCCCTCACGTGCTGGCCTCGCCTCCCTTCGTGTCTCCCCTCACGTGCTGGCCTCACCTCCTCGGTTTGGTGGCCCCCTGCCGCCCAGCCGAGCGGGCGGGGCAGCCGAGCGGGCGGCACGTGTACCCGGCCGCCGCCTGTGGGCCTGCCGGTGCGGGCGGGTCGGGTGCGTCCGTGGGCCCCATCGCTACCCCGCTGGGCGGCGGCCCGGCCCCCACCGCATCCCGGGGCGCCTCGGGCTCCCCGCCCCCGCCATCCTGCTGGGCCGCCCCCACGCACACGCCCTCAGCAGCCGCAGCCGGCGGCGCGTCGGTGGGCGCGCCCCTCGGGCACGGCCGGGCCTGGGACGGGGACAGGGACAGGGACAGGGACAGGGACGGTTGCGCCGAGGGCGATGACGACGGCGATGACGACGGGCCGCCGGGCCGCCACGCAGACTGCTTCCTGTCCGCAGCCCCAGGCCCACCCGCACACAGCAGCACTCCCACCCCACCCGGTCACGCGGACTGCTTCCTGCCCGCGGCCATCTGCTGACACCACGGCCACACGGCCACACGGCCACACAGCCACACGGATCTCGCGGTCGTCCGTGGAGTTGGCGGCCCCACCGGTGGCTGCGTCCGCTCATCCTGTCCATCCTCCCTCCTCCCTCCGCCACCCCCTCCGGGAGCGCAGGCCCCCCGGGGCGGGCGCCTCTCTCCGCCGGTCGGCCGTCCAGGCGCGCTGCCTGATCCCCCTCCGCTCCCGCTCGGGTCGGCCCACGCACCCGCCCACACGCAGACCCCACATGCAGGCCCCACGCACACGCCCCCACCGCTCCGCCGCTGAGCTCCTCGCCCGGCCCGCCCACTCCCTCCCTCATCACCCCTCCACACCTCCACTCCACCTGTTGTGCATGATGAGCATGACATGATCATGATGGGCATGACATGATCATGATGGGCATGACATGATCATGATGGGCATGACCTGATCATGATGGGCATGACGTGGTTGCGGTTGCAGTGGATCCCGTGCCCCGGTCGGCGCTGGGGCCCTGGGAGCGCTCCCTCGGGCCCTCGGCACGGCGCCCCAGGGCGGGGGCCCCGCCCCCCGCCGAGCAGCCCTGGCAGCTGGCACCGAGCCCCGCAGCCATCGACGAGGACGAGACGTCCGCCAGCCCCCCTGGCCACCGCCATCGCCTTCCCCTGCCTCTTGCTCATCCGCACTTGGGCGGCTGTGTGGATGGGCGGCTGTGTGGATGGGCGGCCTCGGTTGTGTGGATGGGCGGCCTCGGCTGTGTGGATGGGCGGCTGTGTGGATGGGCGGCTGGGCGCAGGGCGGCCTCGGTTGGGGGGAGCGGGTCGAGCTACTCGGGGTCGCTGCTGGGGGCACGGCCGCCCCAGGCGCAGCCCCACATGGGCGACCCGGCCCTGGCCCGGGGCATCCTGGGGCCCCCCGAGGCCCTGCCGCCTACCCCCCTGCCCCCCGGGGCCGTCCCGGGCCGCCTGGTGCCCGGCCCGACTATCCCGGGGCCCCCCGGGTGCAGGGGCCCCAGTCCGGCCGACCTGCTGGTGGAGGAGCTCATCCGCGCCGCGGGCCGCCCACGCCCCGCCCCAGTCCCAGTCCTCGCCCCAGTCCCAGCCCCCGCCTCGGGTGCCGGCCCGCAGCCGCAGAGCCCGAACCCGAAGCAGCCGCGTGAGGAGCCGGGCGACGATCTCCTGCAGGCCGCCAGGCGCCTCATCGCCACGGCCGGTCCGCGCCCCCACTCATGGGCCACGGCCCTCATCCCCCACCGGCACGCCCTCCATGGGGGCCCCGGCCCCGGCTCCCATCATCGCGGCCTCCCTCGTCTTGTCGCTGGTGGGGCTGCTGGCTGTGGGGTGTGCAGGGGTCGTGCCTGCCGAGCAGGTGGGGCGGGCGCTGGGGGTGGGCCCGGCCACGGCGGCCCGGCTTGTGGCCATGGCGGCCGCGTGCCCCCCGCTGGCGCTGTCGGGCCCCATCGGGCCCCTCGACCTCGGCCCCGGGGCCGGGTCGGAGCCCTCGGGGAGCGGGGCCCCGCCCCCTGACTCGGTCCGCCGCCTCCACCCTGCCCCGCCTGCCCCGCCTGCCCCGCCTGCCTCGCCTGCCTCGCCTGCCTCGACTGCCTCGCCTGCCTCGCCTGCCTCGCCTGCCTCGACAACGGTTTCTGGGGCACGGGGCGGGGGCCTGGTTGCAGGCGTCACCCCTGGGGGCCCACGTGGGGGCGGTGGATGCCCTCTTCCGGCAGCCCCAGGCGTGTCTCTGGGTGGCCGACTACGGGGCCCTGCTGACCCTCTGCCGCATCCCCCGGGCGGTCCCCCTGGCCAAGGCCGCCCACGCGGGGATGCCCCTCGCCGTGGCCGGGTACCGCTGCGAGCTGGCCGTGCCAGGCCACCGCCCATCCATCCCACGCCCATCCCACGCCCATCCCACGCCCATCCCACGCCCATCCCGCCCATCCACGCCATCCCGCCGCCAGCCATACCGTCACCCCCGGTTAGGGCGTCCACGGCACCGGCACCCTGCCTGATGTGCTGCGCCTGGCCCAGCCCCGAGCCGGGCGCGGTGGCCGCCGTCCTGACGCCGAGGTCCGCCCCAGCCGATGACGGGACTCCCCGATGACCCCCTCAGCCCCCCCCCCCCCCCCCCCCCCCCCCCCCTCCCCCCCCTGGTGGTGCCTCCTCCTCCCTCCCTCCCTCCCTCCCTCCCTCCTCCCTCCCCCCCCCCTGCAACGAGTGTCCGTCCGCTGACGGCGGTTGGCCATGGGGCCGGGATGTGGGTTGGGTGGTTGGTGGTTGGGATGTGGTTGGTGGTTGGCGGTGGTGGGTTGGGGTTGGGGTTGGGGCGTGGCGGGCAGGGGCTGCTGGCCCTGGTTGCCAGCAACGGGTGGCGCCTCTACCCGGCCCTGCGCTACCGGGCCCTGGCCGGCGGGGCGGCGGGCGAGCTGGCCGAGCCGGTCTTCATCCTGTCGGGCCAGCCCCACCGGCGCCTCATCCACGCCCTCCGCCGGCCCCCGGATGCCCGCAGAGGCCGGCCCTGCACCCCGCCCCCTGGTCTGCGCCACCCCTGCCCCACGCCCCTGACGACCCGACGGGCGGCCCCTCTCCTCCTCCTCCTCCTCCTCCTCCTCTTCCTCTTCCTGTCCCGGGTGGCCAGCTCCTCACCGCCGCCCCGCGGTTTCTGGGCTGGACGAGCAGGCTGGGCGGGCCAGGACCCGGTGCCGCTGTCCTTCTGGATGGGCCCTCAGCAGGCTGCCTACTTGCGCCTCGTCCGCGCCGACCTCATGCGGGCGGGCGGGCCGCCCCTGGTGCGCCTCTTCGACCAGTGCACCCTCGCCCCCGGTCCGCCACTGCAACCCCCCCCCCCCCCCCCCACCACCACCACCAGCCGTTTCCCTCTTCTCGGCCCGGCTGACTCCTCCTCCTCCTCGGGTGGCGGCGGTGGTGGCGGTGGTGCCGGCGGGATGGGGGGCACCGCCAGGGCTGGGCTACCCGCGGCCCAACACGGTGCGCCCCGTGGTGACCATCCTCGGCCCGGCCGAGTGTCCGGCCCGACCCGCGGGCTCCGCCTCCTCCGACCCTGGCCGGCCGGGGCGGCCCTGGGCCCGGATCCCGGTGGCCGTGCGCTGGTCGGTGGACGGGCGCCCAGCCGCCGAGCGGCCGACCACGGTCCGGGTGGTGGCCCTGGCCGAGCGGGGGCTGCTGGACCCCCGAGATGATGAGGCGGCCCACCTGTAAGATTAGCATCCGCCCCGCCCGCACCTTCTCTTGTTCTCTTTCGGTGCCTCCTCCCTCTGCTTTTTTTCTTTTTTTGGTTTGATGGCGGCTCCCGGTCCGTCGAGTGCCTCTGGCATATAGGCGCCTTTCGCGCCCCCTCGGCCCTCGGCCCCCTCCCCCCTCACCCCATTTGATGCCAAAATTCCCTGCTGCGCGGCTTCTGTTGTTGTCTTGGGCTGGCAGAATGTTATACTGGACAGAAAGGTGAAGTCCAGGTGAAATGAAAACTCCAAGACAAGACTCGCCAAACCCGAATACGAATCGTGGTTGAACGATCACCATTCAAATTCCGAGCCTCCTTCTGATAGACGCCGAAAATAAACCTTTCGTGTTCGCCTCCTCAGATGAGCGGAAGGGCTCCCGGCCTTTCGGCTTCGGAAGGAGAGCTCAAGAGAATAAATTAAACGATGGTGCGGGGTGGCAGAGACGTTCGCGCCTTCCCCGTTATTTTTTCGAGAGAATGTCCGCCGAAGCGAAGCCCGTCGCCGAACCCGCCGCCGAGAAGCCCGAGGAGAAGAAGGAGGAGAGCGAGTCTGAGGATGACATGCCCGAGCTCGAGCCCTCTGCTCCCGGGGCCGCCCCCGCTTCCGGCGCTGCTCCCTCTGCCGCTGAGCTGAAGAAGAAGCAAAAGAAGGCTGAGAAGAAGGCTCGCAAGCTCGTTCAAAAGCTTGGCCTGAAGCCTATCACTGGCATCAACCGTGTCACCGTGAAGAACGAGAAGAACGTTTGTAGACACATTATTCTTCAAAGGAAGCTCACTCTCCCCCCCACGCCCCTCTTCTCTCACATCCACCCCGTTCCCCTTCTTGGAATCTCTTTGCACGGAAAACCTCCATTCTCGGTCACACTGTAGATCGTCTTCGCCTTCTCTCGCCCGGACGTCTACAAGGCTCCTGGCTCTGACACCTACATTATCTTCGGCGAGCCTAAGGTTGAGGACATTGGCGCCCGTGCTCAGGCTGCCGCCGCCGAGCAGTTCAAGATGCCCGATTTCTCTGCCCTCTCTCAGCCCGGCACTGAGGTTCCCAGCCTTGTCCCTGATGAAAAGAAGGAGGCCAAGGAGGAGAAGAAGGAGGCTGCCCCTGAGGCCCCTGTTGATGCCACCGGTCTCAACGAGGCTGATATTAACACTCTCATCAAGCAGCAGAACTGCTCTCGCGCTGATGCTGTCCGTGTTCTGCGTGAGAACGAAGGGGATCTCGTCAACGCCATCATGGTCTGTGTCTGTTTTTGTCATGCTTCACCTTGCCCATCCGTTCCTCTTTTCTCTAGGCCCTCCAAAAGTAAGCTTCCTTGCGCTCCACCATTGGCTGGCAGGTGTTCGTGCGTAAAACAATCGCTGCATTCCTCAGTCTCGGGCTCTGGGGAGTTGGAGTTGTCGAAGACTGGAGAGGAAGTGCTAGAGGGAGTGCTTTTATTAGGTGGCATCACTTCGCACGCTCGTGCCGGGGAATCCCCCCGCGCCGGTCGCACGCAGAGAGGCGCGATGAGGGAGAATTGCTCTCGGGTTCTTGGACCACAAATAAAAGGCTTCTCAAAGAAACAAGCACACCCCAAACGGGAAACATCATCTCTGACAAAAAAAATATAAATCGAGGGAGTGGGGCGCGGTTCGAGGGATGGGTGGAAGTGAGAGAGGGGAGAGGATAGAGCAAGCGGAGGCGTTTGGCCCGCCTTCACGGGCCGAGCACCGGCGCCCGACGAGGGACGAGGGCATCGGGCTGTTCGTTTAGTTGGGCAGGGCGGGCGTCACGACTGCGAGCAAGATCCCGCTGCTGATCGTGTCGCCAGCCTTGACGTTGATCGAGGAGACCGTGCCGTCGAAGGGGCTGGGAATCTGCAGGTCCATCTTCATGGCCGACAGGGCCAGCAGCTTCTCGCCCTTCTTGACGGCCTGCCCGGGCTGCGCGTAGACGGTCCCCACGACCCCTGCAGGCGGTCACCCGCCCAGATGAGGCACCCCCCAGATGAGGCACCCGCCCAGATGAGGCACCCGCCCAGATGAGGCACCCGCCCAGATGAGGCACCCGCCCAGATGAGGCACCCGCCCAGATGAGGCACCCGCCCAGATGAGGCACCCGCCCAGATGAGGCACCCGCCCAGATGAGGCACCCGCCCAGATGAGGCACCCGCCCAGATGAGGCACCCGCCCAGATGAGGCACCCGCCAGATCTGGAGCCCTGGGAGGACAGACCCGCCATGGGGCTGGCGACTTGGGACTTGTCGGCGGGGTTGGCCTTGACCCCGGCCGAGGCGGCCCCCTTGGGCTTGACAGTGAGCTTGACCGAGTGCTCCTTGCCGTTGAGGGCGATGACCAGGGTGCGCTCGTGCTCGTAGCTGGCGGGCCCCACCCGGACCAGCTCGAAGGTGACCTCCACCAGGCCCTCGCGGTTCTCGGGGCGCTCGCCCAGGGCCCGCATGGTCTCCGGGTCCAGCTCGGACCGGGGCACATGGACCGTGTACCGGTCGCCCACGGCCATGCCGTAGTAGAAGACCACGGTGGGCATCCAGGGGACGGCCATGCCGAACTTGGAGACGAAGGCCATGTAGTCGTCGAAGACCTTGGGGTACATGACCCGGCTGATGACGTCCAGGTCGGTGAAGGGCCGCGGGGGGCTGGGGAATTTGCGCTGCAGGTCGGCCATGATGGCCCCGAAGTCGACCGAGGCCAGCGCCGCGTTGGCCGACTGGCACTCGCCCTCGGGCAGCACCCGAGCCTTCAAGCGTTCCGGGAGGCCGTGGTGGGGGAAGCCAAGCTCGCCCTGCCAGGGCCACGAGAGCAGATTGGGGGAGGAGGGCCGACCGAGACGGGGAGGGGAAATGAGTAACACAACAGGAGACGTACGAGCCGGGCGCAGCACGGGCGCAGCACGGGCGCAGCACGGGCGCAGCACGGGCGCAGCACGGGCCGGGGGGGCAGTGATGGAGTTGGAGTCGTTCGGGGGGGGGGGGGGGGGGGGGGGGGGGGGGGAGGGGGGGGGGGGGGGGGGGGGATCGCGGACCCGGAAAAGCTGCTTGACCGATTCCGGGTAGGACACGGGGCGGGTGAAGACGTCTTCGCAGGTCATGTGCTTCGAGAGCAGGTACAGGGCCACTGCACCACCGCAGCCGGGCCGACAGGCGGAATGGGAGGGGCGGGGGGTCGTATGAGGATCAGAACGAGGGTTCGGTTGGGGAAGTGGTTGGGGTGCGGCATGGGCCCCCCCGCGGGTACGGACTATCGCCGACGCACTTGGAGGAGGGCGTCACCTTGATGACGTCGCCGAAGAGCCTGTTGACGTCCCGGTACATGTCGAGGACCTCGTCCCAGGTGCAGTTGATGCGCATGTCCTTCCACTGGGCGTACAGGTTGCTGAACTGGCCGCCGGGGATCTGGTTGTCGTAGACGCGGGCCGTGCCGGTCTTCATGTTGCCCTCGAAGGGCTCATAGAGAGCCCGCACGGTGGCCCAGTAGGAGGCCAGCGGCTCGACGGTGAGGTAGTCGATGGCCGGGTCGCGGGGCATGCCCTTCATGGCCGCCAGGAAGGCGTTCAGCGAGGGCTGCGAGGTGAGGTCGGCCATGGCCGAGATGGCCAGGTCGACGATCTCGCAGCCGTTGGCGGCCATGTTGATGACGGTCGTCAGGGCGGCCGACGAGGTGTTGTGGGTGTGGAAGTGGATGGGCAGCTGGGGGGCGGCCTCCCGCAGGGCCGCCATCAGGGGAGCCGCCATTTGGGGCTTCACCAAGCCCGCCATATCCTGGGTGTGGCCGGGAGGGCAGTGGTGGCGGTGAAGGGGTGGGGGGCGGTGGGCGGGTTGAGTCCGATCACTCGCACGGCCCCGTCCCCGTGGAGGGCACGGCTGTGGGAGCGGGCAGACCTTGATAGCCAGGATGTGTGCCCCCATGCCGGCGATGGCCCGGGCGAGGCCGCGGTAGTAATCCAGCGTGTAGATGTGCTCGTTGGGGTCGAGGAAGTCCCCGCTGAAGCAGATGCACACCTCGGCCACCTTGCCGGCATCCTTGACGGCCTCCAGGGAGACCCGCATCGAGTTGAGGTCGTTGAAGCAGTCGAAGATGCGGAAGATATCGATCCCCGACCGGGCGGCCAACAGGACGCACTCACGGACGGCGTTGTTGGGGTAGTTGCTGTACCCGACGGCGTTGCTGCCACGGAGCAGCATCTGGAAGCAGACGTTGGGGATTCTGGGGACACGCACCACCCGAGGGGCGCAGAGGGAGCGCAATGGCCATGAGACACAAACATGACCTCAAGGACGTCCCTCAAGGACATCCGACAACCCCTCAAGGAAATTGTGCGCGGTGCCCCCTCCCTCCCTCCCCCGTGGGCAGAGAATCCACCCCATACCCGGAAAAAGGGGCAGACTTCTGGCGGAGGAGGCGGAGACGCTCCCAGGGGTCCTCGTTCAGGAAGCGGTAGGCGACGTCGAAGGTGGCGCCGCCCCACATCTCGAGCGAGAAGGCGTCGTGGAGGATGCGGCTGGTGGCGTCGGCGCACTGGAGCATGTCCACCGTCCGGACGCGGGTGGCCAGCAAGGACTGGTGGGCGTCCCGAAGGGTGGTGTCGGTGACCAGGACGCGCGCGTCGCGGTTCTCCAGGAGCCACTGACGAAGGCCGTCGGGCCCGCGGGCGTCGAGGATCGACTTGGCGTTGGGCCGGGTGGGCATGGGCTCGTGGGCGGCGCGGAGGGGCTGATAGGCGGCCTGCACAACCGGGACGTGGCCCTTGAAGACGGCGTGGGGGGCGTTGACGACCCGGTCGGCCAGGTAGCGCACCAGGAGCGAGTCGAACTTCTCCGGCTTGGCGGGGGACTTGGCCGGGACCGGCCCGGCGGCCCGGCGGGCGGCGGCGAGCTGCTCCATCTGCTCGGGGGTGAAGACATCCCACTGGCCGATGGCGGCGAACTTGTGGCAGCGCTGGCCAACGAGCTGCTCCTGGCTCAGGCCGCGGAGCTCGTTGAGGGAACCCGCCACGAAGGCCTCGATGCCCTGGGCGCAGTAGGCGAACTGGCGGTAGCTCTCCATGGGCACCCCCGTCGCGGGGTCGCACGCCTCGGCGATGATGCTGTCGATCATGCCCAGCGACTTGAGCTGGTGGGCGTACTCGTGCTGCTGCTCGCAGAGGGCCAGTGCGTCCTGCATGAACTGCTTGGCCTTGTGGGCGTCGTCCTTGTAGCGGCCCAGGATGGAGGCACAGCCCTCAGGGGTGATGACGGCGTAGTAGGCGTTCTCGCACATGCCCACCCGGTTGCCCATGGCCAGGCCCAGGGCCCCGCCGGACCCGCCCTCGCCGATGACGATGGACACGATGGGGACCTTGAGGCCGGCCATCAGTTCCAGGTTGGAGCTGATCGCCTCCGACTGGCCGTCCCGCTCGGCCTCGAAGGACGGCTCGGCGCCGGGCGTATCGATGAGGGTCACGACGGGAATCTGGAGCCGCTCTGCCAGCCGCATCAGACGGTGGGCCTGCAGACGAGACCATCACAAGAAGAGACAGGGCGGATCAGTTTTCGGCCCGCGAGCGGAGAATCCCCCCCGCAACGCTGCTGCCGCCGCCGGCTGGACCCGGACAACGGACCAGACGATAGCCGTGAGGGGTGGCCATCCCGTAGCCGGTGGCAGCGAAGTCGTCTTCGGTGTGGCCCTTGAAGGTGCCGATGACCATCACGGGGTGCCCCTGGAAGGTGGCCAGACCGCCGTGGATGCAGGCGTCCGTGCCGATGCGGCCGTCGCCGCGGAGGTCGACGTAGCTCGGGAAGAGGCGGCCAATGATGTCCTGCGCCTGGTACCTGTCCAGCCGACGGGCATGCCGGAAATCGCGGCGCTGAGCAGCGATGATGGCGGCCGGAGAGTCCGCGTGGGGAGGGACGGGCGATGCGGCGGCGGGTGTGGCAGCAGGTGTGGCAGCGGAGGTCTCGCTGGGGGCCGGAGAAGCCTCGGGAAGCGGAGAGGGCGAGGGAGAGGGGGCCGGGAAGGTCGTCGGGAAGGGAACGGGGGCGGGGATCGTGAAGGGACCACTCGCAGGCACGGGCGGGCACACAACCATCAGGATCTTCTCCACCAGAGGAAGGACGTCACCTGGGAACGAAGGCAAAATAGGGCCAATCATCGGCAACGAAAATCGGCCAAACCTTCCGTGGGAACGACAATGTCCAGCTGCCCGTGGTCCTGCACGAAAGGGGCAGTCTGGAACCCGGCAGGGCAGGCTTTATCATAGGCAGCCTGCTTCTGGTTAAAAATGGTATTCAAGATCACCTGAGGACCAGCAAAGCCAATTCGTGCATTCCTAGATTGAAGTCAGGGGGTCAGAGAACACCGGGAAAGCCTCGCGGACTTGATGCCAATGCGAATGTCACCCTGCATGGCATACGAGGCACTCACACCGCCATAAGTCGGTTCCTGAAGGACCGAAATGTAGGGAAGATGTGTGGCGTGGTGCATGTGGACGGCACATGACACCTTGGCCATCTGAGCAAGTGACATCGTGCCCTCTAAATGTGGCAGGGGGGTCGGCAAAAACCGAGAACGAAAAGAAACCATTGCCAAAACTGGAGGAAACACGATGCCAAACCTTGCATCCGGGCACCACCGCTTCGGTTCTCGACAACAACAGGAAGATGATGTTCAGTGGCGTACTCGAAACCGAGGTACAACTTGTGCCCCTCGGCGCAACCAAGTGAACCGCCAAAAATGCTGAAGTCGTGCAGCATCCAGACGACATCGCAGCCCTGTTGTTCCAGAAACGAAGAAAAAGGGATGAAAGCAAAATGAGGGCATCGAAAGGTCTGTGGACGAACATTGCTTAGCTTGCGAAGAGAAACGTCAATGGCGCACAGCTTGCCAGTCTTCATCCGGTTGCGGTCCAGCTGTTCGCGATAATAGTCGCCGGCAAATTGAAAATGGAGAAAATCTTTGGAGGCAATATTACCAAAGAGAGGTGTGCTTGTTGCCATCGCGTGGGGAGGGAGATAATCTGAAGAAGCCTGTTGAGCACAAAAGGAAAAATTTTCCCTCAGTAGCCAGGGGACCTTCGACTGATTTTCGCCACGCTTTTCGAACGCCGAATTCGCGTCTCGGGCCGGGAATTGAGCTTGATCATCAAACGCACAGATTTCATTCAAAACGCACCTATACCTCAGACAGACACTGCATAGGTCATCAACAGAGGGAATGATCACCATATGGGTGTGGACAATCGGTTGGAGTGGGATCGCAAAGGGGTTTCCGGCTTGAAATGTTACTACAGCGGGAACAACACTTTTGTTAGAACACTTCCACTTACTGCAAAAAAGAGAAGCAAGCGGGAAGTGAACCGGCGCCAACTCCCGGCAGCCCCCTCTTCTTGTGCAAACCGGGGGGAAGGGAATAACGAATCTACATGAAAAGAACGGAAAAACAAAAGGGTCACTAACCGCAAGGAGCCCTCCTGCCACGGGAACGGGCAACGAGTCGAGAAGAAGGACGAAAGAGCGAGAGAAATGAGGGAGTTCTGTGCTGACGGCTGACCTGCAGGAAGGCGGACCTCAGAGTGACCAGGGTACAGACTCGACTTCGGCCGCACCGGCGAGGGATAACCAACAAAAGCCTCGGGACCGAAGTGATGATCCCACAGGGGGGCCCTGAAATAGGGCGAATCGGGCGCAGGCCTTCCTACCTTCCCCTTCCCCCTTCCCCTCTTCTTCCCTTCCCTCTTCCGACACTTTTTGCCGTCGCACCACTCCAACCACTGCGGGGGAGCGCTCTTGATTTATTTGTGCTCCCTGTCCTAACACTCCTTGTCGCGTTCCTATGCTCACCGGGCTCGAGAGGATCTTCGATTTTTCAAACGATGAACTCGAAGAGGAATTAGAACGGCTGGAGTTCCTCTCAAAAGCCCGGGACGTCACTTTGAATCAACAGCTGTCTGTACTCTCGGTTTCGGATTGTTTTATTTTTGGAGGGACTTCGATAGACTGAGCCGTGCTTTGTTCCTTGTCTCTCGAGAGCTCGAAGAAAGAAAAGTCGGCATGCAGCTTGGCGACGACATTGCCCTTCTGCAACGGGGCCTGCAGTTCGCCGTCCCTGTGGTTCCGCCGGTTCCACAACGAGAAGACCCACCGGCACGAACTCAACCCCAGCCCCTGACTGGGCCGCCGTCCCCTGCGACTTTCCCGGGGACGCCACGCACTCACCCCCCAGCCCACCCGCCGCCTTCAAACGCCCGGACCCGACAGAGCAGCGAAATCCGCACCCGGACGCGTGCCCTGCAGAAGCTACTCGCGCAAAGCATCCGGGGGGACGCCGACGACGCCGAGGTACCGGAGGATCCGCCCGCCGCGGCCCACCCTCAGCCCGAGACGCCCGTCCAGTTCCTCGGCCGGGTGGCGGTGCCCTTCCAGCCGGTCCCTCCCACGTCAGGCCCTGCCCCGGGGGGCTTCCCGGGGCCCCGGAGGTGTGCCGGCCCCCCACAGGCTCAGGGACACAATGCACGGCTGCCCTCGGGGCTCCGGTTGCCCTCGGTCCCCCTGAAGCCGCCGCCCGCTGCGGGTGGGCGCCCGGGATCATCCCGATCGCCCCGCGGGTCGCTCTCAGGCCCCCCGTCGGCCATCTCGGTGCCTCCACTGGGCGAGGCCGCTACCCACGCGCACGCGGCAGCCGCTCGGCGCTCCACAAGGCCTGGGCGCCCCTCGCCCCGTTCCGCCTCGACGCCTCACTCGGCCGCCCCGCGGCAGGGCCGTGGTGGCCGTGGGACGGCAAATTCCTCCGGGGGCAAGGTCGGCCCAACGCCGAGCCGCGGCCCTGCGGCTGCGGCCCCCTCCGAGGGCCCAGCGGGTCGGCATCGCCCCCGGGCCGCCCCCGCCATGCCGAAGCCGGACCACCGGGCCGCCCGGCCCAGGCCCCAGTCGGCGCAGGCCGCCGTATCCCATCAGGCCGTCGCCCAGGATGGTGCCGGCCGGGGGCAGGGCCAAGGCATGGGGCCCAGCGCCGCCGGACCTCCCAGCGGATCGGAGGCGGAGGTCGGACCCAAGGGACCCAAGGCCGACCTCCCCCCAGCCACATCAGCTCCTCTGCCCCCCGCGGGCCCTGCCCCTTCGGCCTCCGGGGTCGCTTCCAATGCCGCTCCAGCCGTCCCCCCGGCCGTCCCCCCGGCCGCCCTCACAGCCACCCTCACAGCCGCCCTCACAGCCGCCCCCCCGGCCGTACTCCCAGACGTCCCCGTCCTCACTGCCCCACCGGCAGCCTGTGGCCAGGAGGAGGAGGAGGAGGAGGAGGAGGAGGAGGAGGAAGTGGCGGAGGCCGAGGGGCGCTACCCCGAGTCGGCCCCACCAGAGCAGGCATCCTCCCCATTGCAACCCCCGGTCCCGGCCCCCAAAGCTCCCTCGGAACCTCCCACCCACCCGACCACCCATGGCGCGTCATCGCCTGGGTCCGCTGCCCCTCCGCCCGGCGCCCCGGTCGCTCCCTTGCCCGAGGTGGCCACCGCCCGCTGTTGCAACGGGGCTGTTGGGCCCGACCGGCCCGGCCCGGCCCCCATCGCCGTCGTGCCCGCGGCCCCCCCGGGCGGCCCCCCCGGACCGGCCCAACACCCGCCACCGCCCCCAGGGGCGGAAGGGTCCGAGGGGGCAGGGACAGCCGCACGGGCCGCGGCAGCGATCGCCGCCTCAGCCGTGCCAGCTCCGGTGACCCCGCCCTCGCCGCCACCCCCTCGGGCCGCCCCGGAGACGCCGGCCCTCCGACGGGCAGCCCAGCCCCAATCGCCCTCGGCCGCCCCATCGGACCTTCGGCCCATGCCCGGCCCCTGCCCGGCGGGTGCGGGTGGGCCGGCTGGAGGCGCGTCCCCCCGAGCCGCCCCCGAGGGCGGAGAGGACGATGCGCCCATCCTGGGGTACTCGCCGCCCTCCAGCCCGCCGCCCCCCTCGCGCTTCCTCTGGGCCGCCGCCTCGCTGCCCGCCCTCGCCACGCCCCCCGCCACGCCGCCACGCCCCGGCTGCGCCCCGGCACCCTCGTCGCCCAGGCCCCGCCCCGCCCCTCCGACCGCCTCGTCGCACCCCCCCAGCCCCGCCGCCCGTGGGGCCGTCGCCTCGGCAGGGCCCCCAACTCCCAGCAGGCGCCCCGACGCAACGCCAGGGCCGCGCGGGTTGGCCAGGGTGCCGTCCCCCGCGCCCGGTGTCCCCGCCCTCGCCGCGGCCAAGCGGAGCGCCGCGCCCCCGATGCGGCCGCAGCCCCGGGCGCCGGCCCTGGTGCGGACGGTGGCCGACCTCTTCGCGGCCCCCCAGCCGCCCCCCGAGGGCGGCCCCCAGGGCCCCGAGCAGGCCGGGTCGTCGGCCCCCGCGCCCGGCAGGGTCGCCCGCTGGGAGCTTGGCGGGCCCCTCGTGGCTGCCCTCCAGGTCACACACACACCCCGCAGGCTGTGGGGCGGCCCACATATGTGGAGCTCGGACCATTCTTGCTCCAACTTGGGGAATTCCCGCCTCGTTGGGGCGGCTCGGTGGGGGGTTGGGGTGGTGGGGGGACGGGGGCCGGTCGCAGGGGGAGCTGCTGGCTCAGCAGGCGGTCATCGGCTTCCTCGCCGACCAGCTGGCGGCCCGCTACGGGAAGGCCCCCGGGCGGGCGGAGGGCCCCGAGGTGCGCGTCTTCCGGATCGCCGAGGGCAAGGGCGACCTCAGGCCCGCCGCCCAGGCCGCCTTCGATCACCTCACCGCATCCGGTCCGCCCCCCCATCGCCACCATTTTCGCCGGGGCCTGGCGGGCCTGCAAGCCCCAGCCGGTTGGGTTCCGCCCCGCCGCTGATCGGCTCTTCCGCCTCTGCCCCTGGGCTGCCTGCGGGGTGGGCTGGGGCGCAGGGCGGGGCCCCTGGGTGGAGGTGCCGGCCTCTGTGGGGCCGGGCGGGTGGGACGTGCTGTGGAGCTGGTCCCGGCCGCCCGTGGGGCTCCACTCGCTGCTCTTCTGGCAGCGCATCAACCACTTCCCCGCATCCCGCGAGCTCACCCGCAAGGACCTCCTCGTCCGCCCCCCCCCCCCCCCCCCCCCCCCCCCCCACCCCTGCTCCGGCCCCTGCCCCTGCCCCTGCCCCTGCCCCCTGCCCCTGCCCCTGCCCCTGCCCCCTGCCCCTGCCCCTGCCCCTGCCCCCTGCCCCTGCCCCTGCCCCTGCCCCTGCCCCTGCCCCCTGCCCCTGCCCCTGCCCCTGCCCCCTGCCCCCTGCCCCTGCCCCCTGCCCCCTGCCCCTGCCCCCTGCCCCTGCCCCTGCCCCTGCCCCTGCCCCCTGCCCCTGCCCCTGCCCCCTGCCCCCACTGGATGCGTTGGGCCGCTGGCGGGTGCATTGGACTGACGGCGCGAGTGGTGTGTGCGCGCGTGCGGGTGGTGGCGGGCGGTGGCGGGCTGCGTGAGGTCAGAAGAAGAACCTGGCCCGGTACTACCTGGCCCACCCCAGGTGCGCCCCTTCACCCCGAGACCTACATCCTGCCCTTCGAGTACGCCCAGTTCCTGCACGCCTTCTACTCGGTCCGCACGCAGACACACACCACCCCGCCACCCCGTCACTATTGGGCACTACCCGCACCCCGCCACCCCGCCACCCCGCCACCCCGCCCCGCCACCCCGCCCCGCCCTGCCTGGGCACTACCCGCACCCCACCACCCATTGGTCTGCAGGCCCACGAGAAGGGGGCGCGCGGCTTCGAGAACCTCTGGATCTACAAGCCGGCCGGCCTCTCCAGGTCCCCGCCCCCTGCCATCGCCCTGCCCCGCCTTCCCCGCCCCGCTCCGCCGCCTCACCGAGGCATTCGCTCTGCGATCTCGCCCCGTGGGCTGCAGGGGCCGCGGCATCCGGCTTGTACACGACCCCGAGAGCGTCTTCTACGGCGACAACGCCGTCGTCCAGCGGTCCGCCTCCTCCATTCCCCTCCCGCCCGCCCTCCTCTCCCCGCCCCGCCCACCTGCCTGCCTGCCTGCCTGCCGTCAGCCTGGGAGGGAGGGAGGGCGTGGTGACCCCGGGCCGTGGTGACCCCGGGCCGCGGTGACCCCGGCGGGGCGTGGGGTGCCGCGTGTGGGGCCGCAGCTACATCGGAGACCCGCTGCTGGTGCGGGGCTACAAGTTCGACCTGCGGCTGTACGTGCTGGTGACGGCCCTGCAGCCTGGCCCGGAGGCCTTCCTCTACCGAGAGGGCTTCGCCCGGCTGTCCACCCACCGGTACACACGCTCGGTCGACGGGACGGCCGACGTGCTCATGCACCTGACCAACTACGCCCTCCAGAAGCAGGCCGCCCCGGCCCCGGACCGGGCCACATTCCCCAGGAGGACCTCACGGACCCCACCGGCGAGGTCCGCCCCCACACACACACACAACCCCACCCACCACCGGCCACCTGCATACATGCATATAGACGCGGGCCCTCAACCTCGCTGCCCACCCACCCGCACACCACCCACCCACCGCCTGCGTGGGACTGCAGGGGCGCAGCAAGATCACCCTGGCCCACTTCCGGACGCTGCTCGAGCGGGGCGCGGTCTTCCCCGCCTCGCAACTCCCCCTCGCCGAGCCAGGCCAGGGCCAGGGCCAGGGCCAGGGCCAAAGAGCCGCAGTTCAGTGGGGCCCCCTCTGGGCGAACATCCGGGCCCTGGTGCAGCGCTCCCTGGCCGCCATCCGACCCGCCATCCCATCCCCGGTCCGCGGGCGGCTTGTTCTTAAGACGTCTCCGGGCCCTCCGGACCGGTTCCTCACCGCCTCGCCGTTTTGCCCCCCTACGCCCCCCGCGCCCCCCTTCGGGACCGCCTCACCCGGCTATCCTCCTCTGCCCCCTGCTCGCCCCTCCCCCCACGAGCAGCGGCAGTGCTTCGAGCTCTTCGGGTACGACGTGCTCATCGACGGTGACCTGCGCCCCTGGCTGCTCGAGGTCAACGCCAGCCCCTCCATGGCCATGGTCCGTGCCCTGCCCTGCCCTGCCCTGCCCTGCCCTGCCCTGCCCTGCCCTGCCCTGCCCTGCCCTGCCCTGCCCTGCCCTGCCCTGCCCTGCCCTGCCCTGCCCTGCCCTGCCCTGCCCTGTCCTGTCCTGTCCTGTCCTGTCCTGTCCGCGGCCATCGCCCAGCTTCCCCATCCACCATCATCCGCCACTCACCCGGCGCCGCCTCCGACCTCGACGCCCCCCACCCGGTGGGCCCAGGAGACGGAGCTGGACGGGCACGTGAAGATCCCGCTGATTGCCGACACGGTGGCCCTGGTCGACCCGCTGCCCTGCAATCGGCCCCTGTTGGTGACCCTGCTCCAAGAGTATCTCGCCCAGAAGTCCTCACTCGCCGCTGCAATCAACAACAACACACGCCGAGGTCCGTTGGGTCTTCTCTCGGCGATCCTATCTGCACCACCATTTTCAATAGACCTCAATCGAACCGTTTTTGAGGTGCTTTATGGCAGGGTTCCTCGCACCCCCGGCTCCTCGGTTCCCACACTGGGCAACTATGAGCCTCTCTGGGCCCCCACGACTTGACAGGCCGTCTGCTTGTGTTCAACCCACCACGGCCAATCAGACCCTTTCTTCCTCTTTTCTGGACGTTGGGTCTGCGGCAGCATTTGGCCTTTTATTGATCCGGTTTGTTCTTACCATCAGATGTCTCTTTGTGACCTTCGAATTCACTTGCGTGATAACAACCATCAAATGACGGTGGCTTGGCATGACTTTTTTGACGGAATTGCCAATGTACAAATTTCAGAAGGCGATATTTTCGGCGCTGGATGCGCAGCTGACGCCATTCTTTCTCCCGCCAATTCCTTTGGCTTTATGGACGGCGGGATCGACATGGTTTTTTCCGTTCCTGGCCTCTTTCACTGTTCTGACCGTTTTTTCAGGCATACAGTCGGCACTTTGGCTGGCAGCTCCAGCACCGTCTTCAACGTCAAATTCGTGCTGAGCCCCATTTCGGCGAACTCCATGTGGGCCAAGCTCTCATCATTCCTGCCTATCCTCAGGGTGTTGTCCGTCACTGTCGTGGAAACCCTGCCTCCACGATACGTTTGCCGCTCCCGTAGGAGGATATGGCCTATCTGCAAACCCAGACTCCTCCGTGGCCGCTGCCCGAGGCCCCCCATGACGAGTCCATCCGGTGGCTGGTCTCGGCCCCGACCATGCGCATCCCCGGTCCGCGGTGGCGCCGATCGGCGCCGGCACACTCACGTCGTCGGTGGTTTGGCGGGCTGTGCGACGCGGCCCAGAGCGGATCCCCAAGACCTGCAACGCCTATGTGGCCTTTCGGGCGGCCCTGGTGGCCATCCGGCTGCACAACCAGCGGGCCCTCGCCGGGGGCCGGCCCCAGGATGTCATCCGGAGTCTGATCACATGCGGCCTGGGCACTGCGGTCCGGCAGCAGATTCCACGCGTCCTTCCTGCTGCTGCTCCTTCCTGCTGCTGCTCTACCCTGCTGCTGCTCTACCCTGCTTGCTCCCACCTTACCCCCGCTCCGATCTCACCGCGGGCTCCCCCAACAGGTGGGTCAGATGCCTTTCCGGCTGGCCTCCTACCAGATGCGCAAGGTCTGTGCCGTCGTTGCCGGCCCTAACCGAACTCGCACTCCTGTCCCTGCCAGGCGTACGACAGCGTGGTGCTGAACGAGGGCGTGGCCTGCTTCCCGGGGCACCTGGGCGACGCCATCGTCGAGCACACGGTCATGCTGGGCGAGACCGTGCAGCGGTACCAGCCCGATGGCACATCGGAGCCCTTCAGCGCACTCGGAGTCTGCCTCTCTCTCTCTCTCTCTCTCCCCCCCCCCCCCCCCCCCCGACACGTCCATCGCTGACACGCCCCTTTGGGGCCGGTTCTGGTTGCTGGGGGCAGGACGAGGACTCGGGCATCCCCCTGGAGAAGAGCCCCCCTCCCCCCGACGATCCCCAGTACCAGCACTTCCTCGAGTCCGCACCGCGAGCCCCTCCTACCTGCCCCTCCTCCCCCGCCCTCTTCCCCCCGCCCCTCCCGCTCTCCTCCCCGCCCTCCCGCTCTCCTCCCCGCCCTCCCCCTGCGACAGGCCCATCAGGCCCATGGTCTCTGTCCCCCCGGCAGGTTGGCGCGGAGGCAGCGGGAGCAGCTGCACCAGTTGGCTCAGCAGCGCCGCCAGCAGGCCGCCCGCGAGCGAGGGCCAGGCCACCGTGGGCGCCCCACCCAGGCCCCCCCCCCCCCACCACCACCGACTCCATCGGCCATCGGGCCCCGTCCATTGCGGAGAAGAAGACAAAGAGAAGCACACGAAGGCCAGAAGAATGAAGCCGAAGAGGAATGGACATTGGGATGCGGCCATTGGCGGGGGGGGGCGGGGGATGAGGAGACTTCGAGGCCCGAAGGCCTGACGTCCAGGCGGAGTACGCCGGGGCCCGATCCAGTCAGGCGCCCGGTGCAGAGCCGACTCGCACGTGGATGGGAAGGGAGGAGGGAGGGAGGGAGGGACAGGAGGCGGGGCCTTAGCGCCTCGTCTGGCTCTTGACCAGCCCCGGCTGTGGGGATGTCCGAGCTGCACGTCCCCACGGCCCACCCGCCCAGCGCCAGCCCAAACCACCACCACCAGTCAGCAAGTCAGCACCACCAGTCAGCGCCACCATCCCAGCGCCACCAGCCAGCAAGTCACCGCCACCAGTCGGCACCACCACGTAGCAAGCAGGACGACAAACCAAAGGGCGGTGTGGCATGGCGTGCGGCGGGGGGGGGGGGGGGGGGGGGACCTTGGCGGGAGGGCGCGACGGGCGGTTCGAGGAGGCCCCCCGCGGCCGAGCGGCGGAGGGAGCCCCCGCTGGGCGAGGGCCGCATGCCGGCCGTGGGAGGCCGTGAGGGCCGCTCCGAGGAAGGCCGCTCCACGGGCCCCGAGCCGGCCGAGGGCGGCGAGCCACTGCGGACCGCGGGGCCCGAGGCCGCCCCGGGCGGCGGGGGCGAGTAGCTGAAGTAGACGTTGGGCAGCGAGGTCCTGCACCACCAGAACCACAGCCGCCGCCCGTCAGCCACCACCCGGTCAGTCATGAGTTGATGCGTGGCGTGGGCGTGGGATGGGCGTGGGATGGGCGTGGGATGGGCGTGGGATGGGCGTGGGATGGGCGTTGGGATGGGCGTGGGATGGGCGTGGGATGGGCGTGGAATGAGCCTTGGGTGTGCAAGGTGTGGGCGTGGCGGGGGCGGACGATGACTCCATGAAGCTGTCGGATGCGTCCTCGTCGAGGGCCTGCTTGAGGCGGGCCTCGAGGGGGTTCTCCCGCGGGTGGGCCGGCAGCGGCTGCTGGTCGACGCTGCTCCCGGGCAGGTCCAGCCCCATCGTCACCAGCGGCGCCCCGGCCCCCTCCTGCCCCACACACCCACACGGTGGCCCCGGCGACCCCGCACCGGTTGGTTGAGTTGAGCGCCCGCATGGCTCCCCTTCCCACCTCCCCCCTCCGGCCCCGAGGCAATCATGGTGCAGACCCTCCGCACGGGCCGCGGGGTCGTGCCCGCCAGGCCGGGCCGACTGCACGGCCCCGCCCCAATCCACGCCCCAATCCCCGCCCCAATCCCCGCCCCCCCGCCACAGTGAGCGCTGTGAGCCCATGTCGCCTTGGCGGATCTCTGCTCCATCCCGGAGCCCCTCGGGCCGGGGCGGCCGCGGTGCGGGTTGGGGTGACGTGCGGGTTGGGGTGACGTGCGGGTTGGGGTTACGTGCGGGTTGGGGTGACGTGCGGGTTGGGGTGACGTGCGGGTTGGGGTTACTGACATGCGGGTTGGGGTTACTGACGTGCGGGTTGGGGTGACGTGCGGGTTTGCCATGGCTTGGGGTGGGGCTGTGCGGGCGGACGGGATGTTGTTGCCGGCCAGGTCGAGGCGGCCCAGGGCCCAGTCCTCGTTGTCCTCGTCCCACTGGGCCCGGGCCCGGATCTTGGCGGCCTCCCGGTCGGGGATGAAGTTGCCGATCAGCAGCTGGGACAGCTTGGCCTGGCTTTGCAGCTGCCCAGACCAACCGGGCCCCCGGGCCCCCGGGGGAGGGATGGTCAGCCCGAGGCACAGAGGAAACAGAGGCAACCCAGACCCGGGGGGTGCACGGGCCTCCTTGATGGTGTCGAGCATCTCCTGGCGCTCGGTCTCCCACTCGGTCTGCAGGTTCTCGTTCTCGGCGGCCAGGGCGCGCTTCTCCTCCTCCAGCCGCTTGCACTGCTCCCACAGCTGCCCCCGCCGCCCGGCAGCCCCGCCCCACCGACGGCCACGCCCCACCCGCCCCACAGGCAAACCCCGCAAATCAGGAGGGGAGGCGAGGCGAGGAGGGGAGGGGAGGCCAGGAGGGGAGGCAGCCAGGCGGCCCGAGGGGGAGATGGGACGGGATGGGACGAGGACGGGGCGGGGGCAGGGCGGGGACAGGAGGGCGGGGGCAGGGGCAGGACAGGGGCAGGACAGGACAGGAGCGAGGATGGGCGAAGGTGGGGCGAGGATGGGGCGGACGCAAGGCAGGGGCGAGGACGGGGCGGGTGCGTGTGTGTGTGGAGCAAAGGGACTGATCAATCGGACAGGAATGCTCTCAAATGACGGGGCGGGTGCGAGGGCGGGGCGGGGCGGGGCGGGGACCTTCTTGGACTTCTTGATGATGGCCTCCTTGTCCTGCTTGAGGGCCGCGAAGGCCCGGCGGATCTCCAGCTCGGACATCTGCCGCTCGGCCAGCTCCTGCTTGATGCGCTCCTCCCGGTCGGCCAGCTCCTGCTGCATGATCAGCTCCCGGGCGGCGTGCTCCTTCTGCATCAGCAGCTCGCGCTCCTGCTGCTCGGCCAGCCGGGCCTGGATCTGGGTCAGCTCGGCCTGGTGCTGGGCCTCCCGCTGGGCCATGGCCGCCTGGTGCTGGGCCTCCTGCTCCTGGGTGGCCCGCCGGCCGTGGATGATCTTCTCCTGCATGGCCTGCAGCTTCTTCGAGAGCCGCTCCCGGCTGCGCTCCTCCTCCTCCAGCCGGGCCCGGTGCTCGGCAAGCTCCCGCTCGGCCCGCAGTCGCTCCTGCTCGATGCGCTCCTGCAGGCCGCCACACGGGCCGCCACACCCACCCCACCCACCCACCCACCACCACCACCGCGCCCAGCGGGCCCCCCATGCAATGAGCGTCCGGGGGTGGGAGGCGGGGTGGCAGCCTGGGAGGCGGGGTGGCAGCCTGGGAGGCGGGGTGGCAGCCTGGGAGGCGGGGTGGCAGCCTGGGAGGCGGACCTTCTCGGACTCGAGAGCGGTGGTCTTCTCGGCCTGCTTGCGCTCGATCTCCTGCAGCAGCGCGTCCGAGATGGTGCTGCCCTGGCTCCCGCTGGCCTCCATCTGGGCGAGCCGCTTCCGCAGCCTGCCCCACCGGCATCCCCCCCCCCCCCATCGAGCCGTCCATCGGCGTCAGAAGGAGGAGGGGCGGGGGCGGGGGCGGGGGCGGGGGCGGGGGCGGGGGCGGGGGAGGGCACGGGGCCGCGGGCGGACGTCTCGATCTCCTCCTTGAGCTTGGCGTACATGGCGTCCATGGTGGTGTTGACCTTGGGCTTGTTCTTGATCTCCTTGGCCCGGTTCGCGTACCGCAGCGTTGAGAAGGTCTCGTCGTAGTTGTCTGCCAAGGGCGCGGGGGGGGGGGGGGGGGGGGGGGATGATGATGATGACAACACGCCATGGAGAGGATCGGGGTCTGCCGGGCCGGGGCTGGGGGGACCGGGGCGGACAGTCCGCCGGGCCGATGTTGGCGATCATGGCCGTGCGGGCGTTGCCGCCCAGGGAGTCCTGCAGGAGCCGGGTCAGCTTGCTGTCCCGGTAGGGGATGTGCTTGGCGTTGCGGCGGGTCAGGGCCCGGATGACGTTGCCCAGGGTGGTCAGGGACTTGTTGATGTTGCCCGCCTCCACGATCCGCACACCCTACCCGCCCCCCAGCCCGCCCCGCCCCAGCGGCAGGGGCCCCAAGGACGGGTGACAAACTGAGCCAAGCCGGGCCGAGCGCGGGCGGTGGAAAGGGAAAGGAAGGGAAGGAAAGGAAAGGGAAGGGAAGGGAAGGGAAGGGAAGGGAAGGGAAGGGAAGGGAAGGGAGGGGAGGGGAGGGGGCGGCGGATGGAGAGAAAGGAAGGGGGCGTGGGCGGACGGTTGCCTCCGTCTTGGACTGGCGCTCGGAGCCGGCCAGGTCGACCAGGTTGAGCTTGCCGCGGATGGTGGCCTTCTTGATGGGCCCCCCGGCGGCCCCGTCGGGGCCCATCATCTGGGCGGCCATCCCCGCCAGGGCCGGGTCGTCCTCGCCCGTCGAGAACTGGGTCACCTCGACCATGACCGTGAAGACGCAGTGCGACCGGGACGAGCGGTCGTTCATCCGGGTGGCGGCCACCGAGCGGTGACCCTTGCCCCGCTCCATCAGGGCCAGGATCTCCGTCACCGAGGACACAGCCACCAGTGAGAGGCCCTGCGCCCCGCCCCAGCGCACCCCAGCGCAGCCAGCCGCGGTGAGTCAGGGGGGAACAGCCAGGGGGCCAGCCAGGGGGCCAGCCAGGGGGCCAGCCAGGGGGCCAGCCAGGGGGCCAGCCAGGGGGCCAGCCAGGGGGCCAGCCAGGGGGCCAGCCAGGGGGCCAGCCAGGGGGCCAGCCAGGGGGCCAGCCAGGGGGCCAGCCAGGGGGCCAGCCAGGGGGCCAGCCAGGGGGCCAGCCAGGGGGCCAGCCAGGGGGCCAGCCAGGGGGCCAGCCAGGGGGCCAGGGAAGGGAATGCGTGACGGCGGACCCCGACGGAGACACCCTCTGTGGGGCTTTCGTGGATGGTCAAGCCCTGCTTCTCCTCCCGGTCGACGAGCAGGTCGTGGATGTGCTCGTTGTAGATCTCCAGGAAGCTCGCAGACACGATGAACGACTGCCACGCCGCCAGGACCGCAGGGGAGAGGGAGAGGCACGTCGGTGGGAAAACATCGGCAAGAGGCGGTGGAGAAGAGCTCGGGCGGGCGGGCGGGCGGAGGCGGAGCGGCGGAGGCGGAGCGGACCTTGTCGTTGGAGGCTTCGGAGAGCTTGTCGAAAAGGTTCCTGAAAGGGGGTCATTTCAGGGCGCGTCGACGAGTGCGAACAAACCTGAACGACCGCGGGGTCACACCCTCGTCATCGGGCGACCCCTCCATCGTAAACGTCTTGCCCGTGCCGGTCTGGCCATAGGCGAAGATGGTCCCGTTGAAGCCCTCGAGAACGCTCTCCACGATGTCCTTGGCAGACTTCTGATAGATATCGGCCTGATTGCTGGTATCATCAAAAACATAATCAAACGTAAAGCTGATTGGCTTCTCTTCCTCGCCGCCCGATACCAATTTGTTCATTGTACGTAATTGAACTGGTCACAGAAATTGAACAGGGGAACGTCGAAGAGCGAAAACGGACCCATTCCGCGGGACGGATCCATCGTCACAATTTTAACATGGCCTTGAGACTTCTCGGTACTATTCAAGGGTCGGCATCGCACCACAACCTTTACACGATCCTTTCCCGACTCTCCGGTGGGTTCAGAGGATGCGACGACAGGATCGTCTTCTTCTTGCATTCGAAATTCGGGAGAAAAAAAGGTGGAGGGCCTGATGTCAGATGAGCGGTTGCGGTATAACCAACAGTACCGATTTGATACTCTCAATATTTCGAACAAACCCGAACTTCAGTGAAGAATGCAGGAAACCAACCGCCTTCGTCAGAATGTCGAGCAGCAGATGAACAGACTTCTTCAGCAGCTTCAAGATCTGGAAGAACTGAAGGATGAGTTGAGCGAGGAAGAAATTCAACAGACTCGCTCGGAGACCATGTCCGAACTTCGGACATTTAAAGAATCGTTGGCTCGTATGACCAGCGGTGATGTGACATTGGTCGATGAGCTGAGCCGAATGCAACTGGTCTGCTCTTCCTTTCCCCACGACCGTCACAACCCTTCCGTGCGCCACACCGCACCGCAGGCACTTCAAGCAGCGATTAGCAACGCTTTCAAAACCCCCGAGGTTATTCGCCTGTTTGCCCACAAGGAGCCCGGGGCACTGCGGCAGCGGCTCGAGGCTCTCAATGTCTGTGTCTCTTCGCCTGTCCCCGAAGACTGGTGGTCCTTTCTTCGCAGCGCCAGAAGCAGCTGAACCAGCTCTCCCCCGAGGCCTACACGGCCCAGGTCGTGGAAATCTACCTGGCCTTGAAGCAGCTCCACGAGCCGCTCCTGCCCGAGGAGGAGGCCTTCCTGAACACCCACGGCCGCGAGTCCCTCGCCAACTTCTCGCAGGCCTCCGACGGAGTCGGTCCGTGGGCGCCCTCTGGCCGTTTCAAATTGTTCACGGCCCTTTGTTCTCGTCCCCAGGTGGCCGAGTCATGCAGACCGCGGGGGCGGGCATTCGCAGGGCCCAGAAGTAGAGGTTGTACTCTCCACCCCCCCCCCCCCCCCTCCTCCTCCTCGCTTCCCCGATGGGCCGTGCTGCACTCGACGTTGTAGCACGTCATGTTTTCTGGCATGAAGACCCGAATAACACGGGACACGCAGGAGCGAAAACCGCCCCCCGCCAGCGGCGAGGAGGGGCGCGCTCATCATCCGGATAATAAAAACATGATGGTGGGCTGCGTGGCACGGGCGGGTCGGCCGGTCGGCGCTTAGTGGGTCTTCTCCTTCTTGCCGCTCTTCTTGGCCTGGCGGAAGACCGAGCTGACGTTCACACCACTGTCCATCATCCCAAACCACAACACGAGCAAGGAGGGGAGGTGAGCCACAACACGAGCAAGGAGGTGCGGAGGGGAAGCCGAGGGCCGCCACAGACGCGTGGATGATCATGGCGATGGGGATGAAGAGCCAGGGGGACTGGATGCCCCAGAAGAGGCCCCAGTAGAGGAAGGCGTCCTTCTGGGGAACCGAGGCGTACCCCTCGTAGATGGCAGGCAGCCAGGTGATCACCAGGCCGTACGCCTGGGCCGTGACGGCGACCGGCTGGATGACCCAGGCCCAGGCCGAGTCCAGGAAGTAGAACAGCACGGTCAGGGTGATGGTGGGCCCGCACAGATAGGCGGCCAGGAACTCCAGGCCGAAAATGTCAGAAACCTGGGGAAGAGTCACGTCACCGTGGACACCGAGCCTGCGAAGAGGGATGATGATAGACATGGAGTTGTGGCCAGACCAGCGAGTGTCGGAAACACCATACCAGCGCCAGGCGCGAGCGAGCAGCTCGTTGTTGTTGGGGTCAGAGATGCGCTTGCTAGGGAAAATGGTCAGTGAAAAACTGGAGGCGAGGAAAAATTGACCTGTTGTTCTGCCAGTAGCGCTCCAGGCCGAAGTGAATGAACATAGAGCACACCATGTAGGTCATGATAATCATGCGAGTCCAGGTAGTGGGCTTGCCGTGGACGAGTCTCATCCAGACAGGGAAGACAATCATGCCAACGAAGCACGAGATCCCAACAACAAAGATGACCAGTGGATAGAAATTTTGGCCTGGCTCCCTCGCGAATCCAACCGGAAGAGGAGGATTAATCGCCTTCTAAAAGGGCAAAAAACGTCACAGCTCCACATAAAATGGGAAAAAATCATCTCAAACCTCATCGGGTCGGAAGTGGAAAGGGATAGCTGGAAGGGGAGGCTGGGTCAGGGAAATGTAGATGTCCTTGCCCACCTTGGTGGCCAGCTCGACGCCAGCATGGAAATAGCGAAGAGCATCGGCCTTCAGGTCGCGGGGAGCTGCCGTCTCAGCGGCGAAAACGCACGCGAACAGGAGCCCGACCAAAAGGAACTTTTGCATCGGTAGGATGAACCCCGTGAGAATCGACACACCTTCAATTCGAAGTTTAACACACGGGAAATACAGCTTTTACGGGGGGGAATTTTATTGATTTTGGCTTCCGTTCTTTGTGTTCGGAACTCCCGCCTGGCATCACAATCATGAAGAAAAATTCATCAAAAAATACTGGAGCCATGCTTCTCGATTTAGTTCACACGGTTCAGTTCCTTTATTGTACCTCTGTTTGACGGGCATTAGATCATCGGGAGTCCGACGTATCCCCGCCGCCTCCCACCCGTCAGCCGGAGCCCAATCCAATTAGCGTCGTCTGACGAAGCTGAGTGGGGGCTACACATTGGTATCTTGGGTTCCGTCCAGGGGGGGTCGGGGGGGATGGTGACACCACACCGAAACATCGGGGGGTCGAGGGGCCCAGGGGTCACTTGGGTCAGGTCCGTCACCAGATGGGGTCGGGTCAACGGGGGCCGGGGGGCCACTCGTTCTTTTCGTGTTGATTCGTTATCCCCTTCCCCCCGGTTCGCGGGGAGGGCACAAGAAAAGGGGAGGGCACAAGAAAAAAAGGGGGGGAGGCGAGGCGTGGTGTGCCGAACGCAAGGCAAGTTGGAAGTCACCAGTCGATCCACAATGAGATCCACCCAGCCATCCCCCTAATGCGAGCCATGCAGCGGGGGCCTGGAAGTCAATGGTCTTTTCAGCGAGGGCGCCTTCCCTCAATGCACCGATGGTGCATGGGCTCCTGCGAATCACCCGAGGGGGGGAGGAGGGACATGTTATCAGTGAGCAAGTGCGATCAAACTTGGTTTGGGCTTGTTGACGCCTCGGGGGGCCGGTCCGTTTCGGCAAGTCGGGTGTCCAAAGGCCGGATTATGTCAAATTCAGGGGGGAGCCGCTTCTCCGGCGTCTTATTTATCGGCTCTTTGGGACTCTCCCTTTGATGTCTGTGGTGGACGATGATGAAGCCAGGACCACCACCGGTCGTTCCACGAGCACATCGTCAACGGCTGATTTGCTCGACCAGAGGTCCGCAGCCGCACTGATCGGCAATCCGTGTTTTCACGCCTTCTCAGCGCAAAATCTCCTCTGACTCGAGGAGTGTTCGGACTTTTTTTCACCCTGATCAAGGATTCGCACATACCCGCAAAGCTGGAATGGATCTCCGTTATCATCCAGTATTTTCAGGTCCGACTCACATTGCGCGGCAGGGGAATCCTCTGTTTTTTCCCCTCCATCCCAATAGGTTGTTGGTCTTGCTTTTCAATCGGTTCCCTGGGGTCGCGTGAGTTTCCTTGCATGGATCGCGACATTCTTTAAAGCCCTGCACCTCAATATCCTCCTGAACAATTATATTGCCTACTGTGTGGTATTTGGGTTGGTTTGCCTCTTGATCTTGTTGAGCCTCCTCGATGGTCTGTTGGCCACATCCCGGGGCTCTCACCATCAATCCCCTCAAATCCCCTCACTCACCATCAATCCCCTGCAGCGCTCTACGTGATCTCCGTGTTCCGAGTCTGTCCTGCCTCTTCCAGCCGGTTAAAGCACAACCGCAAACCACTCTCTTTTCTCCACGCACGCGCTTCTTTGGTGGGCAGCGGGACGAAATCAGCCTGTTGTGGCCCATCCGGGTGCTGCGGGTGGTGGTCAACGCCATGTTCACGTGGGGATTCTTCCCGGCCGTGGGGATCCTCTTTACCTCTCTCAATTGTACATACGTCCGTGGGCTCGTCTTTTCCTGGGACTGTGCGGCCACGGGTGGTGACAGGGAGCTGGGTGTTGACTGTCTCTTTGGCGTTGCTGTTGGGGGGGGGGGGGGGGGGGGTTGGGCGGGTCCGTGGCCTTCAGATCGGTGTGGATGTGCCCTACCTGACCGACTTCGATCCTCCGATCGCCTGCTGGAGGTTGGTCTCGCCCTGGCCTGATGGACATCCGCTCACGACGATGTTTGTGGGGTCCTTGATGGGTCCGAGCAGCTACCCGCACGTGATCCTGTCGGTGCTGGGGATCGTCTTCGTGGTGCTCTTCGTGCCCTTCGCTCAGGGTTCGGCCCTCTTCATGGAGGACACCAGCCCCAAGTACGGCGGCCTCACCTCGGCCCCAGAGGGCTTCCTCGAGTCGGTCATGGTCTGCGGACCCCCCCTCTCCTCTGGCGTCTTCAGCACCTTCGTCGCTCGCTTGATGGGTCCGAGCAGCTGCTCTTCAAATTGGGCGCGGCGGCTTCGGACAAATTTCTTTCGACCCGCGACGTCTGGCGGTCCGTCGCGATTCCCTGACCCGCCCCGCCCCGCCCCGCCCCACCCCGCCCCCCAGTCTCGTGATCTCGTCGGAGGATACCACGTGCTCCCCATCAAATTCTCGCTCATCAAATTCTTGCTGATCTTGCTCGATGCCCCCGCACAAACGGACCGGCCAGCTGCACTCTGACGGGACTGTGCTTCCTCTGCGTGACGGTGCTCCTCATTTGGCGGCTCCCGTACTACCGCGTCTCGGCCAACGTCGCCGTCTGTCCCTCCCTCCCGCCGGCGCGACCCGGCTGCGATCTCTGCGACCCCCTGCTGACCGACGGTCATTGCAGCGTCATGCAGTGGCCTTGCCGGTGTTTGGCGCGTTCAGCTGGATTTTTGCCCTCCGCTCGGGGGCTGGTGGGGCTGCAGAACGGGGCGACGTACGTGGGGGCGACGGTGATCCAGATCTTCGAGCTGGTCCTGCGGCTGGCCGAGCTGGACGAGCTCTACTGGTTCCTCGGGCTGGGCATCACCTTCCTCGTCAGCCTCCTCGCCTGCCCCGTCTTCTGTCCGTCCCCCAGGGCCCAACACACGCACCCCTCCCTCCACGTCCAGCCCCCATCTGACCTTTTTCCACCCACGACGGGTCCCGCGTGGCTTGTGCTGCCAGACTACCGCTCGGTGCGTGTGTTTCGCATCCGGTCTATTCAGCGGCTGCTGTACCCGCCCAAGCCCACCGGGTCGCGCCTCACCCCCGGGGGCCGGGGCGCCCTCTTCAAGAACACCGCCCGGGCCGTGGCCCGCTTCGCCCCCGCTGATGCCCCACCCACCGACTCGGCCCTGTCTGTCCAGCCACCACCAATCCGCTCGGCGGCTCAGGTTCCCCTCGGCTTGCCTGTTTGTCCCCGCTCAGGCCCCCACCGACCCCGCCAACCGAGGGCCCTCGGCCGCCCGCCTCGAGCCCGTTCTCGGTGGGCTTCTCGCTGCCCGTGCCGGCCCCCCCGCCAGGTCGCCTGGGGCAGAGCCGCGCCCGGGAGCAGTCGACGCCCCTCTGGTCGCCCGAGGAGGTCCTCCGGATGGGAAGCTCGGTCATCACGGACGACACCCTGGCCGCCGAGGCCCGCGGCGAGGAGTTCGACGATTACCTCTTCATGGAGGCCCGCACCCCTGCCCTGGCCACGCCTGCCCTCCATCCCACCACCCCACTCCCCCCCATACTGCTTGTGGGCTTCACCTCTGCGATCACACTTCTCCACTTCGCCACTCTCTCCCTCGCCGCCGCCCACTTCGTCATCGTGCGTTGGACGGGCTGAATCGCACCACAGGGCGATGGCATCACTCGAACCATCCAGTTCCCGCCCGGTCCGCCCCCGCCCACGTCGTGTGCATCCCGCATCGGCCACCCCTCGACTTTGACCCATCCTCTGCTCTGATGTCCCTTGCTGGGGCGTCTGTCTGTGCCTGGGGTGCGGTGCGGTGGGGCGGGGCGGGGCGGGGGCAGGCAAGCACCCCTCGGATCGGATCCCGCGCAAGAGCAATCTGCTGGGGGCCCTGCCCAAGATCACGGTCCTCAAGCGGATGCAGGTCTCCCGGCTGGCGCACCCCTACCAGGTGGAGATGGCCACCCGCTTCCTCCAGCGGTCCGCCCGCCTCCCCTCCTTGCCACTCCCGCCCTGCTGCCGCTGCTGTTGCGTCTGCATCCTTCACTCCCGCGGCCACGGTTGGGCCCCCACCAGGTATCACGACGACCAGTGTATCGCCCTTGCGGAGGCCATCTTCCAGTACGGGCTGCGCAAGTTCCAGCGGGACCCGGAGCTGCTGCTGCAGTACTCGACCTTCCTGCAGGAGTACCGGGGGGCCTCGTCCAAGGCCATGGCCATGCTGCGCTCGCTGCACCTGTCGGGCATCCGGCCGCCCTTCATCATCCGCTTCCTGATCTTCTGCAAGGCCAAGGAGTGGGACACCGTCAGCCAGTCCGAGAACCTGGGCGAGCACTCGCTCCACGTCATGTCCCTCTACACCTACCAGCGCAACTTCAGGCTGGCAACCCGTTTCCACGCCGAGGCCGTCGGTCCGCCCCACCGCCGCCCCCTCCGCCCTCCCGGTCACCGCCCCCTCCGGCCTCACCGTCCCCTCCGGTTTCACTGCCATCCCTCCGGGGTGGGCAGAGCACATGAAGGCCTTCTGGGGCATCCTCCGGCGGAGCAGCGTCGACCCGCAGGCGCTTCCCCGAGAGGCGGCCGAGGTCGTCGAGGCGGAGGGGATGGCCCGGCTGTACTACCAGCGGCTGCTGGACAGCCACCCCAACTCGGTGCGCATCCTGCGGGCCTACGGGGGCTTCCTCAACGAGGTCGTCCAGAACGAGGACGAGGCCAACGAGGTCCTCGCACGGGCCGACGAGATCGAGGAGGAGAAGGCCGCCGTCCGCCCGCCCCCTGCGTACCCCGCGCCTGCGCACCCTGCGCACCCTGCGCACCCTGCGCACCCTGCGCACCCTTGCCCCTCTCCCTGACTCATCCTCATCCCCTCGTCGGGTGTTTTGCTCTGGTGCTCGCCGGTGCAGGAGCTGCGCGAGCGCCGCGAGGGCGATGGTTCGGTGGTGGGGGTGGGGTCCTCGGGGTCGGTGGTGATGCTGGGCCGCGAGGGGGGCGCCCGGCGGGAGGACGACCGGGGCTCGGTGGTGCAGGGCGGGTCGATCATGGCCCCCGACGACGACAAGAAGCGCCGCGCCCGCGAGCGCAAGAAGAAGGCCTTCCTCGAGGACACGTCCGCAGCCCAGCACCACCCCTCTGCCCTGTCCCCGCCTCCGGTTCCTGGTGCCATGTGGGCCCTCTGCCATCGGTGGGGCATTTGGGCGGTGCCTCGGGTCTTGATGAGGGCCGGGCGGGGCCGGGCGGGCCGTGGGGCGCGCAGCAAGCGGCGCAACAAGAGTCACGCCGAGGTGCTCCTGCGGATGAGCGTCCTCAACGCCGTCGGGCTGACCTTCCTCCTGGCCGTGGCGGCCCTGACCATGGTGGGCCTCAGTCCGCACACCCGCAGCCACCCACCCACCCACCCACCCACCCATGCACCACCACCACACTGCCCCACCCCCTGCGCGCTGCCGCACAAGGGCTTCACGACCCATGACCCGTTCCCACCACCCCGTCCCACTCACCGCCGCCCCCGCCCCTGTGGCCACCCCCCCTGCTAGCCGCCATCTACCAGACGGAATACCTGACGAGGCTCTCGGGGAACTGCAGCACCCTCGTGCAGCACGTGGTGACCCACACCCACGCCACCCGCATCCTCGCCGATGCGGCAAACATCACCGAGTACCCGGCCGCCATCCTGGGGGTCCGCCCCCCCCCCCCCTCCCACATACACACACACCACGCCGGACCAAGGAAGTCTGCTCTTCCGAGGAGCGCAGGGGGCCCTCACCCACCGCCCGGGGTGGGGGGCGTGTCGTTGGGTGCAGATGAAGAAGGGCCTGGCCCAGGACGCGCGCACCCTGGCCGACACCATCATCACCGTCTCCAACGCCCTTCAGTCAACCTCCTGGCAGGTCTCCACGCCGGTCCACGCATCCCCTTGTGCCCCCCGGAATGCCTGCATTATCTCACGGCCCCAAATGCGATGACCGGGCGGCGGGCGGCGGGCGGCGGGCGGCGGGGCGGCGGGGCGGCGGGGCGGCGGGGCGGCGGGGCGGCGGGCGGCGGGGCGCAGGATTGGGCCGTGGTCAGCGCCGAGGTCTTCGTCAGCAACGGCACCGTGGCCGCCGCCTGGGCGGCCAGCAGCAACCTGTGGGAGCTCGCATACGCCTACGCCGCCCGGGGTCCGGCTCACTTCCCCCTGCACCTCCCCCTCCGCGCACGGCCTCCGGTGGCGATCGGCCGAGCTGGTGCTGATCGCCCATGATCCCTCTCACCCCTTCTTCGCTTTCCTTTCCTTCGGATCCCCGCCGCCGGCCCATACCGTCCGTGGGCAGCCCTCCGCGTGGGCATCTCGACGGCTGCCCAGTACCGGTCCGCCCCCCGCCCTCCTCGGGATGTGCGCTGACCGCGTGCTCTGCCCCGGCGCCTGCAGGACGGACGAGGTGCTGGCCGACGTGGCCTTCGTGCTGCTCAACGGGCCCACTGTGCTGCGGAACGCCCTCCAGCAAGCCCTCATCACCTACGCGGCCCGCAGCAGCCTCCTCTCGACCATCTTCCTGGTCGGCCGCCCCGGACCCCCAACACACCCATGTTCAATGTCCATGCGCATGCTCGCGTCCATGCTCGTGCTCTCGCTCACTCGGCTCTCCTCGGCGGGTGGGTCCTGGGATGGGCGGGCCCCCAGTCGGCCATCAGCGCGCTGGTGGGGGTCCTGACGCTGCTCTTCTACGCGATCATGTTCCTGGTCTTCTACCGCAACTTCCGCCGGGTCAACAACGAGCGGGTTACGGCCGTCTCCTTCTTCTTGGCCGTCCCCAAGTCCTGTCCGTCCCGCCGCTTTCTCTCTCTCATATTCCGGAAAACCGAGCCACCAGGGCCCGTAAAAGGGGAACAAAAGAGAAAAGAAATCACTTAACATACCTTCTCTCTCTCTCTCCACCGGGGCCCGTCAAAGGGGAACCAAGGGGAAGAAGGGAAAATCACCCAACACACAAACAGTTTGAAGGAGAGAAATGGGGTCCATCGATTACTGGGTTCACCCCTGGGTGCGTGGAACTTACAAAGATACAAAACAAAATCGGTCTTTAGGGCGTGTTGGTCAAAAATATAATAAAACTGTGTTTCGAATTGTGAAAGGCCCTTCTCATGGTATCAGAAAAGTGAAACATTCAGGGGGCAGTTTAACAAATTACGACTTTTCCGACGTCGTTTTAAATGCTCACCCTATGACTTATATTGACGATGATGGCAATTCGGTCGTTCAATTGGTCAAAACAGATGGTTCAACCGACGAAATTCCTGAAGATAGATATATTCGCTTCTTAAAACCACAGGTTGACGCAATCTTAAAAAAGAAACAACCACGCGAATATTACAAAAGACCAATCAAAGATACTATGATGGTCGGTGATGGCATTGGGGCAGAAATTGTTGATGGTGTCGCCGAGTTACCTGGCGCTATACGTAAAGTCATAGGTGATATGAAAATTCATGGTCCAAAGATCGGCATTACTCATGGCTATCGAAACCCTTTCACTGGACAATACATGGTCGGAAATAAGTCAGAAGATTTAACTTACATGGGATAGAACTTATTTTCTCTAAATAATTGGAACTTTACGTCATAAGATGAAAGAAATAAAAAGAATAAAAAGGAGAGATCAGAATATGACGAGAAAAAAGTTTGAGCGTGAAGACTGCGTTCTCTCGGATCCTGGTCGTTTGAAGACAGAGAGAAGAAGTCAGAAGATGAATAACATAAGGAGAGGACATAAAATGAAGGAAATAAAATTGAATTCATGTTAGGAAATCAATTTCATGTATCCCCATACGTCTCACTCTCCCTTTTCCCACCCTACGCCTACCAGTGGATGGAAAATTTCACGTCACAAATCCCGACGAGGATTTTCATAAAATGACGAAGTTTTTATGATGGGCAGGTGCAGGTCAGCCCATTTATGATGGCACTTTTCTTAATAACCATCACTCCATGACCTCTTCCCATCATAAAAAGTTTTATGTACGGGGTCTCCTTTACTTACCCCCGAGCAGCCCCCCCGGTCACTTTGCCAGGGTGGGCAGTGGCGGGCGGCACGTCGGTCAGGTGCAGGGCATCGAGGCGGGCCACGGCGGGGACATCCAGACGTTCCTGATCACCAACCCTCGAGGCGGTGAGGCTTAAAGCGGGAGTTGTTTGTGTTATATTCGTAGCCTCCCAGTCTTCGGGAGGACGTCACGGTCGCGAGCGGTCCCCGTGAAGGCAAAGAATGAATGCTTCATCCTCAGGCTCGGAAACCGAGCCCCCCGGGGCCCGTAAAAGGGAACATGAGAAAGACCGAATCACCCAAGACACAAAATGGGAAAACTAAAGGGAGGGAGGACACCCACCACCCCGCACGCCCCTTAACCGGCGCGCACGAGAAGGTTTGCGTCGAACACCTCGCGCACAAGGCACGGGGGGCACGGGCAGGTGGCGACCGGCTCGCGAGCGCGAACAAGCGCCTCAGAAGCGGCCTGCCCCATCCCCATCCCCATCCCCATCCCCATCCCCATCCCATACCGGGCGACCCTTGGTGCCCGGGATTGCGGCTGGCTCCTTGGGCGGCCGCAGCCGTGCAGCGGATGCTGGACCGGTTCAACGAGGACGAGGACGAGGACACCCTCAAGCGTCACTACGAGGAGGAGGCCAGGGTCCGCACCGCCCCCTCTCCGGCACCCGGCACCCGGCACCCGGCACCCGCTGTCCCCCATCTGAATCCTGCCCTGCCCTTGCGTAGACATCGGGGCAGCCGGTGGGAGGACCGGGGGGCGGTCGGCCGCCCATGGGGCGCAGCCCCTCTTCGGCCGTCATGGCCCCGGCACCCGATCCCGGCCCCGGCCCCGGCCCCGGCCCCGGCCCCAGCCCCAGCCATGACCATGACCATGACCATGACCATGACCATGACCACCCTGCTGGCAGCAGCCTCCGACCCGCGGCCCCGCAGGCTGCTGGGCTGCTGCAGAGCAGCCCCACCGGGTCCGACACTTCGGCCGATGCCCAGGGGCTCGCCGCTCCCGCCGCCCTCGAGCTGCCCGATGCCCCAGTGGCGGAGGCGCCCGGGCCGCCGCTGCTGGTGCCTGCACTGGTGACCCCCTCGGTGGACGGGTCGCTGCGGGGCCTCGCGGCCATGCTCCACCTGCCGGGCGGGGCCGGGGACCTGTCCACCGACCTGCTCGCCGCCCTGGGCGTCCCCCACGACACTGCCCTGGGCCCCGGCCAGGGGCCTGACGGACACCCAGATGAAGGCGGGCATGAAGGCGGGCATGAAGGCGGGCATGAAGGCGGGCATGAAGGCGGGCATGAAGGCGGGCATGAAGGCGAGCATGAAGGCGAGCATGAAGGCGAGCATGAAGGCGAGCACGACGGCCCCAGGGGGCCGCAGGGCGGCATGTCATTCCACATCGAGGCGGGCACCGACGCGGGCCCCGGGCGGGCGGTCGAAGTGCGCACGCCCCCCCTCGAGGGGGCCCTCTCGGGACTGCTGCCCCCCCTCCAGCCCGGCTCCGTCGCCGCCTCAGTCTTGGGGGGCCGCGCCCCAGCCGGGGGCCCGCGACCGTCCTCGGCCCTCTTGGGTAGCCCCACCCCGAGCGGCCTCTCCCCGGAGAGCGCCCCAGGGGACTTCGGTCTGTCCCTCCCTCCCTCTCCCTCCCCCCCCCATGCTGACGAGCCAGGGACATTGATCTGCCGTCGTGGGCGGGGGCGCGGACGGGCCAGTGGGTCTGGGGGACCTGCCCACCGAAGCCTCGACGCCCTCAGCCGATGGGACCCAGCCGCTGCTGGTGCAGTCGGTCGACATGGCCGGGGGCTCGGCTAAGGGCAGTCCCTTGCCCTTCGGCAGGCCCGGGAGCGCCGCCCTCCCTGCCAGTTCGAGTGGCCTGCTGGAGCAGGCCGTCCCCCTGCGCAGCCTGGGCGGCCCCACGACACCCGTCCCGAGCCCGACCAGCGACCTGACCGGCCAGCCGGATGGGCTCGTCCTGGCGGGGCTTCTCAACACGGACAACGCGCCCACCCCCTCGCCCGAGGGCGACGAGTCCCCGCCAGCGGCTGCCCCGCATGCCACCATGCCCACCCCGGGCAGACCCCCATTGGCCCCGCTGACCCTGCGGACGGCATCGGCGGCCAACATCGGGTCCGCCCCCCCGCCGCCCGACCGCTCCTCACCACCCCGCTTTCTCACCCCACGACCCTCCGGGCGGGGCGCAGGCCGCGCCTAGGTCTGGGGGCCATTGCCGAGGAGGGGGCCGGGTCGTTGGCCCAGCAAGCGAGCTCGCCCCCGCCGAGCCCCCACCCGGCCGGCCTGTCGGCCCTTCCGTCGACGGCCACCCTGGGGCCCAGCGCCTCGGGTGTGTTCGGAGGCCCCCACACGCCCCCCTCTCCCAGCCGCCGCCCCCAGCGCGAGCGGTCCATAACCCTGGTTCGCCCTCGCCTCGGTCCCTCGTTGGACGGCACCGGCACACCGAACCCACCCCGAACACATTGCACATCCCTGCGCACCCGATTCACCGGGCGTCCCTTCTGCTTCTGCTTCTGCTTCTGCTTCTGCTTCTGCTTCTGCTTCTGCTTCTGCTTCTGCTTCTGCTTCTCCTTTCCCCTGTCCGCAGCTGGGCGGCGGGGCCATGGACATGTCGGCCAGCATCGCCCTGGAGGAGCCGCCCGCGCCCAGCCAGCGCCAGCAGCCACAAGTGCAGCTGCCCCCACAGCCGCCACAGCCGCCACAGCCACAGGGCGACCAGCCGCCCGAAGGCAACCCGCCCGAGGGCAACCACGAGGCCGACGCGGCCACCTTGCAGCAAGCCACCGATGGTGCGTGCGAGGAGGCCCACGATGAGGCCTCCAAAGGGGACGCCAGGGGGCCCGGCGCGGCCACCAAGGACCGCAACGTCAGCAGCCTCGACGCGATGAAGCAGTCGATCGCCCTCCCCAAAGGTCCGCGCCCGCCCCCTCCTCGCCGCCCGCCGCCCTCCTCGCCGCCCCGTGTGGAGTCCGGCCACTGACCCGGTCGCTGACCCGGTCGCTGACCCGGTCGCTGACTCGGTCGCTGACTCGGTCGCTGACTCGGTCGCTGGCCCGGGGCATGCTGGGGCAGGCTCGATGCTGTGCTTGCTGATGGGTCTGGGGCTGGTGCTGCTGTGGACGGTGGCCGTCTCGGTATTCTGCATCACCGAAGTGACCACCACCGAGTTCGTCCCCTCCGAGCTGACCGCCTCCAGTCCGCCCCACCCACCCACCCACCCCCACGCCATCCTCGCCGTCACAATGTCGCAATGTCACCCTGGCACCCTCCTCGCCTTTTGCTGGAACGAGGCCTTTTGGCTCACCCGCCGTCCCTCACCCCTGGCGGCGCAGCGCTGCGGACGTCCGAAGTTGCCCGGCTCACCTACACGGCCATGCGGTACGCCTCGGCCCGCGAGGCCCTGCGGCCCGTCATCCCGGAGGGCATCCTGCTGGCTGCCGTGCGACCCATCGCCGCCCTCCAGGCCGCTTCGGCGGGGCGCCTCGCCCTCTCCCCGGGCAGCCTGCCGGCCCTCTCCCAGGCCTCCGGTCCGTCCCGGCTCGTGCCCCTGTCCATCCCCATGCCCGAACCCGTGCCCCCATCCATCCCGTGCTCCTGTCCATCCCGTGCTCCTGTCCATCCCGTGTCCCTGTCCATCCCGTGCTCCTGTCCATCCCGTGTCCCTGTCCATCCCGTGCCCCCATCCATCCCGTGTCCCTGTCCATCCCGTGTCCCTGTCCATCCCGTGTCCCTGTCCATCCCGTGTCCCTGTCCATCCCGTGTCCCTGTCCATCCCGCGCCCCTGTCCATCCCGCGCCCCTGTCCATCATCCCGTGCCCCTGTCCATCCCGTGCCCCTGTCCAGCCTCATGCCAGCCCGAGCCCCCGTACTCACGTTCATGCTCTTGTTGGTGCCCATGTCCATGCCCATGTCCATGCCCATGCCCATTCGCAGGGGCGCTGCTGGGGCAGTCGGCTGCGGGGGGCCTCTCGCTGGGGGCCCTGCTCTGCCGCCATCTGGGCGGCCTGCTCCCCGCGGCCTCGGTGCCCGACCAGATGGGCGCCCTGGTGGCCTCGGGGGCCCCGCTGAGCGACCCGTACGCGACCAACCACTCGGCCACCATCCGGGCCGTGGCCGCCTCGCTGGACACCCTCAACAGGGGGCTCCGCTTCGTCCGCATGCCGCCCGCCCCCCACCCCCCACCCCCGGCTCCCATCGTCCGCCTTTCTGGCTCATTCAGCCCCTCACCTGCCCCCGCTGGGCGCAGGGCGCCAGGGCGGGCGATCTGGCCGTCTCGGGGCTCCCCGAGCTGATGCTGCCTGGTCTGCCCCTCCCCTCCCCTCCTCTCCCCCCAAAGCTGCGCCAACGGCCGGCCCGCCATGACCGGTGACGCGGGGATGGACACGGGCATGCGGCGGGCCGGGGCAGGCTCCTTCGGGGCCATCCAGGCCGACGACAGTCTCTTCACCGAGGCCGTCGAGTGCCTCATGTATAACGTCACCCGCTGCCTGCCGGGGCGGCTCACCGACCCGGCCGCCCTCGGCACCGGCCTGGCGGGGCTCCTCGACCACTTCCTGCAGGCAGCCCTGCGCCTCTCCACCGTCCGCCACGCCCGCCCGTCCCCAACAGCACAGCACAGCACAGCACAGCACAGCACAGCACAGCACAGCACAGCACAGCACAGCACAGCACAGCACAGCACAGCACAGCACAGCACAGCACAGCACAGCACAGCACAGCACAGCACAGCACAGCACAGCACAGCACAGCACAGCACAGCACAGCGCAGCACAGCGCAGCACAGCGCAGCACAGCGCAGCACAGCGCAGCACAGCGCAGCACAGCGCAGCGCAGCGCAGCACAGCGCAGCACAGCGCAGCACAGCGCAGCACAGCGCAGCACAGCGCAGCACAGCACAACACAACACAACACAACACAACACAGCACAACACAGCACAGCACAGCGGCAGCGGGCCGCTCGGCTCGGCCTTGCCGTGGATCCGCCCATCCCTTCCGTTCATTCGCCATCCTCCGTCCCTGGCTCCCTCCGTCCCTGGCTCCCTCCGTCCCTGGCTCCCTCCGTCCCTGGCTCCCTCCGTCTCGGTCCTGCAGCGCGGTTGGGACGCGGGCCTGGCGGGGTCGGCGGACTTCGGGTTGCTGCTCTCGGCCTTCGAGTTCGACCTCACCGACGGCCTCGACCGGTCCACCGAGAACTACCGCGCGTCCGCAGCCCCCGCCCCGTCCTGCGTCGCACCACACCCTGCCCCGCCCCGCCCCGCCATCATGCCGCCATTCACCTCGCACCCGCCCCGCCCCGCCATCATGCCGCCATTCACCTCGCACCCGCCCCGCCCCGCCATCATGCCGCCATTCACCGCTCTTCTCCCCGGCCATCCCTTGGCCTCTCCCTTGGCCTCTCCCGGTCCCGGCAGGAACGGGGAGAGTATGCTGAGCTCGGGCATCTCGGTGTGCATCGTCATGCTGGTCGTCTCGGCCCTCATCTTCGCCACCGCCCAGCGTCCGCATCCCTGCCTCGCCCGGCCCTGCCTGCCTCGCCCGGCCCTGCCATCCCTGCCTGCCTCGCCCCGCCTGTCTGGGGCCTCTCGATCACTCGGCTCGGCATGCTCGCACTGGGGTTGCGGCTGGGGCAGTCTGCTTCTGGCAGAGCAGCGTCCATCTGCAGAACGAGGCCTACAAGACCCTCCGCATGGTCGGCCCTCCATCGTCCCCCCCCCCCCCCCCCCACACACACACACACACACACGCGTCCCCCGTCTTGATGCCCTCCCGCCTGCCTTTGCTGCCCTCCGGCTCACCTCCGCTCCATTCGCCCCGGCCTCCGCGCCAGTTGGCCATGATGCCCGCCCAGGAATCCAGTCCGCGCTGCCCGCCTGCCCCCGCCTGCCCCGCCTGCCCCGCCCCCCCGCCTGCCCCGCCTGCCCCCGCCTGCCCCGCCTGCCCCGCCTGCCCCGCCTGCCCCGCCTGCCCCGCCTGCCCCGCCTGCCCCGCCTGCCCCGCCTGCCCCGCCTGCGCACCTCTCCTTTCCGCCCCGGACCCATGTTATCCTGCTCCGGCACTGCCGCAGACGCGGAGCTGGTTGTCTGGAACGCCACCCTGGTGCTGAAGATCAAGAGCATCGACGTCCAGCACAAGCGCCTCGTCCGTTGTCCCCTCCGTGACCCGCGCCCCCGCCCCGGCTGTGCCGCTGTCTGCTTGTCGGCCCCTTGCCTGGCGTGTGGGCCATCCTGACCGAGTTGGGCCCGGGTTGTCCGGGTCCGGTCGGGGGGGCGCAGGTGGACCTGATCAACCAGATGTACCGCGCCATGACCGGCGGCAAGGAACGCGAGGTCGCCCTGCCTCCCCGCCCTGCCTCCCCGCCCTGCCTCCCCGCCCTGCCTCCCCGCCCTGCCTCCCGCCCTGCCTCCCGCCCTGCCTCCCCGCCCTGCCTCCCCGCCTGCCTCCCGCCCTGCCTCCCCGCCCTGCCTCCCCGCCCTGCCTCCCCGCCCTGCCTCCCGCCCTGCCTCCCCGCCCTGCCTCCCCGCCCTGCCTCCCCGCCCTGCCTCCCCGCCCTGCCTCCTCGCCCTGCCTCCCGCCCTGCCTCCCCGCCCTGCCTCCCCGCCCTGCCTCCCCGCCCTGCCTCCCCGCCCTGCCTCCCCGCCCTGCCTCCCCGCCCTGCCTCCCCGCCCTGCCTCCCCGCCCTGCCTCTCCCCGCCTCCCGCCCTGCCTCCCCGCCCTGCCTTTCTCTCCTCCCGGGGGACGAGGGCACGACGCCGTCGGGTGGCGCCTCCGGCTGCGGGCTGCGGGCTGCGGGCTGCGGGGCCGGTCTGGGCAGGCGGTCTTCGAGGTCTTCGAGGGGCTGCTGAACTACACCCGGACCCACTTCAGCGACGAGGAGCTCATGCTGCGCCGCTACGGCTACCCCCTCCTCGCACAGCACCATGAATGGCCCGTCCCCGCCCCCCACCGCCCCCCACCGCCCACCGCCACCCCTGCCGGGGGCAGAGCGGGGGCAGGCGGCAGGGGCAGAGCGTGCAGAATGGCAGCGGGGACTGAAGGGGCTGCGGCTGGGGTCCGTGTGGGGCGGCGGCGCAGGCACAAGCAGCTCGTGCGGCAGGTGGGCCAGCACGGGGCCGCCTACCGGGCACAGGAACCCGGGGCGGACTTCTCCCTGATCAACTTCCTGACCTCCTGGCTCACCTCCCACATCAAGGTCCGCCCCGCCGCCCCGCCGCCCCGCCGCCCCGCCGCCCCCGCCGCCCCCGCCGCCCCGCCGCCCCGCCGCCCCCGTCGCGATTGGGCTGCTGCTCACTGCTGCTGCCGGGTGGCCGTGCGCTTAGGGCGGGATCGCCAGTACGCCCAGTGGCTCCAGTCGAAGAACCTGCATCCCTGACCGGACCACCCCGCCGCCGCCCGTCGGGGCACGCGGTGGGCCGGGTCCCTGTGCCAGGCCTTCATGGTCCAGTTGCCAGGCGGTGCGCAGGCATGCACACCCGAGGCATGCGGCCTCCCTCCCTCCTCCCTCCCTCCCTCCCTCCCTCCCTCCCTCCTCCCTCCCTCCCTCCCTCCCTCCCTCCCTCCCTCCCTCCCTCCCTCCCTCCCTCCCTCCTCCCTCCCTCCCTCCCTCCCTCCCCTCCCTCCCCCTCCCTCAGAATCTCAGTAATCCCCGGAAGCTTGTTCTTCCCCATCCATCCCTCCATCCCCCATCCATCCGCATCCCTCCCCATCCGGTCTTCAAGCACCGAGTGTTCGTTTGTTCATCTCATCGTCCGTCGTTCCGACAGGGCGGGGAAGCTGGTTGACGCCAGCCGGGGGTTCCGCTCGGGGTTCCTCGCCAATCGCCGCTCAAGGGTACTCGAAGGGCTCTGGCGGGGCGGGCTCGTCATCGCCCACTGCGACCCGGCCAGCCCAGGGGGACGACCGAGGTGGGGGTGGGTGAGCAAGGCGCGCGGGTGTGTTGGCAACGAGAGGCGGGGGGGGGGGGGGAAGCGACCCTTCATGGCCGTCTCGGTGACGAGGGAGACGGGCTGCTCGGCGTGCTCGTCCAGCAGGACGATGATGCCCATGCGCTTCTCCTGAGACGCGCCCCCCCGACGGGACGGAGGCCGGGTCAAGAGGCCGCCCGACAAGGAAACGAGCAGCCAGCGGGAGGGAGGGAACCTGCAGACCGGGCGGACAGGCTTGTAGCGGGGGTCGGAATCGTAGAGAATGTCCTTGCGCTGATCGGGCGTGACGCGGGCCGGGTTTTGGAGGACCTGGAAAGCGGCGTCCTTCGTGGCAACGGCGGCTGCGGTGGCGGGCCCCTCGGTGGTGGTGGTGGTGGCCGTGGCGGCAGGAGTGGGAGAAGGGGTGGCGGCAGTGGTGGTCGTGGTAGTGGCGGCAGTGGCGGTCGTGGCGGGGTGGTGGCGGGTGAGGGGTGGTGGTGGTGGCGGTGGTGGTGGTGGTGGCGGTGGTGGCGGTGGTGGCGGCGGCGGCGGGGCCTTCCACCTCCATCGAGGAGGCCCCCTCACCGGCGGCGTTCTTGGCCTGCTCGCGCTCCTTCTTCTTCTTCTCCTCGAGGGCCTGGGCGTGGGCGGTCGTCGACAGAATGGCCGCGGGGCCCTTTTTGACCTCCTCCTTGGGAGGGGGCACCCGCTTCTCTGGGTAGGCGTACAGGGAGGGCTTGTTGTTGCTCTTGAAACTAAAGAGGGGCATCTGGAAAGGACAGGCCGGATCAACGGACGGATGATGATGCACATGCGCAGAAGCGGACCCATCGGGGGGCACGGGGCACGGGGCACGGGGCACGGGGCACGGGGCACGGGGCACGGGGCACGGGGCACGGGGCACGGGGCACGGGGCACGGGGCACGGGGCACGGAGGGAAGGCGGACCTGGAGCTCCGAGTTGACGGCGATGATGGCGGTGGGCTCGAAGGCCAGCGCCAGGCAGTGGATCATGGGATGCCAGTACCAGAACTGCAGGAAGAGGGTCATCCCAGCGATGGCCCCCAGCCGGGGCACGCCGGTGGCCGAGTGGAGCGAGATGGTGACGTTGCGGCCGCCCGCGTCGATGATGCCCGTGGCGAGCATGGCCCCGAACTTGACGATGGGCTCGACGACCTTCTGAGGCATGATCTTGAAGTACTCCGCCCGGACGTCCTTGATCTAATGGAGGGAGGGGGTGGGGGTGGAGATTGCCGGTGCGGGCGGAGATGTGCGGGATCGGCCGACCTTGGGCTCCTGGACCTCGTTGCGGAGCATGCACACCATGGCCAGCCCGATGCAGGCCGCCTGGCGGACGAAGCTCACCCGGTCCTCCATCATGTGGCGCAACATGGCAAACGCCTCCGTGTTCCCCGTGGCGGCGCAGGAAACCCCGAGGGCCAGAGCCACGCCGTAGCGGACGTGGGGGTTGAAGCTCTCTGCGGTCAGCTTGAGCATCTTGGGGCAGCTCTCGGGGTCCCTGCACAGCATGAGGCGGCCAAGGATAGGCCGAAGGACCGCATGAGACAAGAGCGCTAACGCCACCCACGCAGCACAGGGAGGATCGCGCTGTGCAAAGTCGCACGGACCGGCTGAGGAGGAAGCCCACGGCCATGACGGAGGCTCGTCGGACGTCATCGCTGGGGTCGCTGACGGCCACCCGAAGGAGGCGCGAGAGGATGGCGTGGTTCGGGTTGCCGCAGTAAGCCAGGCCGGCGCAGAACATGCCGCCATACCGGATGAGGGCCTCCTGGTCCATGCACATCTGCTCGATGACGATGTCGGCCTGGCCCTCGCACCCGCACATGATCAAAGCCACGGCCAGGCCCAGGGCGCGGGTAATCTTTTCGTGCTTCGTGTCGTGGGCGTAGGCCAGCAGTTCGTGGACGGCCTCCGCGTTGCCCGTGCCCAGCATGACCATGCCAATGCCGTAGGCAGCGGCCTCACCCGAGACTGCGTTGTCGGCGAAAAGCACCGCCTTCAGCGCCTCAAAGAGAGCTGCGGGAGAGGAAGTCACCGAGCGGAGAAACGGACCCAGTGAGGCTCAGCGGAATGGGGATGTGGGAATGGGATGCGGGAAGTGGATGCGGCAAGGACAGACTGAGATCGCCAGTCCCAAGCGCAGCAGCGCCCAGGCCCAGAGCGGCACCATGCTGGACCACGGGGGCATTGGCGGGGTTGCCAGCGGCGGCGTTGAGGGCCTCCAGGAGGTAGGGGACGCACTCGCCGCCGTGGTTGGCGTTGATCAGGCCGAGCGCATAAAGGGCACCGGCTTCGCTGTAGGGGCTCGAGGTGGCTGCTCCGGCCCCGACAGCGCCGGCACTCGCGGGGAGGAACTGGCCCAAGAGAGTCATGCCCTCCTTGATGTGGCCCTGTCGCGCATAAAAGAAAAAAAATATGGGTGGATGGGTGTCAGAATGGAAGACGGACAATGTGCACGACACCGATGGATGACGTGACGGCCATTTTGGCGAAATTGGTGGCCCGGGCGATGAACTCCTCGTTGGCGCGGAGGAAGGAGTCACACGCAGTGCCTGCATACATCAGGGCATGGGCATACACGGCACCGGCGTGCGTCAGCGAGCTGCGCTGGTCGACTTTAGCCTGGGGGAACGGGGCGGGGTGTGAGACGGGGAGAAGAGCGCCAAGAACGACCTTCACGTCGGCCATGTTGAGAGGGTCGGCCTTGTTGTGTGCAAAGAGGAACCGCAGTTTGAGATCAGTCAAAGGCTCGCCCGAGAGGACGCTCTGAACTTGGGTGCCCAGGGTGCCCGGTTCGCCTTCAAAAGAACCCGTGAGGGCCTTGAGACGGTCGCGAATGACCCGGATAAACTGCTGAGGAGCTGCCTCGAGCAGATCAAAGGCGAGTTGAAGTACTGTGGCCTTGTTCTGAATCAGGAGAAGGAAGTGTGAAGCAGGGTGTGGCAGGAACGCCGAACGGACATTCTTCTGGATTTCAGAGACGAACATCAGCGCGACTCGCTCAGGGTCATTCAGGGAGACCAGCAACTGGCAGATTTCGAAGAGATCAGGGGGGGTTTGGGCACTGTGCATCTGCACCAGAAGGCGGAAGATCTGCAGGCGGAAGTCGCGGCTGTGGACGTTCTTCAGGGAGATGCGGTGGCACTCGGCGAGCATGTGGCGTAGGTTGCCAGATTGCTGCATGGCGCGCTCGAGGATGTCAAGGCGATGCCCCTCAATCGCCAACCCCATCACATGGTGGAATTCGCCCTTGCTGTGGAAAGTTGAATAAAAGGCGCTGTGGGGGAGGAGTGGGCTCCAGACCTGAGAGCCAACTCGCACTTCCGATTGAAAAGTGCCTCCAGGCGAGGATCCATTGGGGCTGGGTGATCTTCCTTCCCCTCGGCCAGACGGAGTTGCTCGGCCTTGTATACATCGATGGCCTTATCTGGAGCGAAAATGGTGTGTTTGATCTGTGAGAATAGTCTGCAGACCAGAAATTGTATCAACAAAGCTCGAACTCTGGGTGATATCAAAGAGGTCGCCGGCCAGCAAGGCGAACTTCAGCGAGGTGGCGAGATCATTCAAGTGGAACACAACCTGTCATTGTCCGGAATCCCGAGAAAAGCCGAGAACCATTAAGAGCGAGCGGTGAAAAAACACTGATTTGGAAAGAAATCAAACCTTCGCGGCAAGGAGCGCGGCGAGGTGATGGTCCTGAAACTGCTCGTTCTCGGCAAGGGTTTTGCTGCGTGAGCCAAAAAGTCGGTGAGCGACAAAGCGGTGACACTTTACGCAGACATTTTGGGGAGAACGTCGGCGATTTGAGGCCAGAAGTGAGCGACCATGTCATCAAGCCGGCGAAGAGAGGTAGCCTTCACAGAAGCTGAAGGATGATCCAGCATTGGGAGGAAAAAGGCAGCGTTCCGGAGAGGATCTTGGGCCACCTCTACTTGCATTGCGGTGCTGTGAGGTAATCGATTTGGGGGATCTATCCTCTGGGTATGCATGATTGTGCACGATGGCGCGCAGCGAGCTAGCGGGGCAGATGTCGGGCTGTCTGTCTGTGGCGATCCTTCAGATTCAAAATATTTTCACGTAAAGCAATACGAAACAAAGGAAGAAGAGAAATTCTTACATGGGCATGGGCATGGACATTGGCATTGGCATTGCGGCCTGGCTTTGGACGGGGGCACTGGGAGGCGCAGGTGCCGAAACAGTCATAACAGCTACCTGCTGGCTCAAGGCAGATTCTGCGGTCGCCGGCTGAGGAGCCACCGTGATGGTGATGGCCGGGGTCTGGACCGCCACTGTCGGGGCCGGAGCTTGCACCTGGGCGGAACGTGGAGGGTTGGGGACGAACCCCCGGAACTTCATATACTCGAGCAGCTGCCGGGGCAACTCACCCAGCGTCTCGGCGGCCAGCTTGCTCAGGTTGGGGCAGTCCCGCATGGCCACGAACTGCAGCAGCCACCACAAAGAAGGCCGGCCAACGGGCCCGACACGATCAGATGGTGGGGGCTGTGGCTGTGGCTGTGGCTGTGGGGGTGGTTGCAGTGACAATGGTCGGGGGGGAGGGGGAGGGGCAAGCCCGACCTGGACGATGTCGCGGACGCAGCGCTTGCCGGACGCGTCGGCAAGGAGGGCCTCGTCGCTGTCGAGGGCCTTCATGTTGGAAAAGGAGGCGCTGCCCACGCCCACGATGATGACCGACAGGGGCAGTTGCGAGGCCCGCACGATGGCCGAAATGGTCTGGTCCAGGTCTGCCCGGGGGGGGGGGGGGGGGCAGAGAGGACGTACGGTCAGGACCCAACCCAAGGGGCCGGGCCGCAGGGCGGCGGACCTGTGATCTCGCCATCGGTGATGATGAGCAGCACGAAGTACTTCTGCTGCTGGCTGGTGTACTGGGCGGCGGCGCGGCATGCCCGGTCGATGACGGGGCAAAGTTGGTGGGCCCGTAGAGCTCCGTCTGGGCGATGGCGTTGCCGTAGGCGGCCAGCATGCCCTGGAGGCCGATCACCTCGGGCTGCAAGCGGGCGCCAGTCGGCGGGGAGCAATGAGGGCAGGCGGGCGGGGAGCAATGAGGGCAGGACAGATGGGGGCAGCCGGGCGGGCCAGGGCATGGGAGGGAGGAGGAGGGAGGGAGGGAGGAGGAGGGAGGGGAGGGAGGGAGGGAGGAGGAGGGGGAGGGAGGGAGGGAGGGGGAGGGAGGGAGGGAGGGAGGGAGGGAGGAGGGAGGGAGGGAGGGAGGGAGGGAGGAGAAGGTGAGCGGGAAGCAGTGCGAGACGATCCCCGAGGGGAGCCGCGCCCCGAAGCCGAACATCTGCGCCCCGAGGGGGCACGGACAGGGGGGGCAGGGACAGGACAGCAGGGGCGGGGAGCAGGGGGACAGCAGGGGCGGGGACAGCAGGGGGGGACAGGGGACAGCAGGGGCGGGACAGCAGGGGCGGGGACAGCAGGGGGCAGGGACAGCAGGGCGGGGACAGCAGGGGCGGGGACAGCAGGGGCGGGGACAAGCGCAGGGATGGATCCATTCGGCAAGGGGGGGCGGCGGGGGCGGGGACCGACCGGGAAGGCACCGTCGCTATCGTACGGGGCCACGATCGAGCCCAGCCTGCAGGGCCATCTGGTATGAGTTGGGCCCGGGGCCGCCCATGTAGTGCAACGACTCGCGGTTCGACGGCTCCTGCCCATCCCAACAGCAGCAGCAGTAGCAGCAGTAGTAGTAGCAAAAGCGGCGCATGGACGCGCGGTGGTCAACCAGAGCAGGGGGAGGGGGGGGGGGGGGGGGGGGTGCGGTGCGTGATGCCGCGGGCGGACCGGTTGGAGGCCGTGAAGTCGATGGCGGCGATGAGGGAGACCTCGCAGCCGCCCAGGATGTAGTCCAGGAAGGTCGGCAGCCGGACGACCTCCCACCGGAAGACCAGCACCCCGAGTTGCTGTACCGGGGGCCCTTCTTCTGGCGGAGCCTCGTGGATCAGCGGCACGCTGAAGCCGCCCGCAGCTGGGCCACAGTCAGCTGGGCCTGGCCGATCAGCTCGGCCTCTGCTGCGCGGGGAGGGCAGGGGGGGGGGGGGGGGGGGGGAGGAGGAGGAGGAGGAGGAGGAGGAGGACCGAATGGGACGAGGAGGCACAAAGGCCGAGGGGCCGAGGGTGCGGGTGGGGCCCGGACCATTCTTGTCGAAGTCGAAGACCTCGGCCAGGAAGGGCTCGTCAGGACAGGGCTCCAGACAGAGAGGAGGGCGGATATGAGCCAGGGTGCGGTCGACACGAACTCGAGGGGGGAGAGCGGGCAGGCGGGCAGGCGGGCAGGCGGGCAGGCGGGCAGGCGGGTGGCGGGCAGGCGGGCAGGCGGGCAGGCGGGCAGGCGGGCAGGCGGGCAGGCGGGCAGGCGGGCAGCGGGCAGGCGGGCAGGCGGGCGGGCGGGCGGGCAGGCGGGCGGGCAGGCGGGCAGGCGGGCAGCGGGCAGGCGGGCAGGGCAGGCGGGCGGGCAGGCGGGCGGGCAGGCGGGCAGGCGGGCGGGCAGGCGACCGGGGTCGAGGGTCTTGTTGATGACCTCGGTCTTGAAGGCCGGCACGGGGCGGCCCCCGACGAGCCGCGAGAGGATGCAGAAGGGGTCGCTCTTGCCGAAGAAGTCCTTCTTGTCGAGATGCTCGGCCCGGAGGCTCACCCGGGCCACCGACGCGCACCGGGACTCCTCCACCCCGACGGTCAGCATCCCCCGCCCCGTCGGGTGGCCGACCGCTCCCAGCGGGAAGACGGCAGTCATGGCGGGCCTGTCCGGGGAGGGGGGGGGGGCGAGGGGATAGCGCATGACGTGCCTGACGGGAGGGAAGAAACGAGAATGGCCACGGTGGAAGGAGGAGGCTCCGGGAGGCGGACCTGCCCGCAATGAACCCGAGGGTCGTCTCGCACTCGCCGATCAGCTACTCATGCGGGGCGGTGAGGTTTTTCACAGGCGAAAATAATCTCAAACCTCTTGTTGGTCGAGACGGGTGGAAGTGGTGTCCCAATCGTAGATGCTGAACTTCACAGGCTGGACGCGCTCAAAGGCATAGCGCATTTTGAGGCCGGTCACAAAACGAGGGTTGAGCGTGTCACGAAGCACCTCGGTACGGGATGCCTCGACCCAATTGAGGCAACCATCTTCCTTGACAAAAAGCACACAGCAGGGATCGCTTTTCGAGCCGACATCAAGGTTTTTCAGCTGCTGACAGCTGATCGAAAGGGAAAGCATTGTCGCGGGTTCGGCGGCCATCCTAAATTTCACCAAAAATCCGTTGAGCTGTTTTGCCGATTTGGAGCAGACTTCGTCTCGGCGAGAAACTGTCGACAGAGCCTAGTGACTGCCATTTCCGTTCTTTTGTTCTTTTCGTGTTGATTCGTTATCCCCTTCCCCCCGGTTCGCGGGGAGGGCACAAGAAAAGGGGGTGTATATACGTTTACACGGGGGTGGTCACGAGCATGTTTTGCGGCTGACTTTGCCACAATCGGCAGAGCGGACCGTGAGAGACACCAAACAACAATATGAATATCTCTGCTTCTACCTTGCCGAAGTTGGGTCTCTTGTTCCAGCCGATCCCACAGGGCAGCATCATCAATGCTGCCTGCCCATCGAGTTGACAACGGTCATGGTGGTATCGATCATATCATACGCACTGCTTTTCTAAAACACATTCCCATTGTAAGCGGCGTCAAAGGCGCCGATGTGACGTTCAACCTTCAGCATTAATCGAGTCGCCCATTTTGCCGACCGGCCACTTATCAACGCTGGGGATCTAACAGACATTATGCTTTGAGTCTGTTTCATCGAGTTGACGGGTTTCTGCACACTTTCACGGGATGACCTCGAGTTCGGCCATGCGGCGCAGGCGAGGATCCCGTTTCAATGCTGTTTTCCGATGCAGGCTATGGGGCTATTTATTGGTGAAGCGAGGCAGCCGATTTGAGGGCACCCTCGGAATGTGACATTGGTCGATGAGATCTTCAATAAATTTTTCTTGCACGGGCAGAACTCCTTCGAATCACCTGGGCGGGGTTCTTTTGTAAAATGTCATCGAATGATCGGGTTTCCAGCCCTGAAGCCCCCCCTCGGTGAGGCCGTGCCGGCGATGGGACCCATCGTCTGGGCCCGGCCCTGGCCCCGGGTGGCACCAGATTATCTTATGCACAAGCGTGCCCCCGGGCCCGGGTGAGCCCTGGTGTCAGATCGGGTCCCGGTCGGCCCGGGCGGGAATTAAACCCTGAGACTTTTTCAAAATTTTCTCGGACCAAAATTTTGAACCGTGACCACCCCCGTGATAACGTACATAACCCCCTGGTGACTGCAGCCAAATCCCAAAGGTCTGGCCCATTTCGGCATTACCCGCTCGTCTCACGTACAACACCGTTAGCACCATGTTCGACGTGTATTTCCATTCTTTTTCGGCGCGTGATTTGGAGGCCAAGGATGCCAATGGTCTCAGTGATCCCTATCTCGTCATCACATGCAATCGTACCGAGGTCCTGAAGGCACCTCTGAAATCGGAAATACTCAGCAAAAGTCCGCCCTTTTCCTTGAACACCCAGCCCTCAACCCTCGCTGGAATTTTTCACTCGCAGCCCTCAACCCTCGCTGGAATTTTGCCGCCCATGTCGAACTTCCGACGGGCTACGAGAACACTACCTTTACCCTCGCGGTGTTCGACCATGATGTGTCCTCGAAAGACGATGAGATTGGGCATTGCGAGCTTTCTCTTCTGGAAATGCTCACTTCGCCGGCCCACATCGATTACACCCTTCGCGGGGAGCACCCGAACTCTGGCCGTTTGATGGGCGTCGTGGAAGCCCACGCTCGGTCGCAGCTCGTGGTGACCCTGCCCAATCCGCTCTTCGGCAACCAGGCCGTGGCCCCGCAGGTCACGATGGAGTGCTGCTGGACGGGTGGCGGGTCTGTCCCCGGGCCACACTGACGCCATGTGAGGGGTCTCGCCCGGCCACGCCCGACCTGACTGGTCCTTCTTGGCACCTTGGGTGTGCCTGCCGGGTGGCGCGGCCAGGAAAACGGCCCTCTTTGCCCGGGACCTGCCCTCGGTCGAGCTGACCTGCCTCACCGACACCGCGGTCTGCGCCCCCCGCCCCGCTTTCCACCCGGGCTCATTTTCTTGTCCGTGCCCCTACCACTGCTCCCGCTCCTGCTCTCTGTTGGGTCTCCCTGGCAGGCCCTCGGCGGCGAGTCGCTGCTCATCCGCGCCTACGCCAACGGCGACATCCGCTCGGCGGTCAGCGCCCCGGTCCGCCTCGACGCGCCACCCTGGCCCATGCCCTTCATGTTTGCTGCTTGCTGGGCGTCTGGGTAGATCGCCCTGCCCGCTGGCGGGCTGCTCTCCCAAGGCAGCGCCTCACCCGCCCCTGTGGAGCTGCTCCTGCCGGGGGCTGCCGGGGCGCCCGCCAAGGTGACCCTGGCCGCGGCGGTCCGCCTGGAAGGGTGCCGGCGCGCCCAGATGGCCCACGGCGTCCTCGTGGACGGGGGTCCGTCGCTCCGCTGCACCCCCCCCGCTGCCCCGCTGCCCCGCTGCCCCGCTGCCCCGCTGCCCCGCTGCCCCGCTGCCCCGCTGCCCCGCTGCCCCGCTGCCCCGCTGCCCCGCTGCCCCGCTGCCCCGCTGCCCCGCTGCCCCGCTGCCCCGCTGCCCCGCTGCCCCGCTGCCCACAGCTTGCTCATCCTTGCCGCTTGTGCTCGCTTTGGGCCTCCGCTCCCCCACCTTCTCCCCGGGGCCGCCCAGTGGTGATGAACGGCCGGCCGGCCGTTGCGGGGGCCTCGGCGGGCGGGGCGGCAGCCATCGGGATGTCCCCGGCGGCGGACTTCCTGACCCGGGGGGCGGGCCTCCCGCGCCTGGCGGCCCTCATGCAGCAGGCCCTGGCGGCCGGCCCGCTGGGGCCCCTCAGCTCCGGCAGCATGCCCCTGCCCATCCTCGGGTGCCGCATCGTGCAGGGCATCCTCTACACCGGTCCGCACCCCCCACCCGCCCAACGGCACCCCGCGCCCGCGCCCCCTCCACCGGCCGTGGGGACCTCTGGCCCAACGGCGCACTGTGACGGACTTGCCATGTCGTGCCATGATGCCGTGTGCCGTGCCTGATCATGCCTGCCGGTTTCTTTTTCTTTGGCTTGGGGCCGCAGAGCCGACCGCTGCGGGGCAGCCCGTGGGGCAGTTGCTGACGGGGGTGCTGCAGGCCGTGGCGGCCGTCCAGGCCCCGGCGGGGTCGCCCCAGCAGGCCGTCCTGATGAGCTGGCTGCCGCCCCTCTGCGGCGCCCTGGCCGCATACTCCCAGGGTCCGCACACCGCACACCGCACACCCACCCACGCGCACGCCCCATCCGCACCCAGACACCCCATCCGCACCCCACAACCCTCTTCCCCTCGCCGCCCCCCGGAGCGCCCCTCATCGCATGCCCCGGGCGCCATGGGCGGGCGTCGCAGCGGCCGGACCGGAGGCGGCTTGGTGGGGGCTGCTGCTGGGGCTGGTGCCCCGGCTGGACGCCCAGCTGGTCGAGCCCGTCGCCGCCCTGGCGGCTGCCCTGGAGGCCTTCCTCGATCGCAGCCCCTGTCCGCCTCCGCCCCGATCTGCATCTGCCGACCCCCCCCCCCCCCCCCCATATGCTGCCCTGGCCGCTGCCCCTGGACGCCGCTGCCGGCCGATGGGCTCACACGGTGCCCTTCGATTCGATCCCCCCCCAGCGCCCCCTCCCGAGGCCTGCGGGGTGCTCGTCTCGCTGGCCGCCCTCCACACGGCCGCCTCCTGGGTGCGGGTGCCCGCCCTGCGCGCATTGACCCTCTGCGCCAGCTCCCGTCCGCATCCCCTCAGCGCCCCCTCCCTCACCCCTCCCTCACCCCCTCCCTCACCCCTCCCTCACCCCCTCCGCCCTTTCCCACGCCCCCCATCATCCCAATTGTCCCACCAATCATCCCAATCATCCCTTTTGCTGACTGTGACATCCCATCTGGGGGCCCACCTTGGGGCTGGGGGCGTGGGGATGCAGCGGCCGGGGCCGGGGCCCTGTCGGCAGCCCTGACCGACAAGAACGACCGGTTCGCACTCGCGGTCGCTGAGGAGGTCCCCACGCGCCCCCCACCGCACACGCGCACCCCCCGTCGCACACACGGGCACGGGTCCAACTGACGAGGGGGCTGCCCATTGGCGATGGATGCGGCGATGGGGGGGCGTGCGGGGCGCAGCTTGCCGCGGTCTCGATGGGTCCCTCCAGCCGGCGGGCGGCGGGCGCGTGCGCGGTGCTGCTGACCCTCTGCGCCGCCAAGCCCAACGCGGGCGAGCTCGCCGAGGCGGCCATCAAGGGCCTCCTCGCCCACTGCGAGGCCTCCGGTCCGGCGCTTGGCCCCGGGGTGCCCTGGGGTGCCGAGCGGGGCCATCCGTCCGGGTTGGGTGCCCGCCCTGATCCTGATGTGGGGGGTGCGGGCTGCCCTTCTGTTGCGCGCCGGGGCAGTGGCCGCGCGGCGCGGGGTTGCCGGCATGGGGGCGGGTGCGCTGGCGGGGCTGCTGGCGAGCCAGGCCAAGTCGGCCGACTGCATGGCGGCCCTCTGCCGCCTCCTCGGGTGCGCCTGCGAAGGTCGGCCCGCCCCGCCCATCCGGCCGCTCCCCCACCCCGTGGGGGCGCCGCCGCCTCCTCCTTGGCCACCGACCATCATCGGTCATCATCGGGTGCGGGCTGCTGCGTCCGCGGGGCGGCCGGGTGTGGGTGCCTGGGTGCCTGGGTGACTGTCTGCAGGGCCCGAGGGGGCGTCCCTGGTGACGGAGGCCATCGTCAAGGGCGTCGTGGCCGCCCTGAAGAAGCACGCCGGCCAGCCGGCCCTGGTCGTGGCGGCCGTGGGCTTCCTCGGCGCCGCCGCGGGCAGCGGTCCGCCCCCCAGCCGCTCGATGGGCTGCCGCCTCCCCCAGCCGCCCCATGCTGGAGCTGATGGCGAGCTGTGGGGCTGTTTTTATGCGTGGCATGGGGCATGGGGAATGGGGAATGGGCATGGGGCATGGGGAATGGGGAATGGGCATGGGGAATGGGCATGGGGAATGGGCATGGGGAATGGGCATGGGGAATGGGCATGGGGAATGGGCATGGGGAATGGGCATGGGGAATGGGCATGGGGCATGGGCATGGGGCATGGGGAATGGGCATGGGGCATGGGGAATGGGGAATGGGCATGGGCATGGGGGGGGGGGGGGGGGGGGGGGGGGGGGCAGAGTCTGGCCGGGAGGTGCTGCTGCAGAGCGGGGGCGTGCAGGCCCTGCTGCAGGCGGCCCAGGCGCTGATGGGGAACAGCCGCACCCAGCAGGCCACCCCCATCGAGGTCTTCGCATCCATCGTCGCTGCCCTCGATCGCTGCGCCGCCTCCCGTCCGTGCCCCGCCCCGTCCCGCCCCACCCCACCCGCCCTGCCTGGCCCTGCCTGGCCTGCTCACATCCGTGCCTGCTGGGGATATATGCTGGGGATATATGCTGGGGATATATGCTGGGGCTGCCGGCTGCAGCGACGGCTCGGGGGCTGCTGGTGAAGGACGGCGTCGTGGCGACCCTGGTGGCCGTCATTGCCCAGCTGGGCGACGAGCGGGCCGCCCTGCCCGCCATCGGCTGCCTGCGCACATTCGCCCTCGATGGTCCGCCAACATCCGCCTCCTGTCTGGGGCCTGGGGCCGGCCGTATGGGGCCGACCGTGTGGGGTCGGTCGTTGGGTCGGTCTGTGGCTCAACGGGCCATCTTGGGGTGGCGCGGGGGTGTCTGGGCGTCTGGTCGGGTCAGAGGCGAGCCGGGCCGCGGTGGGCAAGGCCAAGGCCCTCGAGACGGCCCTGCAGTACGAGCGGGCCCACCCCATCAGCCAGCAGGCGGCCCTGGGGGCCCTCCTCCAGCTGGCATCGGCCCTCGCCTTCAGCAGTCCGCCCCCACCCCCCCATCAGGCCCTGCTCCCATCCCCGCTCCCCCTGCCGTCCCGCCCACACACGCCACCCCGCTCGGGCGCCCGCGGGCCGGCGGCGCTGGCGGCATGATCACCGCATCTCCTCGGGTGGGGCGCCCCAGACATGCTGCCTGCCGACTGCCTGGCCGAATCGGTCGACGTGGCCCAGCGCGCCCTCGCCCGCGCATGGTCCGCCAGCCCCGCCCTGCCCCGCCCCTCCCGATCGGCTTCCACCCACCCACCCCGGCCCCTGCTGGATGGCCGGATGGCCGGATGGCCGGATGGGATGGATGGCCCCCCTCACCCTTGGCCTCTGGTGGGGCCTGTGCAGCATGTCCGATCGGATCGCCGCCGCGCGGCTGCTGAAGCTCTTCGCGGAGCAGGGTCCGCTCCGACACGCCCACTGAGCCGCCATCCCCCCCTGCGGGCATCCCCCCCTGCGGGCATCCCCCCTGCGGGCATCCCCCCCACAGCGCAGTCCCCCACCGCCCTGCCGTTGGGCAGGCCTCGTCTCAGCACCCTCGGCCTCCAGTACCCTCGGCCTCATTTGGCGCCTTTCTTCGCCTCGTTTCGTTTCGGGGGGGACGACGGCGCAGCGGTTCGCGTCCCGCCCGGGAAGGGGCGCCACCCGGTGGTCAGCGAGCCGGTCCTGCGGGCCCTGGGCCAGGCCGTGGGCCAGGAGGAGACGCCCGCCCTCGTTGCCGCCGCCGCCGAGACCCTCAACGTCCTCCTCGGCCAAAGTCCGCACCCGCACCCGCACCCGCACCCGCCTCCCCGATTTTGCCGGGGGCCGTTGGGTTTGGTAGGAACGCTCACACCGGTGCCCCTCGCAGCGGCCTGGCACGCGATGGCGCTGGCTTGCGGCTACGGGGAGCGCCTGCTGGCCGCCATGGGCCGGCCGGCCCTGGCCCAGGACGGGCGCTGCATGAGCCAGCTCGCTTGCGCGGCGGCCCTCCTGTCCCGCTCCGGTCCGCGGCCTGGCCCGCCCTCGGCCCCCATCCCACCGCCCTCGGCCCCCATCCCACCGCCCTCGGCCCCCATCCCACCGCCCTCGGCCCCCATCCCACCGCCCTCGGCACGCCCCTCCTCACGTCCCTCCTCCCCCCTGGGGCCACCGCTCTGGGCAGCGGGGACCACCCGGCGGGCGCTGCTGGGCTGCGTGGGCTTCCTGGAGGGGCTCCTGGGGCTGCCCGACTGCCCGCCCGACGCCCTGGCGGCCGCCCTGGAGGCCCTCGGGGCCCTGCTCGGCTCGGCCTAGGCCCCGCCCACTTCGTGCGGCCCCCTCCGTCTGACACGGGGCACGGCGGACAACCCAGTCCCGTCCCGTCCCGTCCCGTCCTCTGGCTCTCTGGAGTCGGCAGGTGGCCCCGGCCGCTTTTCAAGAAACCGCCTTCTTCTCTCTGCTTTTCAAAACCCGTTTTCGTTCATGTCCCTCCCTGTTGCCCGTTTCCTGCACTGCGCTCTGCGCTGCTGTCCGGCTTCGTTTTGTGGGCCGAAGGAGAGGAGGTCCGCCCTTCCCTCGCTGCTGCTGCCGGAGCGCGATCGGGTCCCGCGGGGGCCCCTCAGGCGGAGGGCGCCGGGGCGGGCCGGTGGAGCATCTGGGCCTTGGTGGCGGCCGCGGCCTGGGCCAGCTGGGGGTGGCGGGCGCACCGGTCCAGGGTGGCGGCCAGCTCGAGGTCGCCCAGCTGCCGCTTGGCCTCGGCGTCCCCGGCCATCTGCAGCGCGGGCGAGGGGCGACCACGGGTGTGATGGCAGGGTGTGATGGCAGGGTGTGATGGCAGGGTGTGATGGCAGGGTGTGATGGCAGGGTGTGATGGCAGGGTGTGACGTGGGATGGCAGGGTGCGTGAGACGCGGGCGGGCGGACCAGGGCCGACAGGGCCAGGATGCAGCGGAAGGAGGTGGCCGGGTCGCGCTCCGCCTCGAAGTCCGCCAGCTGCCCCGCCCCGCCCCGCCCCGCCCCCCAACCCCAAGGGCAACCAGGCGCACCAAGACGAGCATCAGCCACCAGCGTCCCACCTTGCCGCGGCAAGGGGGCAGGCAGGCAGGGAGGGGCAGGGACGGACCTCCTTGAGGACCGAGGCGAGCATGAGCTTGGCGTCGGGCGGGCAGCTCTCGGGGTAGAGCCCGATGGCGATGGTGAAGCTGTCCCGCCCAGCCCAGGGCCCGAGGGGAAGGGGGAGAGGGGCTCAGGCACGTTCTCGTCTCCCACCGCCGCCCCAATGGATCGGCTCCCTCCACCGTCCCAATGGATCGGCTCCCTCCACCGCCCCAATGGATCGGCTCCCTCCACCGCCCCAATGGATCGGCTCCCTCCACCGTCCCAATGGATCGGCTCCCTCCACCGCCCCAATGGATCGGCTCCATCCACCGCCCCAATGGATCGGCTCCATCCACCGCCCCAATGGATCGGCTCCATCCACCGCCCCAATGGATCGGCTCCATCCACCGCCCCAATGGATCGGTCGGCTCCCTCCACCAATGGGCAGCGGGCGGGGGCAGCGGGCGGGGCGGCGGGCGGGGCGGCGGGCGGGGCAGCGGGCGGGGTGGCGGGCGGGGCGGCGGGCGGGGGCGGCGGGCGGGGGCGGCGGGCGGGGGCGGCGGGCGGGGGCGGCGGGCGGGATCGACTTGAAGAGTTGGGCCAGGGCCCCCGGGCCGGGGCCGACTCGGAGTGGCTCGATGGGGCCAACTCCTCCATCATCTGGCAAACAAACCCCACCCAGACATGCCGCCCCACCCAACGCAACGGCAGCCGATAAGCCGCCGGTGGTGCGGCCGCCTGAGCCGGCCAGGGCGGGTGGTGGATGGCGGATGGCGGATGGTAGCCGGGGGGGGGGGGGGGGGGGGGGGGGGGGGGGGGGGACCTGCGGGAGGCGCCTGACGATGATGGGGCCCGTCCGGTCGCTGCAGAGCAGGTTGGCCAGCACCCGCAGCACCAGCAGCCGGTTCTTGGGGTTCGCGTCCTCGGCCAGCCCCCGGGCCGACAGTAGGGGCAGGACGCGCTGCTCAAAGCTGGCCTACTCGCCCCCGCCATCGACAGAGGACAGGACAGAGAGGACAGGACAGGACAGGACAGGACAGGACAGGACAGGAAAGGACAGGAAAGGAAAGGACAGGACAGGAAAGTTGAAAGGACAGGAAAGGAAAGGACAGGCCAAGAAGAGCCGCAAGAAGCGGCCGCAAGAAGCGGCCGCAAGAAGCGGAGGCAGCGCGATGTCAGGGCGGGCGGAGGCGAAGGCAAACGGGAAGGGGGCCGTCGCGGGCGGGGGGAGGCATGTCGGGGCAGGCGAACCTCGCGGCTGAAGCGGAAGGGGGTGCTCTGGCCGAGGGCGAGGGCCCGCAGGAGGTCCAGCACGGGCACGAGGCACTCCGAGGGCCACTGGAGCAGCTTGCGGCAGAGCAGGTCGTGGCACTGGGGCGGCGGCCGCATGAAGCGCAGGTTGCGCGACTCGTGCAGCATCTGTGTGGGCCCCGGGGCCACGAAGGCAATCGGTCACGGTTGCCGATGGGCAGGGGCCGTGAGGGCATGGGGGGGGGGGGAGGACATGGGGGCCAGCCCGACAGCGGACCTTGCAGCAGGTCACGAAGTGGGGCAGCTCCTCGGCCGTCAGCCGGTTCCGCTGGGGCGGCGAAGGAAGGCGTGGGTCGGGTGGGCGCCCAGGTGAAGGGCGGGACGGTGGGGGGCAAAGGGGGCAAAGGGGGCAAAGGGGGCAAAGGGGGCGAATGGGCGACGAAGGGGGCAAAGGGGGCGGGCGGCCGCGGACCGTGGGCACGGCGGGGTTGAGCTCGAGCAGCTTGGCCTGGAGCAGGTCGAAGCGGCCCCCCTCGAAGGGCGCCACCGCGTGGGGGAAGTCCGGCCCCGGGCAGGGGTCCACCTCGGGGGCGGCTCGGGGGGCCCCGTAGTAGCAGCCCGACGTCCACTCGGCCTGCTTCGGGGCCGCCGGGAGGCTCGTCACGGGCGCGGGCCCAGCCGCAGGCGCCGCAGGAACGGGGGCGGGGGCGGGGGCAAGGGCGGGCGGGCGCCTGGGTCGCCAAGGGAGCCAACACAGGATGAAGAAGAACAAGGGAGCCAACACAGGATGAAGAAGAAGACGGCCAGAGGATGATGAAGGCGGCCCCATGATGATGAAGGCGGGCCGGCCGGCGAAGGCGCGGACAGCGCAGGGGGACGGACCCTGGGCAGGGACAGGGGCAGGGGCAGGGGCAGGGACACCCCTCATCGAGCTTTGGCTGGACGGTAGGAAAGACGGAAGGGAAAGGGAAGACGGAAGGGCCGGGCACCGAGTGAGGGCACCGAAACCAAAGGGAGGCTGGCCGCGGAGGGGGATGCGAGGTGGGAGGGGCGGACCGGGCCAGGTAGCGGGCCTTGTAGGTGTTGATCTCCTCGGCGATGGCCATGAGGAACTCCTGCGACAGATGGTGGTCCCAGATGAACTGCTGGGCCACCTCGTAGGCGTTGCAGGGCACGTTGAAGCCCAGCATGCTGCGCCCAGCGCCGCCCCCGTCCCCCGAGACAACCGTCATACCACCGCCAGCCCCACGGGGACCTTCGGGCGGGGCGGCAAGCGGGGCGGCAAGCGGGGCGGCAAGCGGGGCGGCAAGCGGGGCGGCAAGCGGGGCGGCAAGCGGGGCGGCAAGCGGGGCGGCAAGCGGGGCGGCAAGCGGGGCGGCGGCATCTGCGGACATCTCGGGGCCCTCGTTGACCTGGACGGGGAAGGCCACGTCGTACTCGACCCCATCGACGGTCGGCCTCCCTGCCAGTGTGACAGCGCCCCGGCCACCCCGGCGCGCCAACCCGGTGAGAGGGTGCGCCGTGGGGGGGGGGACGAACGAGGGGCGGTAGGGCGGGCGGCGGGCGAACCCATGCCTTCGCCGACGGCAGCGCCTTCCCCGCCGGGGCCATTGGTCACCACGCCCACCTGCCCGGCCCGCCAGGGGTGCCAACCAGGAGGCGTACAGAAACGGCGTGAAGATGCGCCCCCGAGGGCGGCAGGGCGGCGCGTGGGGCGAGGAGGCCATCACGGCCAGGGCGGACGACGGACGTACTGCCAGGCCTGGCCGTCCCAGGTGTACGTCTCGGGGACCACGCCCCGCCGGATGACCTTGATGACCCCGGCCGATCGCCTGCAGGCCCCGCCACCCGGGAGTGAGCCCACTCGGGGGGAGCCAGCCCTCCGGGCGGGCACGGACGGGCCCCGGGGAAGCGGGGCCAGGGGTCGGGGGCAGACCGGGTGTCTGCAGGGCCGACTCGTCGGGCAGGTTGCTCAGCTGGATGCCACCAACCTTGACGCTGCGCACAGACCAAAGCCCCGGGCAGGCGAAAGGGTGACCGCACCGGCATGTCCCCCCCTCCCTCCCCTCCCCTCCCCCCTCCCCTCCCCTCCCCTCCCCTCCCCTCCCTCCCTCCCCTCCCTCCCATCCACCTCCCCCAGTACCGATCATGTGGGGATGGAGGCAGAATGGCTGCGGGGCGGGGCGGACTCGAGCAGGGCGGCCTGGTAAGCGGTCCGGACGGCCTCGGGTGCAGCCCGTCCGGGGAGCGCGTCCACACGCGGATGAAGCGGTCCTCGCAGGCGCACACCAGGTCCCCGTTCTGCCCGGCCCGCGAGGTGTGACAATGAATCGCGGTCAGGACCCCCACCCCCACGGCCCCCCCACACACACACGGCCCCCCCCACGGCCCCCCCACGTCCACATCAGGGCCAGGGGCGCACCGACGGACCGGGAGCAGAGCCATCGAGGGCACCGAGCAGGGGAAGTGCAGCTCCTGGCCCTTGATGGCGCCCTGCCAGATGGTGACGGTCCGGTCCTCGCCGCAGACGAGCACCTCACCCGTGGGCAGCTGAAGCATGTCGTACTGGGGGACCGGCGACCCCGCCAGGGCCACGGCGCCGACAGAACGAGTACACAGAGCATGAGCATACGCACAGAGCATGAGCGCACGCACAGAGCATGAGCGCACACAGAGCATGAGCCGATGCGCCCGCCAGTGCCGAAGCAGGGCGGAGGATGTATGGATGGGGGTGGGGCATCGAGGCGAGGCAGCCGGAGGCCGGGGCGGACCAGCAGGAGCTGGGATGCCTGGATGGTCTGCAGGCACCGGCCGAGCATGTCCCACTGGCGGATGGTCCTTCCCGCCCCCAGTGCCCGTGCCCCCAGCAAGCCCCCATGCCCCAGGTGAGCCCCTGGGTGGACCGCAGCAGCCGCACGCGTCACGGGAGAAGCAGCGGCCACGTGTCACGGGGTAGCGGCCACGCGTCGGGCAGCGGCCACAGACCCGTCGTTGGAGCAGCTGAGCAGGAGGCCCTGCGGGGTCGGGATCACCTTCCGGACGGGGCCCGTGTGGCCCTCGAGTGTTTGCACCTGGGCCCCGTCGACCCACAGGATGATGTGGGTGTCCGTCGAGCCTGCAGGCCAGCCCATCGAGGTGACCCGTCAGTCCGTGCGTGGGTCGGTAGGTGCGCCCCGGCCCCGGCCCCGGCCCCAGCCCCAGCCCCAGCCCCGGCCCCGGCCCGACCAGCGGCAAAACCACTGCTACACTGTGCGGGCACCCCGGGCTACAGACAAGTAGCGATACAGCTGGGGAGCACGGTGACGCTGAGGACCGAGTGGGTGTGGCCCCGGAGCGCCTGCACTTCGACGCCCTTGCCGTCGTCCTGGCCCCGCCACACACGGGCGGTCTTGTCCCACGAGCCGCTGACTACATCACCATTCGGCATTGAAGTACACGAGCAAACAACGTCCTCGTGGCCAGAGAAAACGTGGATCGGGCTGGCTGTCTCGAGGTCCCATGCAATGATGTTCTTGTCCGAGCCGCAGGTGATCAAGGCGCCACGGGGGTATCGATCACAGGGTGGGCAGTACGTTGCGGCACGAACATAGGAAGTATGTCCAACGAACTCTTTGTCCAATTCATAGGGTGCCTCCGGAGTTGGAGTTCGAGAAGGGCGCCACATCTTCACAGACTTATCGTATGACACAGAGACAAATCGTCCATCGGGAAGTGCGCAAACACCTCGGATATCATCGTTATGCGCTCTCCATTGACAAGCGAGGACAAAAGGCCCAGGTTGCTGGGTTTCAGCCATTCGCCAGAAAGAGTCACCCTCTCACTTTGGTGAAGGCCACCGATTTTGACGTGGTGCAGGTAAAACGTGTTGGCCTGGGGACGGTGGGAGAAGGACGAAGAAAGGAGGTGAAAAGAAAGCAAAAAGGAAGGGGAGAACGCTAAGAAGACGAAAGGAAAGCTGTGGACTCATTTCAAGAAAGGGACCAAATTTCCGACTTGGGGACGTTTTGGCCCAGATGCCCTGGTTGGAAATGATAGTTGACCGGTTTGGCAGTCAGTCAGTCTCGTGGTAATGCAGCCTCATCGGAGGCTAACTAAGAAAGTGGATGGCTGGGTGATGGCCCAAAAAATGTGCCCACTATTCGCACACACTTAGACCCCCACCCCACCCCACCACCACCACCAGCCACCAGCCACAGCAGCCACAGCAGCCACAGCAGCCACAGCAGCCACAGCAGCCACAGCAGCCACAGCAGCCACAGCAGCCACAGCAGCCACACCAGACACACCAGACACCACCCACCCACCACCAACCAACCAACCACCAACCACCCTCCCTGTTGATCAGCACCTGCCAAGAACCGAAACGTAAGTTCCTCTCGGTCCTTGTTGCCGCCTACAGAGCGTCGCGACTGGCGAGCGGAACAATCCTGCTTTTGTCGTGATGACCTCCACGTTTCTATTTTTCTATTTAATTCCATTTGACACTCCGCCAATCTTTGGACCGATCGGACTCCTCCTGGTCAAGCCTCACGTGTGCATCCCATGAATATCCTGCGCAATCCTCATCGCCCGTGGGTAAGTCGGCAGTGCTTTCCCCTTCACAGAAATGGCCGATACACTCGCAGCGCGTCTGGGCAGGACAGCACTCAATATGTCCTCTTTAGATCTGGGGGATTACAATTTGCAAGAGATTTGTGACGTTACACCAGTTGGAACATCGTTCATTGATTTGTGCTCGAAGCTTGTGACTTCTGCTGGTGGCCGGCCTCTTGGCGGTGTCGCCTCCAATTTTTCTAGCAATCTATTCTCTTTTGTTGACGAACGTGGTTGTCTGTCGTGGCATCCTATTCCCTCCTGACTCAGACCTATCCAAAATAGGCAGTCCCACCCTGGGCCGGCAACAGACTGGAGAATTTCTCGCGACGGTAGAGGCTCGCTTCGATCTTTTGGACTTTCTGATATGCGAGGTACAAATGTACCGAATGGAACAGGCCCACTTGAAGGTGGTCCCCCACCTCCGCGCTCGGGTGGGGGCCGCGCTGGACGAGTTGGTCCAGATGTGCGACGCGATCCCGGCGCCCCTCCCCGCTTCGGCTGCCTCTCGTTCGCATGGGGCTCCTGCGACCTTCTCCCTGCGGTCCCCCCCATCGGACACGTCCAGCCTCGAGAGCAAGCTCACCCGAATCGCAACCAAGGTCTCCTTCCTTTGGGACTTGTGTTCTCGCCCTGTTGCTGCGCTTGACCGATCGAATCGACTCACACCTCAGAGGACGCACACCGCAGGTTGGGCCCCTGCTCTCCCCCGCCGGAGCAGCTGCCGCCTGCGACGAGCCAGCCCTGACGAGGCGACTGTGCCCTCCGCTCACCGCTGCCCAGCAGGTCGGTCATCGCCTCGCCACTCGCACCCGCTCTCCACGAGCACCCGGTCACCGACACGTCGCTCTCTGCCGCCACTTTGTTTCGGCGCAGGCCGCCCTGGGGGCCATCAACGACCGGCTCCATCAGGACTACCACCTGCGGCACGCGATGCTCGTCACCCGCGCCCAAGCGACCCTGCAGTCGATGGCGTGGGCCCCCCGTGTCAAGGTCTCCATCTGCCCCCGCTTTCCACGTCTCCTTCTTTCGGGCCGGGTGGCTATCGCCTGACCATATCCTCTTGGTGTCACGTGCGCAGGCCAACCAGGACGAGACCAACGCACTGGTGGGGCGCCTGTCGGCCGCACTGGTGGTGCCGCCGCCCATCTCGCTCGGGCTCCTCGACCGGGTCACGCCCGTTTTACTCTGGTCTGCCGCCTGCACTACGCCCTTGCCCGTCGCTGACCTGCTTGCCTCTCCTTCGCAGCTCCTCTCTGGAGGAGGAGTCCCGGGCCAGCCAGCTGAAGAAGTTCATCATCCCCAAGGTCCGCTGGCGCAGGGGGTCTTTTTTATCGGTGCAATCTCGCCGTTGCCTGTCGCAGGTGCCCGATCGGGGCGGCCGGGCCGAGGAGATCAGCTTCACCCATGCCTACGACAACCCATTCCAGCAGCAGGGCCAAGGGGGGGGACGAGGGCGTGGAGGCCACGGGGGCGGGCGTGGTGGCGGCGCCCCCCAGGGCTTCCAGCAACAGGGCCAGAGTGGGGGCCGTGGCGGACGCGGGGGGGCAACGACCGGGCGTCCACAAACGGCCCCGGCCCCGGCCCCGGCCCCGGCCCCATTCGGAGGACAACCTCGGCCCATGGTCATGCCCTATCAGCAAGGTCTGAATACCCTACCACTCATACCAAGCTCACCCACCCTCAGGAGGCAGTGGCTGCGTTTTGAAGGGCGCCCAGGGCCCACCGGCCGTTTTCCTTGCTCCTAGCCCCGGAGGCGGTTTCGTATCTGCGATGGGAATGAGACAGGGTCCGCTTCTTGAATCGGTGTTGGCGTCTTTGTTGCTAATTTTTCTCATTCCGGCGTCTGCGCAGATCTCCGCCAGGAACAGAGCCTCCGGGGAGGTCGGAGGCGTAGATGATTGCACCAGTAAGTTAATCAACATCGGCAATATTGAGTGCAAGTCATCGTGGAAATTGTCTCAATGGTTTCAACAACCAAATTCCTCCTCGAATCTTCCTTTTTTTCTCGGTGATGACATGATGACCGTCCAGTCGCATCGCCCCGGACAGCCTTTCAATCTCTTTCTCTAAACAGTCATGCACTTCGGTGTGGCACCGTTTGGGGTTGCCCCGTTCAACCTTCCACCAGCACCCCCAGCGCCTCCCCAGCCCCTCGCTTCCCAAAGAAAGCTGCGGCAGGCGCCAGTTCCCCTCGATGTGTTGAGACAGGAACCGATTGTCTTCCATGCTGCCCGCGATGAGCGCATCCCCAGCAGTGTTGCGAACTATTTTGTTCACGATGATGGGCAATGCTCCCCTCGCTATATCCGCTCGTCCCTATATGCCCTGCCCTATCGTGCCGACCTCCTCTCTCAAACTGCCCTGCCTCTTGGCCTGATTGTCCAGCCCATGGCCGAGCTGGCTCCCGGAGAGGTCTGCTGTCCCGTGCCGAGACGCGTTTGACCCTCGCTGGGCGTCTCGGGTAGGCGGAGCCGCCCGTGGTGGACTTTGGGAACAGTCCCCCTCGGTGCCGTCGGTGTCGGGCCTACGTCAACCGGTTCAATCGGTGGGTGGCAGGCGGTCGCCAATTTGTCTGCGTCTTCTGCGACATGCCCAACGACGGTCCGCAGCCCCCTGCATCGCCCCGCATCCTATCCCGCCCGCCTGGCTGGGCTCGTGACTCTCGCATCCTGTCCCTTGGGCTCGGGCTGGGCTCATGACCCTCGCATCGGTGCTCCGACCGGGTGCTGGGGCAGTGCCCGAGAGCTATTTTTCGCCCCTGGACGCGGGCGGCATGCGGCACGACCTGGCCAAGCGGCCCGAGCTCTGCCGCGGCTCGGTGGACATCGTCGCCCCGCCCGCATACTACGACCACCCCGCCCAGGTCGGCACGCGCAGGCACGCGCACAGGCGGGGGCACGCGCACAGACACAGGCACGCACACACCACACACACGCCACACGGGGCATGGGGCCCCGTCCGATCGCCCTCACCGCCGCCCGATGGTCATGCCCCCCATCGCCCTGGGGCGGCCGCACCAGGTGCCGGCGTACCTGTTCGTGGTGGACGTCTCGGTGCCGGCGGCCATGTCGGGCATGCTCCAGGCGGCCCTGGCCGGCATCCGGGCAGCCCTCGAGGGGTCCGCCCCCGCCCCCACTGGCAAATCCCACCAGCCTCCCTCCCGTCAGCCCATGTGGCCGCAACCCCGTCCTGATTGTTCTCCCTCCGGGCTGGGCTCCGGGTAGGATGGCCGGGGAGGTGCTCGTCGGGCTGCTCACCTACGACCGGGCCCTCCACTTCTACAACCTGGCCGCCACCCCGGTCCGCGGCGCCCAGGCCCCTCCTCCGTCCCCGTGGCCCCTGCCCCTGCCGCGGCCGCGGCCGCCGCCCGATCCGCTGTGGGCCTGTTTCGTGCCGCCCTCATCCGCCCCGTTTGGCTGTGTGCACATGCACCCCCTGCAGGGCGACCGACCGAGCCCCCAGATGCAGGTAGTGGCCGACGTGGACGAGGTCTTCCTGCCCCTGGCCCCTTCGGGCTCGGGGGGCGCCCTGGTACCCCTCGCCTCCGCCAAGACGGTCCGCCCCGGCCCCATCCCGCCCACCATCGCACCGCCCGGCCCCATCCCACCATCACACCGCCCCGGCCCCATCCCGCGCCACGATCCGGTGCCGCGTCATCCCCCCCCCCCATCTGCGGGTAGTCGCTGCTGGGGCTTCTGGACCGGCTGCCGGCCCTCTTCCAGGGCGGCTCCTCTTCGGGGGAGCTCGCCTTCGGGCCCGCCGTCCGGGCCGCCATGGAGATCATGGTCTGCCCCGCCCTGCCGCCCACTGCCTCTGCTCGCCCTCCCGTTCGGTTTGCCCGCCGGTGGGGCCTGGGCCTGTCGCCTCACAGGATTGGGGGGGGCCGATGGCGGGTCGGCGGGGCCGCAGAAGGAGACGGGCGGCAAGATGCTGGTCTTCGCCTCGGGCAGCCCCACCCGCGGCTACGGGGCCCTCGTCGACGCGGCCAATATCGCCGAGGCCATGGGCGCCGACCGCGAGAAGGCCCTCTACAGCCCCCAGGTCGCCCCGCACGCCGCCACGCGCCCCGCACGCCACACGCCCCGCACGCCACACGCCCCGCACGCCACACGCCCCGCACGCCACGCGCCCCGCACGCCACACGCCCCGCCCTCCGTTCCGCTTCCCTTCCCTGACACGACGTGGTGCCCGCCTTGTGTTGTCCTTGTCCTTGTCCTTGTCCTTGTCCTTGTGCTTGTGCTTGGGGCGGCAGGACGGGTCCTTCCGGGCGCTGGGCCAGGAGTGCCTCCGCCGCCACATCGGGGTGGACCTCTTCGTGGCAGGCGACCGCTACACCAACCTGGCCTCGACCGGTCCGCCCCTGCCCTGCCCTGCCCTGCCCGCAGCCGCAGCCGCAGCCGCCGCAGCCGCAGCCGCTTGGCTCGGCCCAGCCGATCGCTCACCACCCGGCGCACCGCACCGCCCCCCCAGTGACCCTGGCGCGTGCCACGGGCGGCGAGGTGCTCTTCTACCCCGGGGTCCGTCGCCCACTTCCCAGCCCAACCGCCTCCTCGCCCTCACCCCTCCTCCTCCTCCTCCTCCTCCTGCCGCCGCCGCCGCCGCCCCCCCGGACCTTCCCGTCGCCACCCCTCGGCGCTGCCGTCATCACCACCGTCGCCGTTGTCGCCTTCCCCTTCGCGCCTCCCGGTGGGGCTTTGGGGGCAGTTCCTGCCCACGGGCCAGGGCAACGGGGCCCAGCTGAGCAGCGACGTGCGACGGGTGTGCACCCGGCGGACGGCCTTCGAGGCGCAGCTCAAGGTGCGCTGCTCGCAGGGCCTCGAGGTGGCCCGCTTCCTGGGCCCCACCGAGGCACGCGGCGACACGGCCGACCTGCCCTGCCTCGACTCGGACAAGTGTCCGCGCCCTGCCCCTGCCTGCCCTGCTGCCCTGCCTTGCTGTCCTGTCCTGTCCTGCCCTGTTGTCCTGTCCTGCTGTCCTGTCCTGCCCTGCTGTCCTGTCCTGCCCTGCTGCCCTGCCCTGCTGCTGTCCTGCCCTGCTGCCCTGCCCTGCTGCTGTCCTGCCCTGCTGCCCTGCCCTGCTGCTGTCCTGCCCTGCTGCCCTGCCCTGCTGTCCTAATCTGACCTGCTGTCCTGATCTCTGTCTGCGTCGACTCGGGCAAGAGTCCGCCCCCCCCCCCCCCCCCGAAAACTCGCGCCTGTCGGCCGGGTCGCTCATCGATCGGTGGGGCCGGCGCGGGGCGCAGGCTTCGGGGTCGAGCTGAAGTACATCGACACGCTGCCCCTCGACCGGCCCTCCGTCGTCCAGGCCGCCATGTTGTCCGGACCCCCATCCCACCTTCCCGCCTTCCCATCCCTCCCATCCTCCCCACCCAACCACCCACCCTCCCTTTCTCCCATCGCATCGCATTCGCATTCGCATCGCATCGCATCATCCGATTGGGCTGCTCCCCCCGGGCTGCACCCGCGACAGGTACACCACCGCCCAGGGGCAGCGCTTCATCAGGGTGCACACCCTCTCTCGTCCGTCCTCCCCGCCCCGCCTGCCTCGCTCGCCGCCTGCCCGCCTCCCTGCCTCCCTCTGCCTCCCTGCCTCCCTTTGCCCCTGCTGGAGGTGGGTGGGTGCCCTCGCTCGCGGCTCTCCCTCCTCGGTGGGTCACTCGGCTCTCCCTCCGCTTCTCCCTTTTGGGTGGGTCACTCGGCTCCCCCGCAGTGCAAGCCACCGACCGGGTGGGGGCCGTCTATGCCCGGGCCGACCCCGACGGTATCATGGCCATGACGACCCGCATCGGTCCGCAGCCCGCCCATCTTCCCCTCTGCCCATCCATCCCCTCTGCCCATCCATCCCCTCTGCCCCTCTGCCCCTCTGCCCCTCTGCCCCTCTGCCCCTCTGCCCCTCTGCCCCTCTGCCCCTCTGCCCCTCTGCCCCTCTGCCCTCTGCCCTGCCCTCTGCCCCTCTGCCCGATGAGCATCTCCTGACCCGAGCGGCCCCTGGGGGGGGCGAGGGGCTCGCCGCAGTGGCCGAGCAGCTGCGGTCGGTGTCACCCGTGGATCTGCGGGGGCGCCTGGTCGAGGAGGCCGTCACCATGCTCCACGCGTACCGCCGCGAGTGCGTCCACAACACCCCCGCCGCCCAGCTGGTCATCCCCGGTCCGCACGTCCCCACCCCGCCGCCCAGTTGGCCATCCCCGCATGGCCGGGGCGTAGAGTTGCTCGCTGTGCAGCACACATGTGGATGGTGCCGGGGGTTGGCCTGCACACATGTGGATGGTGCCGGGGGTTGGTCTGGGCGCAGAGTCGCTGCGCAACTACGTCTGCTACCTGAACGGGCTCCTGAAGGGCCCCCTGCTGGGCCCCCAGGTGCGCAACCCGGACTTCCGCGTGGGGTGGGCCTGCCGCCACGGGGCCCTGCCCGTCCGGAACACAATGCTGCTGCTCTACCCGCGCCTCTACGCCCTGCACGCGGCCCCCGACCAGGTCCGCGCCCCCCTCCGCCCAGGGGCCGGTATGCCCGTTCCCCCGCCCCGGCTGCCCCGGTCATCGACACTCGGTGGCCGTCTGCCTGCCCGGGCGGCTCTTCATGGGCGGCATGCCGGTCGGGCCGTTGGGGCAGTGCGGGGCCCTGGACGAGCGGCAGCAGGTGGTGATGCCGCCCCTGGTGCGCATCTCGGCCGAGTCGCTCGAGCAGGACGTCCGCACCCCCGCCCAGTCCCAGTCCCCCCGCCCAGTCCCAGTCCCCCCGCCCAGCGCCCCCTGCCCTCGGCTCCCGGACACGGCGACCGATGGTTTGCCCGGGGTGCTTGTCTTGTTGGGGGTGCAGGGGCTGCTGCTGCTGGACGACGGGCTGCAATGCTGGCTCTGGGTGGGCCGCCTGGTGCCGGCCGCCCTCATGGACGCCCTCTTCGGCGCCTCGGCCACCGCCCAGACGGTCAGCGCCCCCCCCCCCCCCCCCCCGTCGCCATGCCAGCCCCGTCGCCATGCCAGCCCCGTCGCCATGCCAGCCCCGTCGCCATGCCAGCCCCGTCGCCATGCCAGCCCCGTGCCGTCCCCCTGCTCGTGGCGGCCCTTCCACCGACTGACTCGTGGATGGTGGTTTCGCACGGGGCGGGTGGCGCAGCTGACCCTGACCGCCCAGGAAGGCGACCTCTCCCGCCGGCTGCACAACGTCCTGCAGGCTGCCCTGCGGCCCGAGCCCTGGCCCAAGACCCTCACCATCGTCCGCCAGGGGGGGCCCCACGAGCCCGCGTCCGTTCTCGCCTCCCGCCTCCTCGCCTGAACCCCTCCTCGCCTCCTCGCCTCGCCTCCTCACCTGCACCGCTGGCTGGGCGGGGTGTTTCGGGCAGGTTCTGCGGCCTGCTGAACGAGGACCAGTTCGGCGAGCAGCCCGCCTACGTGGCCCTTCTGGGCGACGTGCACACCCGCATCACCAGCCTCCTCACCGCCTAACCCAAGCCGCCAACCTCCCGGCACGGCGGCACGCCCCAGCCGCTGTTTGTTGGGCGGCAGCGATCTGCGCCACTCGGGCGGGCGGGAGAGGGAGAGCAGCGTCGTCTTATCCGCGGGACGGTTGCCGGAGTGGGCCCGTGGCCCGTGGTAAAACAAGGAAAACTCGCCGACAGAGAGAAAAGCAGCCGGCCTGGGGGCTGGGGTGGGGGTGGGGGTGGGGGTGGGGTGGGGAGGCTGTGCATGTGCATGACGCACCCGGTCGGGGGAGGCTCGAGCTACCGGGTCTGAGGCGGCGGCCCGGAGGTGCGGGGCGGGTGCGGGGGGGAGGGAGGGGAGGGAGGGGATGGCGGGCGGCTAGTTGAGGACGCAGCTCTCGTAGGTGGGGATCATGTACTTGATGTTGATGAAGGCGTCCACGCCCCCGTGGATCTCGAACAGCTCCAGCGTCTCCTGGATGAGGTCACCCACGTTCATGCGCTTCCTCTGCCCGTAGTCAATCGCATCCCCGACGGAGACTACAGAAGGCATGTCGGTGATGGAGAGATCGGACGGGACAGACTGTTCTGATCCTTGAAAAGGTTGAAAATCGGAAGGATTTGACGATAATATGGTACAAGGGCCTCGCCAATCATTTCACCCGAAACGACCAGCTTTTGAAGGACAAGCAGCATGGTGCAGATAATTTCAGGGTCTCGCGTGTTGAGGGCAGCTTGAACCACGAAGAAAAACATAACCGACCGATTCGAATGAGGCAACAGTAAAGGACAACAAGAACAGACTCTTAATTGGGATAATCAATTGGGGAATAACGGGAAGGATTTTTGCACCACCGCGTTCCAAGAGCCCCATAGTCCCCTCCCGGGCAAGGAAGCGGAAAGGCTCCTGCTTCTCACGAAGACCATCGAAGAAAATGGGAAGATAATGGTGATAGTCGAGCTTTTCTTGGTCCACTTTCCAGTGAATCTTGTTCCCATTGGCCTTGTGCTCCACGGAGATTGGGAGATCTCCACGACCATAGAATTTGCGGAACTCGCTGGGCTGGGATGCGCGCGCTTGCCGCGATTGGGCAGATGGGGGTCCGCGTGGTTTGACGGGTGTGCGTGCTGTCTTTTGAAGCCCACTCGAAAGAATGCAAGTGCGCCCACCAGGAGACATCGGAAGAGTTGACGAAGTGGCCTGCATGATGTTTGCTGTCCACGGAACGGCTCACGGAATTTATGCCCTGGGATTGAAGGCTGACTTCGGTTTTTTCTTTTTTCAACCGAGTCCATGTCCACTGCGTCTGTTTTATCGTGTTCCGGGGCAGAAATACTCACCGCACGACCATAGATATTATGACCAACTATGGAAGGACAGCATGGACAAATTGTTCGACATGCTCGAGATAGATAATCCAGACTCCAACCGACTTCTCGAAAAGAAGGTTGCGCATCTCTCCTTTTTTTTTCTGTTTACTGTTTTATGTTAGCCACACGCCGATCGATTTCGGCAATACGCTCACAACCTTGTAAAATACATCGGACTCTATCGGGATCTCGAGGAAGCCTACGATCAGACGTTACATCCTCAAAAGCGGATCGACATTAAGCCCGCCCTCCAGGGTGTGATGGGTCGGATCATCGAAATTACGCAGGTCGGACGCCTTCTTCGTGCGCCCACTCCCCCCTCACCACCCACGACCGCATCTTAGTACCTGCGGCTGCTGAAGGGGTGCGATACGATCGACCTGGACGAGGTCCTCAACGAGATGCGGCTGACACCGGATGCGCTCGAGTTCGCCCCGCCGCGGTTCATCAAGGAGGGCCGCGTCGAGAAGATCGCCAAGCAGGCCGAGCTCCTCGTCCGCCCCCTGCCCCTGTCCCCATCCATGCCCCTGCCCCTGTCCCTGCCCCTGTCCCCATCCATGCCCCTGTCCCTGTCCCCGCCAATCCCCTGGTGGTGGCCGGATGGGTGACCGACCTGGTCGGATCCTGGTTGCCGCCCTCCGGATGCCGCCAAGAGGCGTCTCCTCACGGCTGGGGGCTGTCGATGCCTCTGGGCCTGGCGGCCTGCCGGGGTGCTGCGTCTGTGCGCGGGGCCTGCAGAGAGCGCTGCAGCAGCGGTACGGCATCGAACCCGAGCCGGCCGAGGTGGTGGCCCGGCCCTTCACGCTGACCCCCGAGGATGCCGCCCTCATCATCCAGATGGCCGAGCGCGGCCGCCAGGGCCGCCAGAGGGCCCGCTACATGCGCGAGATGAGGTCCCTTGCCCCTCCGCCCCTCCCTCGCGCTTCCTCCGGGGCGGGCCTTGGCGCTGGGGCGGCCCGGTTCCCGGGACGCTGCTGCCGCCCATTCACGTTCACGCCCGTCTGTCCTTGTCGGCCGGGCGACGAACGGGCCCCTCAGACAACCGCCCCCGCCGCCCCGGCCCGTGGCCGCCCAGATCATCCAGCGCCAGTACCGGGCCCACCTCGCCCGGGGCCGCGCCCAGACCCTCCGCCAGCAGGACGCGGCCCTCATCGGTCCGCCCACGGCCGCCACTCCTGGCCGCCTCGCTCATGGGACCGCCTGCGTGTGCTCGGTGGGTGTGTGCTCGGTGGGTGTGTGCTCGGCGGGTGTGTGCTCGGTGGGTGTGTGCTCGGTGGGTGTGTGCTCGGCGGGTGTGTGCTCGGTGGGTGTGTGCTCGGCGGGTGTGTGCTCGGTGGGTGTGTGCTCGGCGGGTGTGTGCTCGGTGGGTGTGTGCTCGGTGGGTGTGGGGCCGGTGCTGTGGGGCAGGGATGGCGCTGCCCGAGGCGGTGACCACCGGCCAGGCGGCCGACGCGCTGGCGGTGCGACAGCAGCGGTCCCAGATGCGCAAGGCCGAGCAGACCATCCGCCAGGAGGCCTACGAGGAGGCCCGCATCGCCCTCGAGAAGAAGTCCGCCCCGCCCCGCCCCGCCCCGCCCCGCCCGCCCCGCCCCGCCCCGCCCCGCCCCGCCCGCCCCGCCCCGCCCGCCCCGCCCCGCCCGCCCCGCCCCGCCCCGCCCCGCCCCGCCCCGCCCCGCCCCGCCCCGCCCGCCCGCCCCGCCCCGCCCCGCCCCGCCCCGCCCCGCCCCGCCGGGTCCATGTGGGACGGGCATGACAAGGGCCGGCGTTTGTGGGGCGCAGGCTGGAGGAGGAGGAGGGCCCGGCCATGGAGTCGGACATGCAGGAGACCATCCGCCAGCTCTGGAACAACATCAAATGCGTCCGCCTGCCGCCCACACCCACGCCCACACTCACGCCCTCGAGAGGCGAGAGAGGTCACGCTGGCCCATCCGCACAGCCCTGCGCCCTCCCCGCGACGGTGTGCCCATGGGCGGGCTCCTTCTCTCCCTGGGCGGGCCGGGCCGGGCGGGCAGACGGATGGCAAATGGCCCGAGAAGTACTTCGACGAGCACCCCGACGGGTCGCGGGCCTTCGCCCACCCCGAGCTCTACCCGCCCCCGCCCCCCAAGGAGGACGGTCCGCCCTCCCCTCACGCCCCGTCCCGCTCAGCACGATCTCGCGCCCTCGTCTCATCTTGCCCGGTTTCACCTTGCCCGTCCTCATCTCATAGCCGACGATGCCAAGGGCAAGAAGGGCAAGAAGGGCAAGAAGGACAAGAAGGCCCCCAAGAAGAAGAAGGGCAAGAAGGGCGCCGTCCGTCCCGCCGCCCGCCATCGCCAGTCCCTCCATCCTCCGTCCCGTCCCTCCATCCTCCGTCCCGCCCCTCCCTCCCGTCCTGCCCGCGCCTCCGTCCCTCCCGCCTGCCCCTCCCGCCTGCCCCTCCCGCCTCGGATCGGCCTGGCTGCGCTGCGAGCCACCGATGGTGGGGCGTGGGACGGGGTCCTGGGGTTGCCGCCCTCCTCCCCGGTGGCGATGGCCTCATCTTCATCACCCTTCCACTGCCCGCCCATCGGCCCGCCCATCGGCCCGCCCATCGGCCCACTCTGGTCACTGGCGGCCCCAGGACGAGCCTGTCGAGGACCCGCTGGCCAAGGTGCCCGACTCGTTCGCCATCCACCCCATCGCACGCAGGTCCGCGCCGACTGCGGCTCCCCCCCGTCCATCCATCCATCCATCCTCTCCGTGGGAGGGTGCGGCTGCCTGCTGGCCTCGGCTCGGCTGACCGGTTGCTTTGCGGTGGTCGTGGCCGCGGGTGTGCACCCGGTGTGCAGCCTGGCCCAATACGAGGGGGCCTGGAAGGGCCTCGACGAGACGGCCAACCCCGAGCAGCGCCACCTGGAGCCGCTCATCCTCGCCCAGAAGCGGCCCCTCGTCGAGGACGCCGTCCGCCCCCGCCCCCGCCCCCGCCCCCGCCCCCGCCCCGGCCCATCCCACCCCATGTCATGGGAGCGCCCATGCGCCCATGTCCATGCCGATGCCCCGTGCCCGTGCCCCTCGTCGGCCATCCGCCATCCCATGGCGGCCCCCTTCCTGTGCCCTGCGGATGCCGTTGGGTGGGGCGGCCGGCCGGGCAGGTGCGGCGGCGGGTGGACGAGCTGATGCGCCACGAGCTGCTCAACCTGCGCGGCGAGGAGGCCCGCATCGCTGCCGCCGGTCCGCCCCTCCGCTCGCCCCGTGCCCGCCGGCCCGCTGGCTGTCCCCTTCATCGGCTGCCCCTCTGCCCCTCATCGGCTGCCCCTCATCTCCTTTTCATCGGCTGCCCCTCATCTCCTTTTCATCGGCTGCCCCTCATCTCCTTTTCATCGGCTGCCCCTCATCTCCTTTTCATCGGCTGCCCCTCATCTCCTTTTCATCGGCTGCCCCTCATCTCCTTTTCATCGGCTCCTCATCATCGTCGGCTGCCCCCGCAGCCAGTGGCAAGAAGAAGAAGAGCAAGACGGGCAAGAAGAAGAAGGGCAAGAAGGGCGCCCACAAGGAAAAGAAGGTCCCGCCCCCGCCCCGCCTCCTCCAAGCCTGCCCCTGCTGCTCCTGCTGCTCCTGCTGCTCCTGCTGCTCCTGCTGCTCCTGCTGCTCCTGCTGCTCCTGCTGCTCCTGCTGCCCCTGCTGCCCCTGCTGCCCCTGCTGCTCCTGCTGCTCCTGTCGCCCTGCCCCCGTCTGTCCGGTCCTGCCTCATTCCCGTCTGGCTTCCCCTGTCTGTCTCGGTCTGGCTGGCCCCGTCTGGCTGGCCCCGTCTGGCTGGCCCCGTCTGGTTGGCATGCAGGCGGCCGAGCCGCTGACGGCCGAGGGCCTGGAGTCGCTCTTCGCCAAGCTGGTCGCGGCCAACATCATCCAGCAGGCCCGCCCTCGCCCCGCCCACCGCCCATCCGCCCCCCCTGCCGCCCCCCCTGCCGCCCCCCCTGCCGCCTGGCCTGGCCTCGCCGCTTCACCCGATTGGCCTCCCGGGGGTGCCGCGGTCGGACGGGCAGTGCCCCCCTGTGGACCTGGCCGAGTGGGTGGGGTGCTACGACATCACGGGCAGCCTGCTGACCCAGCAGCGGATGGCCCACAAGGCCGACCTCGAGGCCCGCATCCGCAGGGGCGAGCAGCCTCCCGCCCCAGACGCGTTCGACCCGCTCATGGTCCGCGCCCTGCCCATGCCCCATGCCCCATGCCCCATGCCCCATGCCCCATGCCCCATGCCCCATGCCCTCGCTCCCCCCGCCTCGCTCTTGGTCCGCCCCCCTGCCGGCCCTGCCCCGTCTCTCCTCTTCCCCCCCACCCCCTGCACCCGGCCGGCTGCGGTGCCCCTCAGGCGGTGGTGTGGGGTCGCTGTATGGTCGGTGACCGGGGGGGGCTGTGCAGGCGCCCCGCAACCCGGGGCTGAAGGAGGTCCTGGACACGGTCACCGAGATGGCCATCTTCCCGCTGGGGCTCACCCCCGAGATGGTCCGTCCGCCAGCAGCCCGCCAGCCCCGGGGCCGCCCCTTCCCCGCCCCTCGTCCTCGTCCTCGTCCTCATCGCCCGATCTCTGGGCCGGCTGCGGGCGGGTGCGGGTGCGGGTGCGGGTGCGGGTGCGGGGCTGGGCGGGGCAGCTGGAGCGGATCCAGCCGCCGCGGGCGGTGTTCCTCTACGGGCCGCTGGGTGTGGGTAAGACCATGCTCGCCCGGGGGGTGGCCTGCCAGACGGGCGCCACCTTCATCAACCTCTCGCCCCGGGTGCTGGGGGCCGACCCCCAGGCCAAGCTGGGCAAGAAGTTCATGCAGGAGGTCTTCACTGTCCGTCTGCCCACCCGTCCGCCCGCCGGCCTCGGCCCCCCCCCCTCCGCGACCTCTCGGGGCCCGCTCTGTCGCATCCGCCGGGACGCCCCCCCCCCCCCCCCCCCCCCCCCCCCCCCCCGTCCACGCGCCGCCACTGACTGCGCTCGTGGCTGCTCTGTGGGGCCACTGACTGCGCTCGTGGCTGCTCTGTGGGGCCTGGGGGCGGGGGGCAGGTGGCCAAGGAGCTGGCCCCCACGGTGATCTACGTGGACCAGTGCGAGGTCATGTTCTACACGCGCCCCAAGAAGGCCGGCAAGAAGGGCGCCCGCGCCAAGCCCGGTCTGCAGGGGTGCAGGGCACCTCGGGGACGCCCACCCCACGGGCACGTAGCCCCACCGCAGGGAGCAGCCCCACAGCCGCGCCCAACAACGGGACGCATGGCCATTTGCCCTCCCCGCCCATGGCCATTTGCCCTCCCCGCCGCGGATGCCCCATCCCACCCCATCGGCGCCCCTTCCCTCCCTTCACTCCCCTCCCTTCCCTCCCCTTCCCTTCCCCGCCCTTCCCTTCCCTCCCTTCCCTCTCAGTGGACCCGCTGACGGCCGACGAGCAGGCCCTGGGGACGGCCCTGGCCAAGGTGCGCAAGGATCTGCTGAAGGAGGCCGAGGCCCTTGCCCCCGGCGACCGGGTCATCATCCTGGGCGAGTCCTCCCGCCCCTACGGTCCGCCCCCGCCGGCACGTGCCATGCCCCCCGCCACCCCCTCGCGATCTGTCCGCTTGAGGCGTGCAAAAAAGTGGTCACCCGGATGCTCACGGCATGTCTGTGCTGTCTGTCTGTGCTGTCTGTCTGTGCTGTCTGTCTGTGCTGTCTGTCTGTGCTGTCTGTCTGTGCTGTCTGTCTGTGCTCTGTCTATGCTGCTCTGTCTGTGCTGTCTGTCTGTGCTGTCTGTCTGTGCTGTCTGTCTCTGCGCTGCCTTGGCGGGCCGGGCAGACTGCGACCCGAAGGCCATCCAGGAGCTCTTCAAGGTGCTCGTCCACGTGCCCCGGCCCTCGTACGGCGAGCGGCAGCTGCTGTGGGAGAGCTTCATCGAGCGGTTCCGGGGGACGCTGACCCCGGACCTCGACCTGGGCTCGTTGGCCCTGGTCTCGGACTGGTACACCCCGTACGCGGTCCGCCCGCCCCGCCCGCCCCGCCCGCCCCGCCCCTCCATATGCCCCCTGCCCCATGCCCGGGCCCCCGTACCGCCGCGGCCCATCTGACGAGGGATGGGGCCCGGGCATGGGGACGGGCCGGGCCTGAGCAGATCAAGTCCATCACCCGGCAGACGCTCACCGACCTCCGCGTCCGCAAGGTCCGCACCCACCCCTCATGTCTCGCCCGGCCCCGGCCCCGGCCCCGGCCCCTCTGCATGGCTGCCCCCTCTGCATGGATGCCCCTCTGCATGGCTGCCCCTCTGCATGGCTGCTGGAACCGTCACGGCCGCCGCTCGCCCTGTCCCCTCCTCTGCCCCCACCCGGTCCTCTGCTCACCCGGTCCCACCCTGCTCACCCGGTCCCGCCCTGCTCACCCGGTCCCGGCTGCCGCCCGGCCGGCCAGCTGGCGACGGAGCCGCTGAAGAGCAGCGAGTTCGTGCCGGTCCTGGCCAAGTTCGCCCCCGTCTACCAGCACGTCGAGCAGGCCATCCTGGTCCGCCCTCCCCCCCGCCTGCCCACCCGCGGCTGCTCATCCCGAGGTGCGGCCTTTGGCTCGGGGCAGGAGTTCAAGCTGAAGCTGCACCCGCTGCCCCTCAAGGTCGACGAGGACCAGCCCAAGAAGGCCGGCAAGAAGAACAAGAAGAAGTGACCGCCTCCCCCCCCCCATCTCTCCCCATCTCTCCCCATCTCTCCCCATCTCTCCCCATCTCTCCCCATCTCTCCCCATCTCTCCCTACCCCATCCTACGTTCCTCCTGCCCTGGCGGACGATCAAGATGCTGTGCTGCTCTCTTCAGCCGGGCGCAGTGAGCCGAGGGCCGGCGATGAGCCCCAAGCCCCTGCTGGGCGATGGGAGCGATGGGGGATGGATGGGGGATGGGCGATGAGAGCCCCAAGCCCCTGCTGGGCGATGGGAGCGATGGGATGGACGGATGGATGGATGGAGGGCGGATGGATGGGCGGATGGATGGACGGATGGATGGGGGATGGGGGATGGGCTATGAGAGCCCGAAGCCCGTGCCGGCCTCGCGGATGGCCTGCTCGAGGCGCGCCCGCAGCTCCTCCGCCGTCGGATAGGCTGCCGCCCCCAAACCCCAGGTGCCCCCCGGGGAGGGCGGGAGGTGTGAGGGGAACGCGCGATGTGGGGGATGGGGGGAGCACGAGGCGGCCAGCCTGGCGGACGGGGCAGCTTGAGGGTGTTGAAGCAGGTCGCCGCGGAGGGCAGCCGGGCCGTGTCGGGGACCCGCTGGATGGTCAGGGGCGGCTCGAGGCGCCCGAAGCCGCCCGCGGGGGGCCGGCTGGAGCCCGTCACGAACTGCACGAACCGCTCGCGCATCCCCTCGTCCCACCCGCCCAACACTGCGCTCGCCCCGACCCACCGCCCCGCCAGCCGCACCCCCGAACCTCCGAATGAGCGGCCCTCGCTCATGGACGCTGCATGGGGGACATGGACGGGGCATGAGCAGGGGGGCATGGACAGGGGATGGGCACGGGGCGGGGCGGACCGAGCCAGAGCGCACGGATGGTGGGGTGGGCCGGCTCGTAGCCGAACTTGAAGAGGCAGTGGCGGGCGAGGTCCTCGGGGTCGATGACTCCCTCACCGCACAGCAGCCGGGCCAGCTCGGCCCCCGTCAGTGGCTGGGGGGGGGGGGGGGGTGGGGGTGGGGTGGGGGGGGGGGGGGGGGTGGGTGGGTGAGGAGGGACTCCTCACAGCTCCCAGCCCACCAGCCCACCACAGCCCACCAGCCCACCAGCCCAAAGCCCAAAGCCCACCAGCCCAAAGCCCACAGCCCACAGCCCACAGCCCACAGCCCACAGCCCCGCCCCCGAGCCCCGAGCCCCGAGCCCCGAGCCCCGAGCCCCGAGCCCCGAGCCCCGAGCCCCGAGCCCCGAGCCCCGGGTGCGCCTGGGGGCGGACCGACCTCGATCCAGGGTGGCTCCAGGATGGTGTACAGGCCCCGGGCGAGGGCCCGCAGGTGGGGCAGCAGCTGGGCAGCCAGCCGGTACTGGACGAGGGCCTCCAGGTACTCGGCCTTGTTGGCCCCCGTCACGGGTCGGCTCGCCCCGCCCGGGCACAGCTCCACCTCGCGGCCCCCGGGCCCCTCGGCCGTGAAGGTCAGCTCCACGACCCCCTCGATGTCTGCCCACCCAGCAGCACGGCCGGCCGTCGGTACCCGGGGCCACACCCGAGCGACAACAAGCAGCGGGGTATATGCGATGGGCATGGGCATGGGCATGGGCATGGGCATGCTAGCAAGGGCCGGAGCGGACCGTGGTCGCGGAGCCAGAGGATGTGGTTGCGGAAGAAGGCCGGGTCGACGGGGGCCAGGTCCCACACGGTCGGCCGGCGGCCCAGCAGGTGGCGGGCCACGAAGTCCGACAGGAGCAGCCCCACCGGGATGCCCTGCGCCCCCAGGAGGGGAGGGGACACCCAAACAGCGAGAGGTGGGTGAGCACAGGACCGGACGCACTCGAGGGCGGCAGTTGGTGGGACGGTCGGGGGCCGGCGGCGGTGACCTCGATGAGAGCCTTGCCACCGTCTCCAGCCCTCGGCGCCCTGGCCGCCCTGCCCGCCGGCCGCCCCCACCGGGGAGCCAGCACCCCAGGGGCAGGGGCAGGGGCAGGGGGGGGGGGGGCAGGGGCAGGGGCAGGGGCAGGGGCAGGGGCAGGGGCAGGGGCAGGGGCAGGGGCAGGGGCAGGGGCAGGGGCAGGGGCCCCCGGGCGAAGAGGCCCCGCTCAGGGGCGCAGATGTCCGCGAAGAAGAGCCCCACCAGCTCCCGCCGGACGCCTGCGCAGCCCGGGGTCGGCAGGGAGCAGGAATGTGAGCCTGAGGCAAGTGCTCGGTTGGCCGCGTCCCAGGAGGGAAGGGGAAGGGGAAGGGGAAGGGGAAGGGGAAGGAGCGGACCCTTCAGGTCGATGGCGGCCTCCCCCTCGAACTCCACCCGCCACGGCCTGACGCCACACCAACCCGGTCTGACCCTCAGCCGGATGCCACCCGCAGAAGAGGCCAGGGGGGCAGGCCAGGGGGGCAGGCCAGGGGGGCAGGCCAGGGGGGCAGGCCAGGGGGGCAGGCCAGGGGGGCAGGCCAGGGGGGCAGGCCAGGGGGGCAGGCCAGGGGGGCAGGCCAGGAGGGAGGGCTGCAGACCGGAACCACTCGAGCCGGGTGCGGCTGGCGGCGAACCAGCGGAGGACGTCCTCCACCAGGCTGCCCCGGCGCACCAGCAGCCGGTCGGCCGGACCCGGGGTGGCCCCGGGCAGCCGCGCCAGGAAGAGCGACCCCTGCAGCCGCCCCTCGGAAGGGAAGCCCAATCGGCGGCCGCCCATGCGAAGGGGCGCCATGCCCTCCCCTCCCCTCCCCCGGGGATGGGCCAAGGGACTGGGCGGGGCCCGGACGGGGAGGGGGGAGGGAAGGAGGGGAGGAGGGGAGGAGGGCGGGCCTTGGTGGGCAGGGCGAAGAGGGCCGGGAGGCGGCGGAAGAGCTGCCCAACCAGCGAGCCGGCCGGGCGGCCATCTGCCCGGGCCAAGGAGAGGAGAGGAGAGGAGAGGAGAGGAGAGGGACGACAATGGGGCGGCGGATGGGTGGCGGAGGCAGACCGGGCCAGACGAGGGGGCACTCCTCAGCGGGCGGGGGCTCCTCGCCGGCCCTCCCGAGAGCCGCCGCACGTGGCGGGGCACAGGTCAGAGGGGCCAGGGCGGGGTGGCAGAAGAGCGACCCGTCGGCGAAGGGGCGCTCCTCGTTGCGCCGAGAGAGGGCTCCCAGCACGTCCAGGGCCGCCACCAAGCTGCCCCCACCCATGGCATGGGCCGATACGGCCACGGACAGACCGACAGGCAGCCAACCAGACAGACACCCGACCCGCTCGTGTGAGAAGGGACCCAGCGGAGGGGAGAGGGGCTGACCGAGGGTCCTTGAGGGCCGCTGCGGCCTGGGTGGGGGTGAGGGCCGGGCTGGGCGCCGGTGAAGGGGATGCGCTCGGGGTGCCTGCCGCGGAGCCCTCCGGGGGGGGCGTCCGACCGGCCCGTGCGGCCAGCAGCAGGGAGGCCCCCGTCGGCAGGGCTCCGTGAAGCAGCGATGAGAACCCGTCCGCGGGTCGCCCATCCGGGGCCGGGGTCGGGGCCGGGGGAGAGGGCGCGGGGGTGGGGGCCGAGTCGGGCTGCCCCATCGCAGGGCTGGGGCCCGGGGGGGCAGGCACACTGGCCGGGGGCATGCGGGGCGGCACCCGGGGCCGCGCATGGGCGGAGGCCGGGCCGCCATCGCTCCCCGGGGGGGGCGGAGCCGACGGGGAGTGGGCAACCTCCCCACCGAGCGGCCTGGCCCCGGGGGCGGAGGAGCCGGGACCGGCGAGGAAGGCCCCGATGACGGCATGCGAGAGGGCTGCCCACCCGGCCCGCCCCAGAGGGAAGTGGGCCGTGGTGATGAATGACGACGCAGGGGCCCGTCCCTGGGAGGCGGGCGCGGCGGCCGACGGACCGACGGCCTCCTTGATCTCGGCCAGGGGGAAGTTGTGCGGCGGCAGGGCCGCGCCCCCCTCGGTGCCGCAGCGGCCCCCCTCGGCCTCGATGCGGGCCGGGTCGGCCTCGGCGGCCAGCAGCCGGTCGGGGATGGCCCGCATCAGGGCGGCCACCATGGCCAGACGGCCCTGCCATCCGCGGACCCGCCGTTGCGGTGCGAGGGGATGGGCGGGGCGAGCTGGGCACGGGCGAGGGCGGGTTGGGGTGGATGGCCGGCGGACCGGCTGGGGCACGCGGGGCGCCGACAGGCCGACCGAACGCCAGGCCTCCGAGGGATGGCCGCTTGAGGCACCGGCCGTCTCGCGGGCCTGCGGGGCGGCTCGGCAGAGGCCCATGACCCCGCTCCAGATGGCCCGCAGGCCCCCCCAGAGCAGCTGTCGGGTGGCGGCGACTCGGAGGGCCTCCAGCTGGCCGCTCAGCCCCGTCCCGGGTCCCGAGGGGGGCGGCGAGAGGGGCCCGCCTCGCGAGCCCAGGAATGGGGCCAGGTGGGGCCACAGGGCGGGCAGGGTAAGCCCCTCCGGCAGCTCGGCGGCCTCGCCCCGGGTGGCTTCGGGCACGATGCGGCCCCCGGCCCGCCCCACCAGGGCCGCCAGCCGGCTGGCAGCGGCGCCTGGGCGGTCGCCGGGTGTCCTCGGGCCGGCCCCAGGGCCCTCCGGGCGAGTGGGCGGGACCATGGGGGTGTTCTGGTCCTCGGCCATGGGCTGCCCGAAGGAGACCCGCCGCAGCAGGGCAGCCGCCTGCTCGAGGAGCTGCGACCCCTCGTGCGACTCAGCCGGCAGCTGCGTGGCGGGGCCGAGAGGAGGCGGATGGCGGCCCCGCGGGGGGACGGGAAAAGCGTGACGAACGGCGAACGGAGGGGGCCGGATGGAATGATGGGCAGGCAGAACGATAAGGGATGGCTGGATATGGGAGTTGGGTGCAGGGCAGAGGGGGCGGGTTTGGCAGCGGGGCGGATGTCGGAGGGTTGCGGCAGACCGCGACCCAGAGGCGGGCCGTGGCGGCCAGGGCCAGATGCGGCTGGGTCTGCGCCAGGGCCTCGAGGAGGCGCGCCCCGCCGGCCCACTCCCACAGGAGCAGAGCATCCTCGGGGCAGCTGCCCCCCAGCCGCGGGAAGGGGGCCGCCGGGGCCGCGGGGAGGCCGGCCAGCGCCTGAACGAGGTCCTCGAGAGCCCCAGGGGGGCCGACGGCAGGGCGCACCAGCCCGCCGTATCATCGCTGCCACCCTGCGGCTGAGGGGCGCCCGTCTCGGAGGAGCCCGTCTCGGGGGGGCCCGTCTCGGGGGGGGCCGTTTCGGGGGGGCCCATGGCCGCCACACGCTCCAGGAGGCCTGCCGCAAGCAGGAGGGGGCCGCTCAGGAAGCCGGGAGCCGAGGGCGTCTGCTGCTCGGGGGCCCGCGGCACCGGCGCAAGGGCAGGGGCAGGGGCAGGGGCAGGGGCAGGGGCAGGGGCAGGGGCAGGGGCAGGGGCAAGGGCAAGGACAAGGACGAGCCCCAGTGGCCGCGCGGCCAACACCCTGACCCTGGCCGGCAGGGGAAGGGGAAGGGGAAGGGGAGCCCCGGGGCCCGCTGCCGGCTGGGCCGCCATGGAGGACCGGCGGCCGGTCATCAGCAGGGGCCACGCGAAGGCCGAGCCTGGCGGGGTCCGGGGAGCCGGAGAGGGCGGCCTGGCCTTGGAGTGGGCGGGGAAGGCCTGCTGGGGGGGCGTCTGCGGGGCCCCCGCTGCCGAGGCGGCCTCATCATGGGCATCCTCCTCGACGGGCCAGCCGGCGAGGATGGCGGCCAAGGGGAGGCCCACCATGGCCTGCACCCAGCCCGCCCGGGCGGGGGCCAGCCGGGGCTCGCCGCCGGCGCATCGGGGCAGCAGCTCCTGCAGGGCCGCGCAGCACCAGCCCAGGGCGACCCCTCGGGCGGAGGCAGCAAGCCCCCTGCCGGACGCGGCCCCGTCGCACGGGCGGGCGAGGGCCGGAAGGTGAGGACGGTCGGCCAGTCAGCGTGGTGAGCGTAGTGCAGGCTATGGACGGGGGCGGACCGTTCAGGGGCGAGCAAGGCCGCCCAGAGGGTCCCGGCGAGGGCCCCCAGGGCTCTCCAGACGAGCGCGGCGGGCCCGGTCCCTGCGGGGCTGCATGCCGGAGAGGATCCCGCGGGGGCCGAGGCCGAGGCCGTGGAAGGGGCCAGGGCCGGGTTGGGGAGTCGCTGCGCCAGGGCGGCGAGCGAGGCCACCAGGGGCGGCAGGTGCCGGTGCAGCGCCAGCCCGCCAACCCCCGGCACCCCCCCGGCACTCAGGGGCGGGACGAGGCGCTCCAGCAAGGCGCAGAGGAGCCCCAGGCGCCCCTGGAGGGAGGGCAGCCCGAGGGCATCGATGTCCGGGCCGCCCGTCGGCTGGGGGTCGAGAGAGGGCAGCCCCGCCAAGCAGCGGGCTCTCAGGGCATGCCCCCCGCCCGCAAGGGACACGGCCGCCTCCAGGAAGCTGCGCCCACAGGCGGGGGGAGGATGAGGAGGAGGTGGCGGGTTCGGATCCATGCCTTCAGACGCACGGAGGGCAAGGGGAGGGGAGGGTGGGAGGGGAGGGGGCTGCAGACGATTCTCTGTCGGCCTTGGGTGCGAGTGCCGCGGCGGCGAGGAGGGCCATGATGGCGGCCCCTTCCCGGTCGGGGGCCTCCCCCCCGGTGTCCGCCGTCGCCGTGGGGCCGGCCGCGAGGAGGTGGCGCGAGATGGGACTGGCCACCCCCCGCACCACTCGGCCCGCCGGCTGGGCGGCCGAAGGCGGGGAGCCCTCAGGGGAGAGGAGCGCCACCTCCCCCCAGAGGAGGGGCCCGCAGGCCGCCAGGCATCCCACCAGGAGGGCCCGGGGCGGGGGCGGCTGCAGCAGCAGCTGGGCAGACGGGCCCACCAGGGCGCCGGCGCTCTCCTCGAGCAGGGCGAGGGCCTCGGGCGAGCACGAGGCCGCCACCCCTGGGGGAGGACCCACACCCACACCGGGGCGGAGGCCGGGCGAGAGGAGGCGCGCAGAGGCCGAGGCCAGGCAGTGGGCCCACAGGGCGCCCATACGGGGGGCCGCGAGGTGTGCCCGCAGGGCCAGGGCGAGCAGGTCCTGCAGCAGTGTGAGTGCCGCTCCCTGGGGGCCGCCCCGGGAGGCTGCGCCGGCGGGGCCCAACAGCTCGTCCACCAGAGCAGCCACCCCCACTTCCGTCCCCGTCCCCGTCCCCGTCCCCGTCCCCGTTCCTGTACCCCCGGGAGGCTCGGCCCAGGACAGCGCGGGGCCACCGGCCACCCCCAGAGCCGCCAGGGCGTGCAGGCAGGCGGCGGCTTCGGGCACCCGCCCGGCGGTGAGCATGGCGTGGGCCAGGGTCACCAGGTGGCCCTCGGCCTCCCCGGTGTGCACGTCGCCACTGCTGCCACTGCTGCCGCCGCTGCCACTGCTGCCGCTGCCACTGCTGCCGCCGCTGCCGCCGCTGCCGCCGCTGCCGCTGCTGCCGCTGCTGCCGCTGCTGCCGCTGCTGCCCGGGGAGAAGGGAGCGAGCCGCCGCCCGAGCCCCCCGTCACCCTCGTGGAGCGCCACCAGCACCCTGCAGAGCGCCCCCAGCGTGGCCGGGTCGAGGGTGGTCGCAGTGGGCCGCGCCAGTACCCCCATGGCAGCGCCGCGGGCCCGGGGCACCAGGGCCAGACGGAGGGAGGCCCACGCGGGCTCCCCGAGGACCACCGCCCCCCCACCGGGCCCCCTGAGGAGGGCCTCATCGAAGAGGCGCACCGCCGAGGGGAGCCGCTCAGGGGGCACGGCCGCCAGGGCGCCCAGGCAGACCACCTGCAGCGCCCGCTCGCATTCGGCCGACCTGGGCCCCCAAGCCGGGCCCCCCGCCAGGAAGGGAGCCACCGCATGGGGAAGCACCGCCCCGAGCAAGGGCCCGCAACCCGCCAGGAAGGGGTGGCCCACCACATCTTCGGCCTCGGCCGCCACGACGGCCGCCAAGAGGCCCACCGCATCCCGGGCCAGCTCGGCGTCGCCCTCCTGGGGGCAGAGGGGCAGGCACCAGCGCAGGGCCAGGTGCGTGACGGCGAGAGGCGCGACCCGGGCGGCCAGGCGGAGGAAGGAAACCGCAGCTGCGAGGAAGGGCCGCCGGTTGGAGGGCGCCGGGGCCCGGCCACCTCGGGCCCACTCGAGGCACTGCCCCGCCAGACGGAGGGCCAGCTCGGCGGCAGCGGCGGTCTCGTCGGGCCCCAGGGGCCCACCCGGCGGTGACCGTGGCTCGGGGGCGACGAGGAGGTTGCCCGAGGAGCTGGCGGCAACCTCCCCGCGCCGCCCGCCAGCCGAACGGAATGGGCGGCCCACAGGGCAGCGACACACTCGACCAAGATGGGCGCCCGAGGGAGCGCCCCCGATGGCAATGGCGGGGCCGGGGCCCTGCTGCTGTGGGCTGCCATGAGCGCGAGCGCTGGCCCCGCCGAGAGGGGGGGCTCGGGGCCGCAGGATGACGCGACCTCCAAACAGGCGGCCGCGGATGCGGCCAGGAGGTCATCACAGAATGGCCGCAGGGGAGCCGCCGTCACCGCGTCCTCGGGGAGCCGTCGCACTGCGAGCAGCCGCTCGCAGAAGGGCCCCAGGAGCCCCTCCAGGGCCTGCAACCGGGGCGGGGCCAGCCCGCGGAGCGAGGGCAGCACGGCCCAGAGGGCCAGCCCCAGCCAGTGTTCGTCGGCCTCGTTGTCGGCTTCCTCACCGCCGCCCAGGTCGGGCCCGAGGAGGGCCGGGGGAAGGGCTGCCACGGAGTGGGGCCGGAGGCTGTCTGGGGCGACCGCGGCCAGGACGAACTCCACCAGGCGGCCCGCCAGGCGGCCCGTGAGGCGCCCGCCGCAGCCCCCGGGGCCGGCGCCGAGGCAGAGGCGACACAGGTGGGCCAGCAGGGCCGTCAGGGCGTAGAGGCCGGCGGGCGTGTCGAGGGGCACCGGGGATGAGGCCGAGCCCAGCAGCAGTTCGCAGAGCAACGCCTCGGCACCCCCCGCCTCCTCGGCCGCCCCGCCAGCGTCCCCTTCGGCCTGAGGGGCGAGGCAAGAGGCCGTGGAGAAGGCAGCAAAGGGGCGTCCCGGGTCGGGGCAGGCCCCCCAGATGGACAGCGAAGGGAGCGCCATGACGGATGGAGCCGGGTCGGGGCCGGCTCGGCTCGACCTCCCTTGCCGCATCTTCGCCCGGTGGAGCGCCGTGACCGCGTTCGCCCACGCTCCCGCGCAGCGGAGAAAGGCGACCCCACTGCTTGGAGGGGACGCGGCGCGTCTCGTCAGAATGTCGCCCCACCGGTGCAGCTGGGCCCCGAACGCTCCCTCGGCGGCCCCGGCCCCGGCCCCGGGCCCAAGGATGCACTGGCGCACCAGGAGCAACACCGTCGCGGCGGCTCCCCAGAGCGACTCCCCGGGCGGGGATGGCGCCGCCTCGGCGGTGGCATCCCCCAGGGCTCCCAGCGCCGCGCAGAGGGTCATCGGTGCTGCCAAGGCCCCTGTCGTGCCCGGGGCCGGGGCGGGCGGGGCGGAGCAGCCACAGGTACAGCGAGCCCGGAACGCCGCCCAGGCGAGCATGTCGCCCCGCTCGGTCAGCAGGGGGGCCGCGAGGAAGAGGCCCCATGGGCTGCCCAGACCGTCCCCGCGGCCCCGCTGCTGCTGCTGCTGCTGCTGCTGCTTAGGGGAGGACCGGCTCAGGCGCGGGGAGGCGTCCCAGAAGGGGCACAGCGAGACCAGCCGGAGGAATGGCGCCCGCAGGGCGGGACAGGTCGGCAAGCGGCCCAAGTGGGCCACGAGCACATCCAGCAGGCCGTGGCGCAGGCACACCGTCAGGCAGGCCCACGCCCGGCCGGCCTGGGCGCAGGCGAGCAGGTTGCCAAGCAGCCCCACCGAGGCGACCAGCTCGGGGGCCGGGGCCGAGGCCGAGGCGGCACTGGATTGGTCCTCCCAGGGCAGGAGGCGCATCAGCCGCAGGAGGGAGCCCACCAGCGAATGCAACAGCGGCTGGCCACCCTGGGCGGGCTCCCGGACTAATTCCGGCATCACGGAGGCAGAACCGACCATCTCCAGGACGGACGGGAGGTGCCGTGCCGTGTCGGCCTGCCCAACGAGGGCGGCGAGGCCCCCGGGGAGCTCCGCCATCGAGGCGGCAGGGGATGCCGTCGCCTGGGTCTGGGCATCGGCCATGTCCGCTGCGGGGGGGCCCTCCACCACAACCAAGGGGAGTGCCGACGGTGACTGTGGGGGCGGTGGCTTGGCCAAGGCGGCCCTGAGTTGGGCCACCTCGGCGCCAAGTCGGTCGCGCGCTTCGGCCTCGGCCCGCGCGGCCTCGAGGGCCCGCCGAAGGGTGCCCACTTCCTGGGCAAGGGCCCTCTCACGCCCATCGAACTCGGCGCGGGCCTGCTCGAGGCTGGCCGCCGCCCGGGGCTGCTCGACCTTGGCCTGCTCCAGCTCGGCTCTGAGGGCCTCCCGCTCCTGACGCAGCGCGGTTCCCTCCCCCGCGAGCCGATCGGCCTCTTCGCCCATGGCGGCCAGGGCGCCCTCAAGGCGGGATCGCTCGTCCCGGGCGGCCCGATCCCGGGCGGCCATCTCGCGGCGCAGGGTGGCCGAGCCAACGGCAGCTTGCAGGGCCTGCTCGCGGAGGTCGGCCAGTTCCTGGCGGAGGGCGGCCTCCTTCTCGGCGACCCCGGCGGCCGCCGACCGCGCCAGGGCCAACTCGGCCCGAAGGCCATCCGTCTCCTGGGCGAGGGCCACCCTCGCCTCCGTGAGGTCGGTGCACTGCCTCTCAAGGGCGGACAGCTGCTGCTTCCAATGGGCTTCCTCGTTGGCCAGGGCGCCCTTCCAACGGGCCACCTCGTCCGGGTGTTGCCGCTCGAGGAGTACAAAGTGCTGCTGGGTGCCATCCTGGGCGCGCTGGAGCTGAGCGTTTGCCTCGGCCAGGGCGCCGCGCTGCTCGGCCTCCGCCCGGGCGCCCCGGGTGAGTTGCCGGTTGGCCGCTTGGAGCCGGTCGGCCCGAGCCCGAAGCTCGGCATTGGCGGTGGATTCCCGCTCGACCCGGCGGGTGAGCTCCTCGACAAGCTGCCCCGCCCCGCAGGCCGCCTCCCGGGCCTCGCCCAACTCCAGGCGCAGGCGGTCCAGTTGGTCGGCCTGGGCATCCCGGGCAACAGCAGCGTTCCATCCTCGTCCGGGCGCCCCGCGTTGGGGGGCGCTGAGGGCCCCATCGCCCTCGCCGGGGAGGACAACCGCCTGCCGGAGCTTCTCCACGCTGATTCGTTCGGCCTCGGCGGCCTGAAGGGTCTCGAGTGCCACGTGGGCACGGCCCAGCTCGGCCTCGGCCTCGGCCCTGGGCACAACCTCGGCCCGCACGAGGGCCGGGGTGTCATCGCTACCTGGCGGGGCAAGCTGCTGGCCCTTAGTGCATGCTGGGCGTGCTGGGCGGGTTCCGCCCTCCTAGGAATAGTCGGCAGGGTCATGTGAGCGGGTCCAGAAAAGACCAGACCTCCTCACCAGCACCCTCGACCCAGGCCTCCCCCTGCTTGACAGCAGCCGGAGGGGGGCCATCTTCCCAGCTGGAACGAGCCAATGGTCTCTTGAAGGGAGTGGATCCTACAGCAGGGACAGGTTCCGACGAGCCGGTTGGGGGGAGAGGCTCGAGCGCACCCGGCGAAGATTCCGGGACTACTTGATCCCTGGGGGCAACCACGGCAATCAGGCGCATCTCGGGGCTGGTCAACAATTTTCGAGGGATAGGTTCTTCTGGCGAAATCACAGTTGGGTTGTTCTCTTCTCTGCCCGGGGGTGGAATGGTTGTCACGGAAGGCTCTTGCGGGCGAAGCGAAACATCAACAATTGAACCGGTCGATGAAACTGGGGGGCTCTCTTCTTGGCGGGGCCTTGGAATGCAGGCCCCCATATTCTACACCGGCCGACAGGTAAATCAGAACGAAGGATTTGTTGCAGCTCGGGGATCAAACCGGCCGGCGAGTGTTCCGCACCCACAGGTTCCTGACCCTCGCCTCGGATGCCCAACCCGCGAAATATTTTCTCAAGTACCAGCGGCCTTGCCCTTTTGGCTGGAGGATCTGTTGGTTGCGTCCTCATCGTTGCCCTCGCTGGGATTCTGTGGAGTCACCGGAAAGCAGCCGCTGTGAAGAAGAGGACTCCGACGCAGCCTCGCAAGGGCGCCAGCACAAAAAAGCCATCGCCGGCTCACAGCCTTCCAACTAACGCACCATCGACACCTCTGAAAGTCCGTTTCACCATCTCGCAAGAAGACATATACGTAACATCATCTTTTCTGCATCTAGACCGGACGGGTTGACGCCCTTCGGACTGCAGCTACCGCTGATGTCCCTTTTTCTCCCCTTCGAGCCGCGGCCTTAACCGAGTTTACCCGACCCGGTCGTGCGGCTCTCCCGGCGTTCTTCTTCGTGGTTGTGTGTCCAGCATGCGATGCCGAGAGAGGTGAACGCGTTCGGTCGGTGATGTCGTTTGCTCGGGCTTGCTCTCGCGCCGTTGAGCCTGTTGATTTCCTCTGGGTGGGACCCGAACAGGTCCGAAACCGCCCATCCATCTTCCTCTTCCTCATCGCCTCCATCGATTCAAACATATTTCTCTTTGACCTCTACAGTACCCCGAGTTTTGCAAGGCTGTCATGCACACGAAACTTTCCCCGAGGAGATCTCCGACCCGGACTCACATCCTTGTTGTCGATTCCCGAGGAAGGCGTTTCTCCAGATACCCAGGCGCCCTCCTTGACGGCGCTGCCATCGCTGCTTGGATGGACGCGCCAACAGAATGGGCTCCGCTGGAGGATTTTCAAATGGCGCTCTACCTCGAGTAATGCGCGAATGGGTGAATAATTTCCTGATTTCCGGACCTTGGCCAACAAGACCGAACGCCTCTTGAAAATTCTTTCCGCACGGCCCGGGCGCACAAGTGGGTTGAAAAACAGGTGGAGACAGCCCGTCAAACGCAGGGTGAAGGAGGCTCTCCCGGCCTGCCTTTTTTGTGGTCGGTCACGCTTTTTTCCAACGAAAAACCGTCGAGTTAAACGATCAATTATAGACCATGGCAGTCCATTCTTGTAACTTCACTCTTTTTTTGGCGTTATTGTTCATTTGTCCATTTTTTGGGCTCGCCTCCGTCAGTATCTCGCCTTCTTCATTCACCATCTCGGTTCTTGGCGGGCACACAAAAGCAACAAATGTAGTTATCATGAATCCAAGCAGCTCCGCCACGAACGTCGTGGCCGCAATCGATCCACAACCCGAGCCGCGCTACTCGGCGACCATCACCTCCTTCGACTGGACTGACATTTCGACCCTTTCTGGGGTTACCTCGTTATCGCTTGGCGACGACTCCTACACAAATATCAATCTCCCTTTCGCGTTCCCCTTCTTTGGGTCCCCCCAAACCGCCGTGGCTGTCTCCTCCAACGGGTTCCTGACCTTCGACACCACCGGCCAGACGGCCTACTCAAACTCTGCCCTTCCGAAGGGCTCTCATCCCCACTCGATGATCGCCCTTTGCTGGGTCCGTCATCGTCTCGCCTCCTCTGCCCGTTTTTGCCTGCTGATCCACGCGCTCTGCAATGATGGCTTCCTCTCTGGGTGGCGCGTGGGCGCACATCCCGCAGATGGACCTGTACCCCAACGAGGCCTCGGCGGCCGTGTACGTGCACGCCACCTCCGACCGGGTCATTGTCCAGTACAGCGCCGTGCCCACCTACTCGAACCGGGGCCTCCGGCTCACCATGCAGGCCGTCCTGCGCCCCTCGGGCCGCATCGAGGTGCGCTACCTCTCGGTGCCCGCTAACTTCTCCAGCGGGACGGCCGGCCTCGAGAACTCCGACGGCTCGTGGGGCCTTGGGGTCCGCCCGCCTCCGCGCCGCCCTCCGATTGGCCCCATCGCTGATCATCCCCGCCTCTCTGCCCCGCCCCAGTTTTGCTTCAACACGGCCGGCTGCCTGTACTCGCGCCTGGCCGTGGCGTATGATACGCTTGCCGACCCGGTGCGGCTGGTCCCTGGCGGCCCGTACTCCCTCCCCGCGGGCGGCTCGGTCAGCGCCCAGCTGGTGGCCGACGCGGGCGGCTTCTCGGCGGGCAGCTCGCACAGTATGACGCTCCGGCTCACCGACTCGGGCGGGGTCTGTGGTGCCCCCACAGCACACGGGGAGGTTTCCATTGGGCATCGGCTTTGCGCGCTTCCTGGCCCCCCATCCCTTGGGGTTGCCGCTCCTGACCGCCGGCCCCACCTTGTCGCAGGTGGCGACGACGGCCCCCATTACCCTCACCACGCCCGCTTCCCCGGCGCTGGTGCTGCCCCGAGGCTCCGTCGACCTGGGCTCCATCGTCCTGGGCATCTCGGTCCGTCCGGCTCACTGCCCCCTCCCCCTCCCCCTCCTCCCCTCTCTCCCCCCCCCCCCCCCCCCCCCCCCCCCCCCATCCGTTGCACCGCACCGGAAGGGCTCCTCTTCCTCGAGCGCAACCCCACACCCACCCGCCCGATCTGCCCCGATCTGCTGTCTCCTCGTCCCGCCAGACGACCTTCGCCCTGCCCGTCGGGAACAGCCCCATGGCGACCGACCGGCTGAACGTGACCCAACTCGGCTGCGGGGGCTGCTCGGCCACATTTTCGGCCTCCGGCCTGCCGCTGAGCCTCCTTCCGGGGGCCCAGGGCTCCCTCCAGGTGACCCTCACCACCCAGGGTAGCCTGGGGCCCTCCTCGGCGGTGCTCTCGCTGACCCACAACGACCCCCTTCCCCAAGGCAACTCCTCGTCTGTTCATCGCCCCCCTCTGCCGCCGGCGCCCATATGGAGTGGATCTGGCCTGGCGAGCGTCCCACCATTCCGCTGCTTCCGCTCCTCTGGCCCCCTGCCCGCTCCGCTCCGGTGGGGTGCTCGCAGGGTGACCGTTCAGTGGGTGCAGACGCCCCCGCCCGTCTTTGAGCTCCACCACGCCACCCTGACGGACGGCCAGCTCGCCGCCACGGGCATCCAGAAGAACCTCACCAGCGCCACCATGGTCTGCCCCGCCGACCGCTCCGTCGCTCGTGGAGCGGCTGGGGCTGGTGTGGGCTGGTGCCCCGCTGGCCAACCCGCTGCCGGGGCTGCGCTCAGCCTTCCCTTTCGCCCCCCTGCCCCCTGGGTGGTCTGGCGGCCCGGCAGATCGCCACCGACGGGGTCCTCATCGCCAACTCGGGTGCGGGCCCCCTGCGCGTCACGGCAACCTTTGTGCCCGTCTTCGGCACCTCGGCCGCCGCCTCGAACGGGGGCGCGACCCCCGCGGCCGCCGCTCCCTCGGCAGCCGCAGCGCCCCGCACCGAGGAGCCCGGCGAGTGGAACCCCAGGCGGCTCATTGTCCGCCGGAACATCGACGGCCCCCCGGCCGCTGCCAACAACAAGGCCCATCCCGCCGTGGCCGCCTTCTACGACCTCATCGGCGTCGAAAAGGTCCGCCGCTGCCACCCTGCCACTGCCACCCTGCCACTGCCACCCTGCCACTGCCACCCTGCCACTGCCACCCTGCCATCACGTTGATCCGCGGCGCCTATCTCGGACCGCCCTCCCCCCGGCTGACGGGCTGACGGCTGGTGGTGGGTGGCTGGGTGGCTGGCGGGGGCCGTGTCCAGGTGGAGCCTGTGGGCCGCTTCTCCATGGACATTGTCACCCTGGCCGAGGGGCCGTCGGCCGGGATGGCCAGCTACCTCGGGGCCGCGGCCAACTCGGGGACGCCCTCTGACCGGGCCATGGACCTCTGGGCGCGCATGGTCTGCCGCCTCTCCAACCCAACGCGTGAAGATGTGGCCTCGTGCCAAGAGGAACCGAAGGATGAGGGGAAAAAGGAGGGCAGGGCAGCAGGGCAGGGCAGGGCAGGGCAGGGCAGGGCAGGGCAGGGCAGGGCAGGGCAGGGCAGGGCAGGGCAGGGCAGGGCAGGGCAGGGAAAAAGCGAGACCCTCATCCGTCATGCCCTGCCCTGCCCCCATCGAGTCATTTTACATGCCTGCCCACCCTCCTTGGCGCACCTAACCGGGTGCTGGTCTCAGGGCGAGGCGCTTGCTTCCAACGAGGAGACCCACCTGCGGGCGATGGCGGCCTCGCTAAAGGAGGCTGGCGGCATCCGCTACATGGAGCGTGACTACCGCGTCACGGCGAGCCAGTTCATCCCCAACGACCCCCGCTTCGGCGAGCTCTGGGGCCTCCGCAACTCCGCCCAGGGTCCGCCTCCCCGCCTGCCCCGAGGCGCTGCGCTGCCCCACCGCCACGGCGCGCCCTTCATGAGCCACCACCACCCACCACCACCCACCACCCACCCACCACCCTACAGAGGGCGCGGATATCTCGGCGACTGAGGCCTGGGAGCTGACGCAAGGGGCGCCCAACGTTCTTGTTGCCGTCATCGACACGGTCCGCCAGCCGAGCGCCACCGCCCCACCCATAGCCCGAATTACATTGTTCCATCGCCCCCCCCCCCCCCCCCCCCCCCCCCGCCCCATCGCCCGCCCCATCGCCCGCCCCATCGCCCCCCCCCCCCCTCCCTGCCCCATCGCCCGGATGGCATCGCACGAACCATTCCACCCATTTCGGCTCGCTTCTACCCGGGGCCCCGGGGCACCTCAGGGCATCGACTACACGCACCCCGACCTGGCGGACAACGTGTGGACCAACCCGGGCGAGATCCCCGGCAACGGCATCGACGATGACGGCAACGGGTACGTGGATGACGTGCACGGGTACAACTTCGTCGCCAACACGGGCGACCCCATGGACGACCACAGCCACGGCACCCACGTGGCCGGCACCATCGCCGGTCCGCACCCACTGCCCCCACCGGCGCTCAGTGGCTCGCTTTCGTCCCCTGGCCCGCCTCGGCCCCTCCTTGGCCTCCGTTGCCCCGGCCACTGCCCCCCACTCGCCCCTCATCCCGTCCCTGCTCCTCCCTGGCCGCGCAGCCGCCTCGAACAACGGGCTTGGCGTGGTCGGAGTGTGCCCCCACTGCAAGCTGATGGCCCTCAAGTTCCTGGACAGCTCGGGGAGCGGGTCCGACTCGGACGCCATCCGGGCCCTCGACTACGCCCTCCAGATGGGCGCCTCGGTGACCTCCAACAGCTGGGGCGGCCCCAACTACGTCACGGCGCTGCGGGAGGCCTTCGAGGCGGCCATCGGGGCCGGCATCCCGGCCGTCATCGCGGCCGGCAACGACGGACACAACATCGACGTGAGCCCCGCCTACCCGGCCTCGTACCGCCTCGAGGGCAGCATCGTCGTGGCGGCCTCGACCTCGCTCGACGGGATGGCCTCCTTCTCCAACTTCGGCACCGGGACCGTCGACCTGGCCGCCCCGGGGGTGGCAATCCTCAGCACCGTCCCCGGCTCCGGTCCGCCCCGAGGCCGCCCCGCCCCGCCCCGCCCCGCCCGATCAGAGCCTGACCCACGCCTGCCTTCCCCCCACCCACTCCGCATGTCATGCCCCCTCCCCTGTTCATCGCGGTTTTCATCTTCGCGGCACGTCGTCAGCGTACGGCACGAAGCAGGGGACGTCCATGGCCACCCCCCACGTGACCGGCGTGGTGGGCCTGATGCTGTCCCTCAACCCCATGCTGAGCCCCCGCCAGGTCCGCAGCCGCCCCGCCGCCGCCGCTTCCCGGGGGAGGGGCCGAGCGGCCTCCGCGCTCCACGGGCACCCGGGCCAATTCGCCTCACCCCTGCCCGCCCCCCTGGCCCGCCCCGCCCGCCCTGCCCGCCCGGGCCCCAGGTGACGGACATCCTGCGGCGGACGGCGGACCCGCTGCCGGTCTGGTCGGCGCTGGTCAAGGCGGGCGGTCGCATCAACGCCTTGGCGGCCCTCACCGAAGTGGCCCAGCTGTGGCTCACGGGGGCCCCGACCCTGCCGGCCGGTCTGCTCGCCTCCCTTCCGCCTCTCCCCACCGATCTCACCCGTCCACCGGGCGGGCGCAGTGATGGAGATCCCCGCCGGCCAGACGGCCGCCCTCAACCTGACCTTCAACGCCACCGCCGTCAACGCCGGCTCGTACCGGGGTCCGCAAGCCGCCCCAGCCGACCCCGCCTCTTGGCCGGCCTGCTCTGGAGCCCACAACCACCCATCCCAACCACCCACCCAACCACCCATCCCAACCACTCCCCCTCCGCAGGGATGCTGGTCATGACGAGCAACGACCCCGCCCACCCCAACCGGACGGTGCCCCTGGGCCTGACCACCCCCGGCACGGCCATGGCCGCTCTGGGCCAGAGCGCGCTCGCCTTCGGGGCGGCCTTCCTGAACTCCTCGGCGACCCTCAGCCTGACCCTCACCAACCGCGGTCCGCCCTGCCTCCCCTCGGCTCCCGGGGATCCGTGCCGCATCTTGGGCGCTCGCCCGCCGACATGCTCCGCCCTCCTGCGCAGGGACGTGCCCTCTGACGGCCACCTCGATCACCTGCGAGCCCGCGAGCGCCTGCGTGGCCTTTGGGCTGCCCGCCCTGCCCGGGGCCCTGCTGCCCCGCCAGTCGCGCGTCCTGGCGGTCAGCTTCCGGCCCCCGCAGGCCGTGTCCGTCCTTCTTCCCTCCCCTTCCCGCATCCCCCTTCCCCGCGGCGCCCTTCCCGCACCTCTCATTCGCCGCCGATCCCATCCCGGATCCGCCGACCCGCCTCATTCATCCACCGGTCTCGCCCGTCTCCGCGCAGCTTGTACAATGCCACCCTCACCATCCAGTCCGACAGCGTCGGCGGCCCGGTTCGTATGCTCCCCTGCCCGTCCAGGCTTGCCTGCCTTCTTGCTGGTGGTGGGGCGACGCGGCGCATCCCGGGCACATCCCCATCTGGCACACGCACCGGGGGCTGCTTTTCGGGGGCGGCGAGTGCAGGTCGCGGTGGCGCTCGAGGGGATGGGGCTCAGCCTGGCCTTCAGCCCAGCCGCAGTCCAGGCGGCGGTCCTCTCGGGCCACAGGGTCGACCTCGGCGCCTCCCTCACCAGCGGCTCGCCGGCTCCCGTCTGCTCCTCCCTCCTCCCCCCCCCCCCCCCCCCCTCCCTCCCCCCGCGCCCCGCCGCTGCCCCGATCCGCTGCGGCACCGTTTTGCGTCAACCCGCCATGCACCGCACGCACACACGCGGCGTGTTCCCCCAGGCGACTGTGCATCTGACCTCGCTGGCCGTGAGCGCGGCCCAGTTCCTGGAGGGCGGCGGGACCCGCTACGACCCGGCCACTTCGTACGCCTGGCGGAACGCCACCGCCGAGCCCGGCTTCGCCGACGGGTGGATCGAGCTGGGCCCCGGGGCCTCCAGCCTGAGCCCGTCGGACGACTCGCACCACCCCGTCGAGATCGGGTTCGCCTTCCCCTTCTACGGGCAGCGCTTCACCTCTTGCTACGTCGACTCCAACGGGTCTGCCTCATGCCCTGGCGGTTCCCGGGTCGTGTGGCACGTGGCACCTTGGCACAGGCGCAGGCCACAGGAAGAGGGAGGAAAGACACCGCAAGAAGTGTAGGCACAGTCCACGGGGGAAGCGTAGAGTCAAGCAGTGTCCACCAGGCCAACATACGCAAACAGCAGCGAACAAGGGTCAGTCAACGGCAAAGCGCTCAGGGAGGAGACAGACGCGTGCACTGGCACTGGCACCGGCACTGGCACTGGCACTGGCACTGGCACTGGCACTGGCACTGGCACTGGCACTGGTATCGTCTGGGTGTGGTGTGCGGTTGGTTTGCTCGGATCCGCCGGTTGCGGCCGCTGTGGCCGTGGGCTTTTCTCATGTGGCGCCTCTTGGCTCCGACTGTCTGGTGGCCTGTGTCACAATCGTGTGCCGTGCTCATCCCCCGCCTGCCGCCGCCGCCGCCTCTTTCCCCCTCCCACATCCCCTGCGCACACCCCTGCACACCCAGGTACATCAATTTCTCCCCGTCGGGATCTGCGTCCACCAACCGGCCCCTGCCCAGCGCGGCCGCCCCGCTCAACCTGATCGCCCCCTACTGGGACGACCTGGTGTACGGCTACCTGACGGGCACCGGCATCCGCTACCAGACCCTGCCCGCCCAGGGGACGACCGCGGCCCGGCTGGTGGTGAGCTGGTCGGCCAGCTACTACCGGGAGAACTCGGCCCCGGTCAGCTTCCAGGCCGTCCTCGAGGCCACCGGCAGGGTGCGCTTCCAGTACCGCAGCACGGCTCGCGACCGCTCTTCGGCCACGGTCGGCATCCAGAACGCCGACGGGACCCGGGGGCTCCTCGTGTCCTTCGACAGCCCCTTCCGGGTCTCGCCCCAGACCCTGGTCTTCGACCGCTCCGATTGGCTCAACGTCTCCACGACACTCACCGTCCCCGCCAATGTCCGCCCCCTGCCGCTCCGTCCTGCCACCGCGAGGCCCCCTTTCCCATCTCACGATGGCCCCTCTTCCTCCTGCCGGTCGCTCAGGGACAAGCGGCCCTGCCCATCTCCACCCTGGCCGCCCCGCCGGCGGGCCAGTACCGGGCCTACGTGGTGGCCTCGCTGGCCCCACTCAGCGCCAACCAGTCGCTCATCGACCTGCCCGTCGACCTCGCGTCTGTCCTGCTGCTCCCCCGTGCTGCGGAAGGCGCTCCTGTTCTGCCGCCCCACACTAACTGGGTCCCTCGCGTTTCCACATGCACCCTCGCCCCGCGCCGTAGGGTCACATCGGCCCCGGCCCTGCGTCTGATCGGCGGGGCCCCGGACTCCGGTGAGGTGGACATGGGGCTGGCGTACCTCGGGTACCCCCGCAGCCGCACCCTGACGGTCCGATTCAGCCCGCCGCCCCGCTGCTTCACCGCCTCGCTGGCTCACCGCCCCCGCTTCACCCGCCTCACCCGCCTCACCGCCTCACCGCCTCACCGCCACACCGCCACACCGCCACACCGCCACACCGGCTTGCCCCCCCCCCCCCCCCCCCCCCCTCCGCGCAGGTGGCCAACCTGGGAGACCAGACCCTGACCATCACGTCTGCCGGCTTCACGGGGCGAGCGGGCCCTTCTCGATGCGCCTGGGGCCTACCAGCTGGCCAGCGGGGAGAGCACCACCCTGGAGATCGCCATGCGGGCCGACACGCTGGGCTCCTTCACCGCCCAGATCGCCTTCGCCAGCAACGGTCCGCCTCGTCCCCCCCCCCCCCCCCCCCCCCCCCCCCCCCCGTCCCCGTGCCGGACATGCCGCGGTCCCATGGCCTGGGCGGGCCGGGCGGGCCGATCGGCCATTCTTCCGTCGACGGGGGCCTGGGCGGGCGCGGGGGCGAACTGGTCCCTCACCCTGGCGGGCTCCTTCCGCCTCTCGTGTGGCTGCAGATCCCGCGTCCCAGTTCCCCGGCCTGGCCCTCAGCGGGTCCGTCGGCCGCTCCTCGCCCCCCTGCGCCGACTGTGCCTCTTCTGCTGCCGCTCCTCGCATTTGAAGAGCGCTAGTAGACGGGGTTTCATGCCACCACATGCCACCACTCGCCTCCTGCCGCTCCTCGCATGTGAAGAGCGATGGGCGGGTTTTCATGCCACCACTCGCCTCCTGCTGTCTCGCCGCTTACCCGACTCATGTGTCCATACCCTTCTTGCCCTGCTGTGCCCCTGACCCTGAAGGACGATCTCGGAGCCGCCCCGGATCAGCCTCTCGGCGGACGCCATTGCGGCCACGGTCGAGGCGCGCACGGTTGGTGCGGCCACCCTGACCATCATCAACGACGGCGCCTCCGACCTGTCCTACTCGATCGCCACCGTCCCCGCCTCCGCTGCGGCTGCGGTCCGCGCTCGCCGCATCGATCCCTCGGGCCCGGCCCCCGCATCTGCTCCGGCCCCGGCCCGAGCTTCAGTGCCTGTTGCTGCGGCTGCGGCTGCGGCTGCGACTGCGACTGCGGCTGTGACTGCCGGAGCCACCGACCCCACGCCCGCGCCCGCGCCCAGCAGCCCCAGCGAGTCGGTGCGTCCCGATCGGCTCATCGTGCGCCGCCGGACGGCGGGCCCGGACTCGGCGGCCAACCGGGACGTGGCGGCCACCCTGCATGCCTTCTACGGGGCCCTGGAGGGGCTCGTCCGGGTCGACCAGGGCCGCCGGCTGCCCATCGATGTGCTCCACTTCGCGGTCCCCGCCCCCGCCAAGGAGGGCCCCGAGGCCGCCACGGTCGCCCAGCAAGCGGCTGCCCTCGCCGCGGCGGTCGGGGCTGCCCGAACGCAGCTGGCCCGCCATGCGGATGTGCTCTACGTCGAGCAGGACTTCGTGGTGCGGGCCCTGGAGGTGGTGCCCAACGACCCCCGCTTCGACTCCCAGTGGGCCCTCCGCAACACGGGCGACACCGGCCTCGGTCTGCCCGCCTGCCCCGGGGTGCCCCCTCGCCCGCATCGCCCGCATCGCCCGCATCGCCCGCATCGCCCGCCTCGCCCGCCTCGCCCGCCTCGCCCGCCCGAGCTTTCCTGGCCCGCCTTGCCTCGGCTTTCCTCGCTGGCCAGATCGCCCACCGGCCGCGCGCCGGCTCACCCCCCGGCCCATCGGCACACATCGTCATCACCGTCCCCGGCCGGGTTGGGCGCAGCGGGAGCCGACATCTCGGCAACCGAGGCCTGGGAGCTGACCAAGGGAGCGGCCAGCGTCATCGTTGGGGTCATCGATTCGGTCTGCCCCCGTGCCCCCCCCCCCCCCCACCCACCCACCACCCCCCCCCTCCTCCTCCTCCCCCCCCCTGCCCCATCGCCCGGATGGCATCGCCCGGATGGCACCGCATGGCCCACCCACGAACCATTCCACCCATTTCGGCTCGCTTCTACCCGGGGCCCCGGGGCACCTCAGGGCATCGACTACACGCACCCCGACCTGGCGGACAACGTGTGGACCAACCCGGGCGAGATCCCCGGCAACGGCATCGACGATGACGGCAACGGGTACGTGGATGACGTGCACGGGTACAACTTCGTCGCCAACACGGGCGACCCCATGGACGACAACCGGCACGGCACCCACGTGGCCGGCACCATCGCCGGTCCGCGCTGCTCGTGACCCTCGGTGGGATGGCAGATGGGGGCGGATGGGGGCGGGAGGCCGGTTGAAGTTGGGACCCCCGAGTGTCGGGTTGGAGCCTCGGCCCTCACGTCCCTCTCGCCACCTCACCCTCTCGCCACCTCACCCTCTCGCCATCTCACGCCGTCCGATTCCCCTAACCTCAACCCATGCCCCCGCGGCCCCACGCCTCCAACCCGCAGCCGTCCCCAACAACGGCCTCGGGGTCGCGGGCGTTTGCTGGAACTGCAAGCTGATGGCCCTCAAGTTCCTGGACAGCTCGGGCAGCGGGGCCACCTCGGACGCCATCCGGGCCCTCGACTACGCCCTCCAGATGGGCGCCTCATTGACCTCCAACAGCTGGGGCGGCGGCTCCTTCTCGCGGGCCCTCGAGGAGGTCCCTCGCCAGTCCCCCCCCCCCCCCCCCCCCCCCCCCCGATCCTCTCAGTCATGCCCTGCCCCAGCACCCGTCTCGGTCGCCCCGCACCCGCATCCGCACCCGCACCCGCACCCGCACGAGCTGCAGCAGGGCCTCGATCAAGAAATTTTGATCGTATGCATCCCCGCCCCTTGGACCCGCCTCGTACCCGCACCCCGCACGCGGACCTCACGCCCGCACCCGCATGCCCTTCTCCCCTCCGCCCGCGTGGTGGTGGCAGGCGATCGCGGAGGCCGGCAACGCGGGGCAGCTCTTTGTGGCGGCGGCGGGGAACGAGGCTCAAGACATGGACCGCACCCCCGCCTACCCGGGAAGGTCTCCGTCCCACCCCTCGCCCAGCGCCGCCCCTCATCATCGCCGCTCCTCCTCGCCCCTAACCCTCGCCGCCCCTCCTCGGCTTCCTTGGGCCCCGTCCCGCAGCTATGACCTGCCCGGGGTGGTGGTCGTCGCGGCGACCGACTCCAGCGACCAGCTGGCGTCCTTCTCCAACTACGGGGCCACCGCGGTGGACCTGGCCGCCCCCGGGGTGGACATCCTCAGCACCCTGCCCGGCCAGTCCTACGGCACCCTGAGCGGCACCTCGATGGCCTGCCCCCACGTCAGGTCTGCGCTCGCACGCACGCACGCACCCACGCACGCACGCACGCACGCCCGTGCGGCGGCCCTTCATCGCCCCAACCACGACCCGCTCAACCGCTCCGGTTCATTGGCGGGCCGCTCGGCACTGGGTGCACCCCCCCCCCCCCCCCTCTCCCCTCCAGCGGCATCGCGGCGCTGCTGTACTCGCTGGGCATCCCCCAGGCGAGTCCGGCCCTCTACCGGGAGCTGCTCCTGCAGTCGGTCGACCCAGTGGCCTCGCTCTCGTCCGTGGTGCTGACCGGGGGCCGGGCCAACGCCCGCCGGGCCCTGCAGGCTGCCATGCAGCACCTCTGGCTGGCCCCCCTGGCGGCCGACCGGGAGGGCGTGGTGGCCCCGCACCACTCGCGTCAGGTGAGCCTGCTCCTCAACGCGACGGCCCTCTTCGCGGGCACCTACCGGGCGGGCCTGGACATCACCCACAACGTGCCCGGGCGGGAGCCGCTCCGGGTGAGCGTCGCCCTGACCGTCACCGGCCGGCCCGAGCTCACCGCCACCCCCTCCAGCTACACTTTCCCGACCACCCTCACCGGGGCCTGCGTCAGCCAGCAGGTCGTCCTGGCCAACCCGGGCACGGACCGCCTGCAGATCTCCTCCATCCGCCTCTCCACGGGCGGCCAGTTCTCCTACACCGGTCCGCCCGCCCGACCCATGCCGTGTCGCCATGGGCAGCCGCCCTTCCCCGCCGGGGGTTTGGCCGGCCTGCTGCGGGGAGCCGGCGAGCCCGTTGCTGCCGCCCCCGGCCCCCCTCCCCCCCCCCCGACCTGGGTGAGGAGTGTTTGAGGCTGTGCCGGTGCCGTCGGGGCGGGGCGGGGTGGGGCGGGGCGGGGCGCCATTCTACTTCTCTCTTGGTGGCAGGCCGAGGGAATGGAAGTTCATGCCGGGTTCCCCATACGAGGCCGGGTAGTGGGTGGAAGTGGGCACTCATGCCGGGTTCCCCATCCTCGGGTTGGCACGAGCGCAGGCCCCTCGTCGGCCACTGTGAGCCCCGCCAGCTCGCTCGCCGTCCAGGTGAGCTTCTGCCCCACCAGCAGCGTCGTCCAGACGTCTGTCCCTGCCCCTGCCCCTGCCACTGCCACTGCCCCCTGCACCTGTCCCTGTCCCTGTCCCTGTTCCTGCACCTGTCCCTGCACCTGTCCCTGCACCTGTCCCTGCACCTGTCCCTGCACCTGTCCCTGTCCCTGTCCCTGTCCCTGTCCCTGTTCTTGTCCCTGTCCCCTGTCCCCTGTCCCTGGGTCGGGGGTTGCCTGCTTCTGCGCCTGCTGCGGCTGTTTGTGCGGTCTGACGCCATCGGCGCGTGGGCTGGCCGGCTGCAGGGCGACCCTGCTGGTGGAGAGCGACGCCTCCAACTGGCCCGTGGCCAACCTCTACTTCATGGGCAGCGCCTTCGATGTGCCCCTCAGGTCCGCGCCCCGCCCCGCCCCGCCCAGGGCCGCCGGCAAATGCCACGCCGCTTACCCGCCCCTCCCCATTCGCCGCTTGCCCGCCCCTCCCCCTCCCCCGCCCCTCCCCATTCGCCTTCCCCTTGCCCATCGACCCCCATTCGCCTTCCCCTTGCCGGGTGGTAGCGCGTCCCGTCTGGATGCCGTCGTGGCGCCATCGCTGCCCGTCTGTCGCGCCTCTGCGCCTGCCCCCCCACCCGCTGCCCCCACGGCCATACTCCCTCTTTCGTCCCTCGCCTCGGCTCGCTCCGCCGCCTTGGCGGCCCCGGTCGTCTCCCTTCCTTCTCGACTCAGCCCACCCGTTCGTCTCCCTCAACGTGGCGGGCCTCAGTTCTCCGCGCTGAACTTCACCGTGCGCAACGCCAACGGGGTCCCGGTGCGGCTGGCGTACAACCTGACCGACCACCAGGCCAACTACACATGGACCGAGGCTTCCTGGTCTGGCGCGCCCTGCCGGTGCTCATCCTGCCACCCTGCCCTCACCCTGCCTCACTCTGCCCCGCACCCGCCCCTGGCAGGGCCGAGTATGATTGGGTGGAGATCGCCACCGCGCCCACGGTCGACCGGCGCTCCATGAACGACGACGACTACCTGGCGGTGACGCTGCCCTTCCCCTTCCCGCTCTACCAGGGGGCCTACACTGAGATGACCGTCTCCAGCAACGGGTCCGTGCCTCTCTCCCAAGGCGCCCCTGGGCGGGTCGATTCGTGCGCTCTGCGGATCGTTGGCTGCTGACATGGGCTTCTCGGTCGGTCGGGCGGTCTTTCTCCCCCGCGGCGGGTAGATTCGTGTGCTTTGCGGACCGCGCCGACGGGGCCAGCAACGCGAACGTGCCCCTGCCCAGCCCGGGCTCCCCCAACGCCATGATCGCGGCCCTCTGGACGGACCTCAACCCGGCCGCCTCCAGCGATGCCCACGTCCTCCTCCTCCTCGAGGCCGACCGGGCCGTCGTCCAGTGGGACCAGTCCGCCCACCAGCCCACCAGCCCACCAGCCCACCAGCCCACCAGCCCACCAGCCCACCAGCCCCAGTCGTTTTCCACCGCTGCCCGCGCACCACCTTTTTCACTGGCTCATGACGCGTTGCCCCGTCGTTTTGGGTGTGGCCCTTGCCGGGCCCAGGGTGCCGCTGTATAACCAGGGCTACTCGGTGACGCCGACCCCGAACACCTTCCAGATCGTCATGTACCCGTCGGGCGACTTCCGGGTGCAGTACAAGACCCTCGACCTCAACCACGTCAACGGGAACATCCTCCGCTCGGGCCGCCAGTGGCCCACGGCAGGCGTCGAGGACGCCACGGGTACCAAGGGCCACACCCAGTCCGCCGCCTTCACCGAGAGCACCGCCACCGTCTACCGGCGGCGGCCATGGATGACCATGCAGGTCTCCCTCCTCTCGGCAGCCCCCGCCGCAGCGGCCGCAGCGACCTCGGCCAACGGCGGGACCTCGGTGGTGGAGATCCCCCCGGGTCAAAGCGCCCTCTTCGTCTTGACGGCCTCGGACTCGCCGAACGATCGGTCCGCCCCCTCACGGCACCCGGCGGCCCGGCGACACACGCGGGCCACGGCCCACGGGCACGGGGCATCCCAAACCCAAATGGCATGACCACCCAGGCCAATCACGACCCCCCGTCCGTCCCGTCCGTGGGGGGAACCAGGGGCGTGAAATCGGCTGTCGTCTGCCTGTGGGGCGCCGACGCGAGCAGCCTCTCGGGCATCATCCGGGTGCCAGTCCAGGCCACGTATGCCGACTCGCTCGAGCCGCACCTCTCGGCCTCGGCCTCGGCGCTCGGGTTCTCCGTGACGGTCCGCCCCCAGCCCACATGGCCGCCGGGACGTGTGCCCCCTCCCTCCCCCCCTCCCCCCCCCCCCCCTCACCCTCACCCGGACCCGCCCGCGCCGGGCCAATTTTTGCGGGTGTTTGGGCGCAGTACCCATACCGCCAATATTCGGTGGCAGAGGCCGTCTTCTCCAACACGGGCGCCCAGCCCCTCGACATCGGTCCCCTCGCTATCTCTGGATCGACGGGCGGTTTCTTGCAAATGACCAACCTCGCACCCAACGGCACCCTCCGTCTGGCACCCTTCGACCGGCGCGCAGTCACGGTTCGCTTCGGACCCCTCTACAACGCCGACACCAGCGCCGTCCTCTCGGGCCCCACCAACGATCCCCTGAAGCCCCGGGTCAGTGTCGCCCTGACGGCAAGTAGTGTCGGGTTTACGTCGGCGGGTGCCCGTGGGCTCGCCCCCTCGATGATGGGGCTTCTGCTCGTTATCTGTCTCTCCCTCATTTTCCAGCCGTTGTAACTCGCCACTCGAACCTTTTTTTTTACTTCACCCCTTCCATTTTTGCGGGAAAATGCTGCTTTTTGCGACAGGATTCCTGATGCATACAGAATCTTTGAACAAAGGCGGAAGGAAAAAAAAGGAAACAAGCCGGGATACAGCAATTGGTTTAATAGCTGCGATCACCACCATAGCCACCCTCGCTGCGGCCGCCGTAGCCACCCTCGCTGCGGCCACCATAGGAGGAGGAACGCTCACCACCATAGCCACCCTCGCTGCGGCCACCATAGGAGGAACGCTCACCACCATAGCCACCCTCGCTCCGACCGCCGTAGCTCCCGCCGTAGCCACCCTCGCGGCCGCCATAGCTGCGGTCGCCGTAGCTGCTCCGATCGCCGCCATAACCACCGCGGCCACCACGGAAGCCACGCCCGCCACCACGAGGACGGTCGCCAGGGGCGCGGTCCTGAGCACGGTCAACGCGGATCCTCCTCCCGTCCAGGTCCTACGTCAACAAAGAGATAAAAACTTGACAAAGTTCAGTTCTTCCGACCTGCTCGTTCATCTGCTCAATGGCACGCTTGGCATCGGCATCGTTTTCGTAAGTGACAAAGCCAAAGCCACGAGAGCGACCGGTCTCACGGTCAGTAATGACACGGGCTTCAATAACCTTCCCGTGGGTCTCAAAGGCAGTACTAAATATCAAAGCACCACATGGTGACCACAGTGGTGTCAGAAGGGTGAAGATGTTATACAAAAAGAGCAAACCGAAGGGTATCGTCCTTAGTCTCCCAGGCAAGACCACCGATGAAAAGCTTCACACCACCCTCGGCACGGCGAGGGGGGGCCTGCTGCTGCTGGGACTCGTCATGGTGCTCTTCGGACACTTTGGGAAGAGGAAGAAGGAGAAGGACACAGGGAGGAGCACAGGAACGAGGGAACAAAGGAGCGAATGGGGAGCGGATAGGAAACACGGGATCAGGAAAACGGAAGAAGCATGGAAAAGGGCGAACTCTTGTTTCGGCTTGGCGCGCGATGGTAATCCGGGCTCTGCTGGCTATCCGTTCGGCGGTTTTTTTCTTGCGGCCTGATGGGAGCTCCCCTCTTGAAGCGCTTCCTCGCCAAATTCTTGGCGGAGCCCACAGACATTACTGGAGGCTCCGCTGCCCTGCAGACAGAATTGGCTTTGATTCGGACGACTCTCTGTGATTACACCTATGCCCGATTCAGCATCACTCCTGAGATGGTCTGACCAAACAAAAAAACATAGCAACCCTTTATCATTTCCTCTCGGCCATCTGCCCTCAGATTCACCCTGCCGATCAGCCATCCATCGCTGGGCTCATCAACCAGCTGGGAGCGGGCCTTTTGAAATTCCACCGACTCCCTCGTTTGCTCCTCCAAGTTCCATCGACTATCTTGGGAGAACATCTCTTCAACGAGAACTATCCTGGGGGCGTCAGCCGGTTTGGCACCTTGGGGGAGCTGCGGGCCGGCTTGGGGGCGGGCCACCCCGATGGCCGGCTGGCCCCGGATGCGGCGCCTGTTGTGGTCTACTTGATGACTCCCATTGACCTGGCCGCCGAGGTGGCGGCCTTGGTGGGGAGCCACCCCTGCTGCCTGCTGGTGGAGGAGGGCCCTCACGACCTGGTCGGTGCGACCCGCTCGGCGGGGGCGGGGGGTCTCCCGCGGACAGTCTTCGAGGAGCCTGCCGCTCGGGGGCGTGTGCTCCATGCCAGCAGCACGAGGCCGCTCTTTGGGGCCCGCATGGCTCTGGATTGGGTGATCTACGACCACGCGGCGGCGGCGGCCCCGGCGACCCTGGCCGGGGGCGTGGCCACGCTGCTGCGCGCCTCCACCGAGCGGCTGCTTTCCTCGCCCGCCGAGCTTCTTATGGTCGCCCAGCTCGCGCGGGCAGCCCTGGCGTCCCCCGAGGGCCGCGAGCAGCTCGAGGCCCAGGGGCGGCGCCTGCGGAGGGCCCAGGACATCGCCGGGGCGGCGCTCCTTGAGGCCGCCGGCCCCGACCGGGCCGGGGGGCTCCTCTGGTGGGCCACTCAACCCGGCGACCACCGACTGGCATTGGCCATCCGGCCAGACCGCTGCGCGCCAGCCCGCCTTGCCCAGGAGGCCCGGTCACGCGGACCCGAGGATGCCGCCACCCTCCCGCTGGCGGCTGTCCTCGCCCGCCCCGAGCGGCAGATCCTCCCGACCACCGGAGTCGAGGCCCCGCTGCCACCCGCCGGTCCGGACGAGGTGCTCACCTGGCTCAAGCCGGCCTGCTGGGACGGGTGGGGGCCCGGGTGCCTCATGGAGGCCGACCTGACGGCGCCCCCCGATGAGGAGGCCCTCCGCTCGGCCGTCCGGGCCCTGGCCCGGTGCTGCGCCTCGCTGACTCACACCGGTCCGCCCAGAGACGACCCTCATGCCCGCCATGCCTTTCCCTTGCTCAACGATCGGATCTTCGCTTCCCTCCCAGAGCTGGAGCGGCCTTCGACCCACTCGGAGAAGCAAGCGCCCATCCTTCTCAAGGGCCGCCCCGGGCCCCGGGGACTCCGTGTGGCGGTTGTGCATGGCCCGATCGCCGTGCCCATCGGCGTGCCGGCCGCCATGAACGCCGCCCTCACGGCCAGCCCCGGCTCTGCTTGCGCCCCGGCGCCGACCGCATCGGGGGCGCTGGGCAACCCAGAGGACCCCCTGGGGGTGCCCGCCCGGACCTGTGACGCTCCGATCGATGAAACACTTCCACCGTCAGGGACGGCCCCGCCGGCCGGGCCGCCCGTCGTGTTGGTGACCTCGCCTGCCCCGGGTCCGCGCGCCCGGCCTGCCTCATCCCCTCTGTGGCCTGCCTCATCCCCTCTGTGGCCTGCCTCATCCCCTCTGTGGCCTGCCTCATCCCCTCTGTGGCCTGCCTCATCCCCTCTGTGGCCTGCCTCATCCCCTCTGTGGCCTGCCTCATCCCCTCTGTGGCCTGCCTCATCCCCTCTGTGGCCTGCCCCATCCCTCTGTGGCCTGCCTCATCCCCTCTGTGGCCTGCCTCATCCCCTCTGTGGCCTGCCTCATCCCCTCTGTGGCCTGCCTCATCCCCTCTGTGGCCTGCCCCATCCCTCTGTGGCCTGCCCCATCCCCTCTGTGGCCTGCCTCATCCCCTCTGTGGCCTGCCTCATCCCCTCTGTGGGCTGCCTCATCCCCTCTGTGGCCTGCCCCATCCCCTCTGTGGCCTGCCTCATCCCCTCTGTGGCCTGCCCCATCCCTCTGTGGCCTGCCCCATCCCCTCTGTGGCCTGCCTCATCCCCTCTGTGGCCTGTCTCTTCGACTCACCGCGACCGCACGGGTCCGTTTGATCGATCGCGCCATCGGGCGGTTGGGGGGTCCCTCTGCTTTGCTCAGACCCGCTGGGGGACGCGTTGGCCGTCCCGCTGGCCTGTGCGCTGGAAGAGATGGGGCACAGTCCTGTGACTCTCCCGGCCCAGGGCGCTTGGGGCGGTGCCGAGGGGGGCGTGACCTATCTGTCGCGGCTGGCAGCCCTGCTGGATCGGCCGGGCCCCCTGGACGCGGTCATCCTAGGGGCGGCCTTGCCCTCCCTTGGGGGCCCGTTGGCCCACGAGATCGAAAAGGCCACCGCTCGCGACGAGGTCCCGCCCCGCACATTGCACATTGCACAGTTCCCACTGCGCATACCGTGCCACCTACAGTCCCCGGCATAAATACTTGGACAGACAGACGGCCCACCGGGGTGTGATCCGGGCCTCCCCGGTTCCACCTTCTTCCATCGCTGGTTGGAGAAGACCACCCCATTTTGTGTCCCATAATTTGTTGGGCGGGCCCAGGGTTTATAGGAATGACGTGGGACGGGTGAAAGTGGGTCACGGAAATCGGTCGACAAACCCGAGCCCTTCTGCAACAAGGAAAGACAGTCAGCCGGATTGCCGGCAGCACACACACCCCACACCCCACTCTCCACTTGGAGGCATCCCCACCCCGCGCCGGGACAGACAAGAATGCATTCCACTACTGATGACCAGTCCACCATCCGCCGCGAACATTGCGCCAAGACGGAGAACCTCCCGCAATTGGTGAATTGGGTTCGCAAGTAAAGACGGTGGGCCATCAGATCCATGACTGTGAGCCATCTTCTCCATGGGGCTGGCCTCCGGTTGATGTGACAAACCAAAACACGCCCTCCCACGGAGGTCCACCGACGAAAGTGACTCGAATCCACACACCCAAAAAAGGACTCCGACCGGGACAAGGTGGTGGTCACGACAAGACCGCACACGTGACTGGCCCACGCAAGCACCGAGTTTGTGGCGTGGCTGCCCGAGACAGGACAGCACGAGACATGCACACATCCGCTCAAGATGCATGCCTGGGTGGGGATCTCTTTCATGGGGAAGACTCAGCTCTTCCTGTTCACTGAGTACCCGGAGGCCACCACGGACCTGTGGGTCCTGAAAGAGGTCTTGGCCCCCTCTCCCCGCCCCTGGGTCCCCGCCATGCGGATCACCCAGCAGAAGCACCACAAAAGACACAAGACAAAAGTGTGCCTCAAAGTGCCCAACGACAAAACATCACCAGGGTCATCCAGCCACCCCAGCCACCCGACCTCAACCCCATCGAGGGTGTGCGAAAGACCATCAAGTGTCGGGTGGTCACCCACAACCCCCGATCTGAGGCCACCCTGGGGAAGTGGACATGGTTCGAGTGGGGGAAGCTGAAAATGGCCGATTTTTTTATGGCCGCTTTTTCAATGTCCGACCGATGCCAGGCTGTGCTCGAGCCAAATGGAGGCCGACCCGAGACTGAGTAACCAACTAAATGGGAGTGTATTGTCTACCAGCCAACAGGCTTTGCGTGCCCCAATTATGGCTGGGCGGGGGGGAGTGCGCCCATCTTTTGTCCAAGTATTTATGCCGGGGACTGTATATCTCCGCCTTGCCTGCCCACTGCTTCTCACGACGCTCGCTGGCTCTCTTGCAGCTCTTCCACGGGGCGCGCTCGCAGCTGCGGCATCGCAAGTACGAGTTCAACTCGCGCCTGCTGGCGGGCAAGAAGGAGCGCGCCCGGATGCTGGACCAGTACCGGCGCCACAAGCAGGCCCTGCTCGACATCAAGCACACCGCAGACGCCGACGCGGCCCGCCTGCGAACGGGTTCGACCCCCCCCCGGGCCGTGCGGGGCAGGGGACGCCATCAATGCGCCGGCCACATTGTGGTGCCTCGTCCCTCAAATCCACGCCCCTCACATCCACACACCCCCCCGCATCCACGTCCCTCACATCCACGCCCCTCACATCCACGCCCCTCACATCCACGCCCCTCACATCCACGCCCCTCACATCCACGCCCCTCACATCCACGCGGCTCGCATGCCTGTTCTCGTTCGGTGGGTCCGAGGGGGAAGATCGCTCACCTGCCCCTCGGCCCACCGGGTTGCGTTCCGGGTGCTGTGGTGGGAAGCAGAAGCGCGGCCCTCTCAGACTCGAGCGGGCTGCCCTGCAGGGGCGGTGGCCCTGGGGCGCGAGCGTCTCCGGACGGGGCTGGCCGGGCTGCGAGAGCTGAAGGCCCGCATGCAGCAGCTCGTCGATGGGTCCGCCCCTCCCGCCCCCCGGCCTGCCCCCCGGCCTGCCCCGGCCTGCCCCCCGGCCTGCCCCGGCCTGCCCCCCGGCCTGCCCCGGCCTGCCCCCCGGCCTGCCCCCCGGCCTGCCCCCCGGCCTGCCCCCCGGCCTGCCCCCCGGCCTGCCCCGGCCTGCCCCCGGCCTGCCCCGGCCTGCCCCCGGCCTGCCCCGGCCTGCCCCCCGGCCTGCCCCCCGGCCTGCCCCGGCCTGCCCCGGCCTGCCCCGGCCTGCCCCTGGCCTGCCCCCCGGCCTGCCCCCTGGCCTGCCCCCGGCCTGCCCCTGGCCTGCCCCCCGGCCTGCCCCCTGGCCTGCCCCCTGGCCTGCCCCCTGGCCTGCCCCCCGGCCGCCACGGCTCCTCATGCGGCCCACATCTCGAACATGAACGCGAGCTGCTGCATCCGAGCGGCACGCGCAGGGTTGGGGCGGATGTGCCTCCCAATGGCAATTAGCAGACGCTGGGGGGGGGGGGGGGGGGGGGTGACGATGGAGGTGACGGCGGCGGTTGGTGGTCCTTCGGGTCCTTCGGTTGGCAGCCGCTGCGGCCCATCTTTCATCTTCCCTCGGGCGCCCTCTGCCGCCCCGGCACCAGGGTGAACGAGGACCGGGCCCGCTTCCTGCAGCAGTACGAGCTGGGCGCCTTCGAGGGCCTGCTCAGTCGGCTGCCGGGTGCTCTCACACCCGCCGACCGGGCCGACCTCCAGCAGGTCCGCCGCCACGGGCGATGGCGGGCCCGCGGTGCCCACCCATCCACACCCATCCGCCCTCCCATACCCATCCGCCCTCCCATACCCATCCGCCCTCCCCTGGGTGGCTCCCCTCCGGATAGGCGCTGCTGGTTTATCTGGGCCAGGAGCGAGCCGCCTTCCGGGCCTTCTTTTCCACCGGCGGGGCCACCGCACCTGCGCGCACAGGCGGCCCCCCGGCCGCCATGGCGGCGGCCACTCCGGGGTCTCCCGCCATCGCCATCGCAGACGCGAGTCCCCCGAGCGCCCCTCTGCCCTTCCCGCCGAGCGCCCCCCGCTTGTCAGCCTTCCCGCCCACGGGCACCGCCGCCCCGGGGCCGCCGCGACACCACCAACACCAGCGCTCCCAAGCGCCCCCCCAGCAGCTCGCCGCCCCTCGGTGGCCTCAGGACGGGCAGGCGGGTGCCGGGCCCCTGACCGCCTCGCTCGCCCCCCACGGGGAGGCCCCCCCTGCGCCATTGGTGGCCCCCCCGCCCCCCCGCCCCATCTCGCCCAGGGCAGAAGTGACCGGCCGGCCCACCGGCGCCCCTCGGACCGCCACGCTCCCCACCCCCCCGGTCGGGTCGTTGTCGGCCGATCGCGATCATGCCCGTGCCCGCGGTGATGCCCGCGGCGATGCCCCCGATGCCCCCGATGCCCCCGGCACGGATGAATCCGGGCTCCTTCCCCAGGCCTCAGCCGGGCCGGGGTCAACCGCCCCGGGGGTCCGTCCCACCAGGCGCCTCACCCGAAGCGGCCACCGCCACGCCCCCGAGCCGCCCCGGGGAGCAGGCCTCCCGCAGGGCCCTGAGGGGGCAGCGGGGGCCGAGGAGGTCATGCAGCCCGAGTTCCTCGCCGATGGTCCGTCCGGATTGCCCGCCCACCTGCCCGCCCACCCGCCCATTCAGGTGTCTCGAGGCACGCTCACCTCACCCGCCCGGCCTTCGCATCGCCCCCCAGACGGCGACGAGCCTGATGGCGACCTCATGCAGGAGCCGCCCCCTCCGCCGCCCTCCCCGCCACCCGCGGCCCTTCCGCGCATCCTGCCCGAGCTGCAGGTCCGCCCGCCCGCCCTCGCTCTCACATCCGCACTTGGGTGGCCGCCGTCCCCGCTGATGGGACCTGATCATGCCCCCTGGGCCCATGCCCCCTGGGCCCATGCCCCCTGGGCCCATGCCCCCTGGGCCCATGCCCCCTGGGCCCATGCCCCCTGGGCCCATGCCCCCTGGGCCCATGCCGCTTTTTGACCCGCGCCCCACCGCCGTGGCACAGCGTCTGCTGGCCATCCAGACGGACGGATCAAGCCTCGTCCACCGGCTCCGGCCCGAGGCGCTCCTGGTGACCAGCGTCCGCTCCTCGGACACGCCGCGGCCCCTCGAGGAGCTCGCCGATCGCACGTCCGGCCTGCACCCCCAGCCAGACACCCACCCAGACACCCAGACAGACACATCTGCCCCCTTTCAGCCTTACTCATGCAGGTGCGGCGTGTTGCCCAATGCGCCCCTTCTGTTCGCACCTAACCCTAACCCTTCTGTGGCCCTTGTGCGGTTCGTTACGCCTCGGGGGGCAGTCGGCGCGAGTGCCTGCGGGCGGGCGCTGGCCTGGTTGTCTTCAGCGGGTCCCTCGCCCTGGCGGCCCCGGCGAGCCCTGCTGCCGTCTGCCCGGTGGCGCCACCCGCCTGCATCCCGGTGGCCCTGGTGGGGTCGCCCGAAGGCGCCATCTTCCATGTCGGGCCCGCACCATCCTCCGTCCGCCACTCGGCCGGGGCGGCCCGTCGGGCCGACGGGGCGGGGTGCCCCGAAGTCGGCAATGAGGAAGACGGGCTGGCTCAAGTGGTGGGCCGGGCCGTGGCGGCCCGATGCCGTGTCCGGAACGTGGCCATCGCCTTGCGCACCTGCCCCCCGCCGAGCCCTTGCGCGTCGACGGGTGGCGCGGGGCCCGCGTCGGTTTCCGTTTGCGAGCCCAGCTGGGCGGCCTCGGGACCCCTGCTGCGCGAACTGGCCGGGCACTGGACCCGGGCACAGCGCCTGGGCCTGCGCGGCATCGGGGCGGCCATCTCGGGGGCATTCCTGGCCCTCCGACGCCCTGCCGGTCGGTGCGGCCCTCCCTTGGACGCACTCCCCACTCCCTTGGACGCACTCCCTTGGACGCACTCCCCACTCCCTTGGACGCACTCCCCACTCCCTTGGACGCACTCCCTTGGACGCACTCCCCACTCCCTTGGACGCACTCCCTTGGACGCACTCCCCACTCCCTTGGACGCACTCCCTTGGACGCACTCCCCACTCCCTTGGACGCACTCCCTTGGACACTCCATTCCATCACTGGGCGACCTCGCATCGGCATCGCTCAGATGCCCTTCCTCTTGCCATCCCCCCCTCACCTCTTGCAGGGGGCTTCGTAGTCTCTGCGGATACGGCCAACCCGTCGGCCCCCGGGGTGGTCGTCGCCCGGTACGACGAGGAGGTCCGCTCGGAGAGGGAGCCGCTGGCGTCAGGGAGGGAGGGGGCGCTGGAAGGGGAGAGGCGCACTCACAAAAAACATTCTCCTACAGGGCCGCCTCATGCACGCCCATTCGCCCAACAACACGCCTCCGCCCCCTGGAGCCCACCTCGCCGGGGCCATCTTCGCCCGCTGGCCCGACGTGCAGGCCGTTTTGCAGGCACCCATCTTCCCCGCGCTGCCCCTCGAGCCGTCCGTCCCTTCCGATCGCCCTGCCCAGCCATGCGCGACCATCGATTGTCTTGCCCGCCCGCCACCATGGATTGCCTTGCCCGGGATCGATTGTGGGACGCACTCGCGCCCGCCTGATGGGACCCCTTTGCCACCACCCACCGCAGCACGGCCGAGACGGCCCGGGTGGCGGTGCTCGCGCCCCCGACCAGCCTCGAGGCCCAGGAGGCCATCCTGGGGGCCCTCGCCCTGCCAACCAGCGACGGGCCGCCCCCCCCACGACCGGCATCACCCTCTCCCTCAGAACCGTGCCCCCGCCCGCCCGCCCACCGATGGGCGGCTCTGATGACGTATCAAGGGACCCTGGTCCTGGGCTCGCGGCCCACCCTGGACAGCTGCCTTGAACGGCTGTCCCCGCACCTGGTCCGCCCGCTCGCCTCCGGCCCCTGCCCGGCCTTCCCGCCTCTCTTCTCGCCTGCCGAGGGCCCACAAAACCTGATTCGATGCCTGTGCGCTCGGCCACCAGGCACCGGCGGCGCTATGGGAGCGAGTGGGGGCGCTGGACGTGGGGCTCGGCCGGTACGGCAGCCTGCTGGCCGCCCTCGCGCCCCCCGCGGCCCCGCGCGCCTCCACGCCTTCCGAAGAGGGCCCCGGGGCGCCATCGAGCCCCCAACCGAGCGCCATGGCTGGGGGCGGGATGGCCCTGGTGGTGGGCCATCCGTGCGCGGCTCTCACGGGCGCCCTGGCGGACCGGGGGTGGGGCCGCCTGGTTGTGCTGCCACTGGAGACGCCTCCCCTCTGGCCGCTCTTCACCCAGAGCTGCCCTGGTGCCCCTGCCCCTGCCCCTGCCCCTCACCTTGCTGTCGAAGCCGCAGTTGGGGTTTGTGCGGTCGGGAGTTCGGCCGAGGGGGCCCCCTTCCACCCCTCTGTCACCACCCTGCGGGCGTGTCCCCCGGAGGATTTCGAGCGTACCTACCGCCAATATGTGCCGCCTCTACCCCCGGTCCAGTGTTGCCTCTACCTGGACGGTCTCAGCCCCACCACCACTGCAGCATCCCTGGGCGCCTTTCTGAGACAGGTCGCTTGGCCATGCAAACCCCTCTCCGATCTGGGCCCAGCCCACCAACACCGGCCTTGGCATTATCATCACGTTTGCATTGCCCACCGCATGCGCGCATCGCACAGGTGCATGGGTGCCTGAGTCCGGGTGGCCTGGTGGCGATGCGGCTGGATCGGGCGCCCAGCGACCGCGACCGCGACCGCGACCGGGGCAACAGCGGCCTCGAGGCCCCGGACGAGCTGCGCCTGCGCCACGAACAGTGCCTGACGGCCCACCCGACGCTCGCCGGCACCTTCCAGGAAGTCAACCTCCGCACAAGCAGTACGGCTGATGATCGCATTCTTTTCACGACGACCGAGCTCACCGTCGCCACTGTGGCACCCGGATCCGAAGCAGCGCCCACTCAATTCGCTCTGGATCGAATTTGGGGCATCCGTCAAACGCCCATCTTCAGACAAGCCGAGTTGACAGAATTGGTGGCCGACCTCCGCGACCCCAGCACAGGGACTCACCTTTTCCAAAATGTCCGCTTCGAAAGCGATGATCTTTCGAGCTGGGACGGCGCAGATTCGTTGGTCATGTTCGCGCAAAAACTTTAGCCTCACTTTCGGATAAAATATCTTTCTTTTTTCACAACATTGATCCTTTCGGGTGGCGCGCCTGTCAAGCGGTGTCTCAACAACCAAAAGGGGTCTCTCGGCAAAGCCCATGGCCCAACAGGTGGGCCAAGACGATTTTTTGAGCATATTAGAGAGAGGGATTTTTTCTGTTTATTATGTTCTCAAGGTTTGCGTATCAAGGTACTTCGGTCTCGCTTCACCCTCCAACACAACAGATCGAAAGCGGGTTCCCGCGTGTGAAATGGGTTCTCTTCTTTTTGCAGGCCTGACCATCCCCAACAACGCCTCTCACCCCACCACCCACAACAGGCGCTTCAAATGTGGCTCTTGGTGACTCCTATCCCAAGTCTCTTTCTCACGTCGGATTGGATCAGATATCCTGTTGAAATTTTGGATTTTTCTTTTTCTGGTCGCTCGGTCGCGACGATGTATGTCTGTGAAGCCGCATTCCACCTGATCATAACACCGACCACGACCACGACAACTAGATTACTTTCGGAATGTGTGCGCTTGTCGTCATCACCTATGCTATTGTGACTTTGCTGGTGGTCTTTCTTTTCCAGCACGAGGATGCCTCACTTTTGGTCCGCGTCTCTCGGCGTGGCCGCGTCACCCATCCCCACCTATTTTCACCCGACCCTCCTCTAGTGGCCCTTGCGCTTCTTGCGGAGCGTGACCTTCGTGCTGCGTCTGTCGCCCAGCGCGCCAGGAGGGAGAGAGGTGGGGAGCGCGGTTGAGCGGATGATTTCACTCCTCCCCTCTCTCCCTCCCCCCTCCCCCCTGTGTCGCGCTTGGGCCGAACGCAGCGAGCGTGCTGTTCATCCCCATGCTGGGGGCCTTTCTGGACATCCTCGACTGCCGCTACGGGGGCGCCACTGTTGTGCACGACCTCTTCCCCGAAGCGGTTCGATGCTGGGGTCCGCCCCGCCCGCCCACAGACGAGGGGGGACGACGCATGCCCACTGCAGCCTCACGTGCCACCACTTGTCGGCCAGGCGATCCGAGGAGGCGGAAACCATCACCCAAACCGGATCCGCACGCACTCACTACACCTTCACGGACGGTGCCTGATGGTGGTGGTGGTGGTGATGATGATGATAGACCTCGGCCACGGCATCGTGTCGGGCCTGGACATCGTTCTGCTCCTCGTCTTCGTGCCCTTCGCCCTCGGAGCCGCTCTCCTGTCTGTCCTCCACGTGTCACAGCGCTATGGACGGCATATTCATATGGGCGCCTCCCTCTCTCCTCCGGCCAGGGTCGTGGCCAAGCTGGGCTTGGACGGGCGCTCCAGAGGCCGCTTCGACTTCCTGGTGGTCCGTGCCCGGGGCCATCAACAGACGCCCCCTCCCCCAGCTTCAGTGGATCCCCCGGCATTCCCTCGATCATCCCCACGACTCCCCGCACGGCTGCGCAGCTGGTCGTGAAGGCCATTCTGGTCACCATCCGGCGGGTCCTGACGGCCCACACCACCCTCCGCGCGGTGGTGATGTGCCTCTGCCTGGCCGTGCTGCTCCTGTACATCTTCCTCTGGGTCCCGTACTACCGCATGGTCGCCAATGCGCTCGTCCGTGCGTCGCCAGCCGGCCCCAAGCACTGTGCCGCCCATGACCGCCATGACCCACCACTGCCCTGCCATGACCCACCACTGCCCTGCCATGGCCCACCACTGCCCTGCCATGGCCCAGGCGCCTTGACGCAACCCAAGCCCACTGATGAATTGTCTGAGTTTCTGGTTTGACTGGTCCCCGTTGGGCGTGGACGGGGGCATGACCCAGTATGCGGGCCTCTACGGGGCGTGTCTCGTGTCGGCTATCTACTTCGCCCTGGAGATGCACCTCTTCACGGCGCCCAACGAGCTCACCCATTTCCTGCCCATGGTGGCCATCGCCCTCGGGGCGGCCGTCCTGGTGGGCTACCTGAACGGTCTCCTCCGCGCCCCGATGGATGGTCGTCGGTCGTCACACGCCCGTTCATCATCCCCTCCCTTCCCCTCCCTTCCCCTCCCTTCCCCTCCCTTCCCCTCCCTTCTCTTTCCCGCACAGCTGTGAGGTACCGCAGGGCGCTCGCGATCTCGCGGCCTCATCTGCTCCGCCTCCTGGCCGGTCCGCACCCCACGCCCGACGGCTCCGCCTGTCCCGTCCGGTTGGGGTCGGTCCCTTCATCAGCGCACGCTTTCTTACCATGTTGCTGGCGCTTGTGTGTGGTGCGGGTGCCGGCGGTTTGTCGGGTTGGGCCGCCGCAGAGCAACCCCTCCAGGCCGCCAATCCGGCCGGATCGCCCGGCTCGCAGGGGGGCTACCTGGCCAGCCCCGCCTTCCCGTCGGCCGCGCCGGGCGGTCTGTCGTCCGTTGCCGTGAGCAGCCCCCTGCTGGGGGGCGCCTCGCTCCGGGGCAGCGTGGGGGCGCCATCGGCCTCGAGCGTGGGGGGTGGGCTGGGCTTCGTGTCGGCCCTGCAGCCCAGCGCCAAGGGCGCCCCCATGTACGAGGCGGCCATGAACCCGGCCGGCAGCGCGGCAGGCGCGGGCGCACTCGCCATGGCCGAAGCTCCCGGTCTGCAGGCTCCCATTCTCTTCTACGAACAGTGACCTGGGCTCTGGGGAGGGGAGGGGAGGGGAGCGACGGGGCCGGTGTCATTGACCTCATGCCGCCCGGGTGCCGGTCCTCCTCGGGCCCGCAGTGGGCCAGACCACGACTGCCTACCTCTCGCTCCAGGGCGTCCCAAGCCCCGAGGCGATCGCGGCCTCGTGCCGCATGTCGGGCGCCCCCGAGCGCGCCATCCGTTTCCTGCACTGGTTCGCGATCCTGCCCCAGCCCCTCCGGTCTTGAGGCGTGGGGATGGCGCTGCACCGCCCCTTGGTCATGTTGACCTCTCCCGTCACCCATCCACGCCCGCAGGAAGGAGGCTTCCGCGGACGGGCGCCTGGTCAGCTACGGGGAGGCCATCCTGGCCCGGTCCATGGGCCGCTTCGGCGAGGCGCACGTCTTCCTCTTGGCGTACGCGGAGTTCCTGAACATGTTCCTGCACAACCCCCTCGCGGCCCTGCTCATCTTCCGCCGGGCCGGCAACCTGGCCGGGGCCGCTCTGGACACGCGCTTCTGGGTGTATGCCTACGAGCGCGACTATGAAGGCCAGTCCACGGTCCGGCCCGCACACTCCCCCTCCCACCCCCGCCCCCCGGCGGTTCGAAGGGCATCTTTTCAACCCACCGGCCGCTGCTTCTTCTTGGGTGGCGCTGGGGCGGCCATCCCGGGCGGCCTTGAAACAGACATCCGACACGGGCCAGCGCACGACCCACGTCATGTCGATGCTCACCTACCGGCGCAACCTCAAGGCCGCCCAGGCCAACCACAAGCGGGCCAAGGGTCTGTCCCGCACCAACCCCGACCCGGACCCCATCCCGGACCCACCCCGGACCATCGACAGCCTTTGTCACTTGCTGATGGTCGAGTTGGGCCGGGGGCCGGGTGTTGCACGCAGGGCGGGTGTCGTACCTGTGGAAGTACCTGGCCCGGGCACGCATCAACGTGGCCGCCCTGCCGGCCATCCTTGACGCGGCCGTCGAGGAGGCCCAGACGGCCGTCGAGTCGTACGCCTCGCTGGTGGAGAGCTTCCCCACCTCGGTTTCGCTGCTGCGCTCGTATGGGGCCCTCCTGCAGGACCTCTACGGCGACTCGGAGCTGGCCGACTCGCTCCTCGCGCAGGCCGACAACCTCGAGGAGGAAAACGCCCCCGGTCGGTGGGGCTGGCAATGAGTTGGAGAACCGGCGACGGCTCCACCTGCGCCCTTCTTGCTCCCATGGCCATCCCCACCATCACAGCCATCCTCACCCCCATCTCATTGTCATCCCGCCACAGACGGCACCGAGACGGGCAGCATGGGCTCTTCACACCACCAGCCCGGTGGCCCCGGCGTGCCTGGGGGCGGTCGGCCTCAAAACAAGCAGCGCAAGGCGGGAGCCGGAGGGGCAGCCGATGCGCGCAGTCGCATCTCGAGCATGGACAATGCCGGCCTCAGCCTCGCCCAGGGGTCTGTTTGCGGTGGGCCTGCGTCTGCCTTGCCTTGCCTTGCCTTGCCTTGCCTTGCCTTGCCTTGCCTTGCCTTGCCTTGCCTTGCCTTGCCTTGCCTTGCCTTGCCTTGCCTTGCCTTGCCTTTGCCTTGCCTTGCCTTGCCTTGCCTTGCCTTGCCTTGCCCCTTGCCTTGCCTTGCCTTGCCTTTGCCTTGCCTTGCCTTGCCTTGCCTTGCCTTGCCTTGCCTTGCCTTGCCTTGCCTTGCCTTGCCTTGCCTTGCCTTGCCTTGCCTTGCCTTGCCTTGCCTTGCCTTGCCTTGCCTTGCCTTGCCTTGCCTTGCCTTGCCTTGCCTTGCCTTGCCTTGCCTTGCCTTGCCTTGCCTTGCCTGATGTGGGTAGCAGTGATCGGGATGGGTGGATGGGTGGGCGCGCCGCCAGTCCCTGCGACCAGAAGCGGAAATGCCGCATATTCACTCGACGGATGGGATGCGGGGTGCGCAGCTCGATCATGTCGCTGATCATCAGCCGCAACCAGGCAACAGATGCCGTCGTCGATGGCGATGGGACCGACGCCGAGGGCGGGGGTGGGGCTTCAGCCGATGCCGCCGCTCGGCAGCGGAGCTTCCTGTACCGGTGGGGCCCCAGCCTGCTCTTCCTGCTGCATGTGATCTGCCTGGGGGGCCTGGGGGTCTGCCTGGCCCTGGAGGCCAACGCCATCGAGGGCACCACCAAGGTGGGGCTCATCATCCGCGGCAGCGCCAACTGCAGCACCCTGGTCGAGCAGATCGCCTACCGGGCCCGCGTCCTCCTGCAGATCGCCCTGGAGGTGGCCAGCCCGCCGCTGGACGTCGTCCCCTCGGAGCTGGGGAACCTTTCGCGGGTGGTGATGCCCGGTCCGTTTCCCTCCCCTGTGCGCCCTCCCCTCCCCTTGCCTTGCCCGACCTTCCCTCCTCCGATTCCACGCCCCTGCTCGCGGGTGGCTCGCCGGGTGGCCTCCCCTGCCCGTGCCCCGAGCAGCGTCCCGGCTGGGTGAGTTCATCCGGCTGACGAGCGACCTCAACGCCCAAGCCGTCCAGCTGGCCAGCACGGTCCTCGAGACGGGCGCCCAAGGCGAATTCGCGGGCCCTTGGACGGTCTGCCCTTGGCCTGGTGCCCGTGCTGGTGCCTGTGCTGGTGCCCGTGCTGGTGCCTGTGCTGGTGCCTGTGCTGGTGCCTGTGCTGGTGCCTGTGCTGGTGCCGTGCTGGTGCCCGTGCTGGTACCCGTGCTGGTGCCCGTGCTGGTGCCTGGGGTTGCTTGGGGTCCTTTCGCAAGGGTCTCCATTTCTCCCGTTCACCCGGCCCTCATCCTTGTCGCCATCGACCTCACCGAGCGGTCACCCTTCTCCTTCCTTCTACATCCCCTCCATCCTTCTCCATCCTTCTCCTTCCTTCTCCTTCCTTCTCCTTCCTTCTCCTTCCTTCTCCATCCTTCTCCATACTTCTCCTCGCCAACCGCTCGTGGGCATCAGCAATGGGTTCAATACCCCGTCCTGCTACCCTTGATCCAAGGCGGAGTCCTGACGGGCATGAGCCGCGAGGTGGTCAACCTGGTCTGTCAGTCTCGCTTCTTCTGGCAGCCTCTGACCCGTGGCCGCGGTGTGGCCACAGTTCACCATGACCCTCGACTTTGCCGGCAAGGCTCGCGAGCTGGGGCAGATCGGCCCGGAGCAGCTCGGGTCTGTCCGCCCGGCACGCCGGCAGCCCTCGTTCGCCAACCTCGTCAACCTCATCCTCACATCTCCATCCCCCCCCCCCCCCCCCCCCCCATCCCCTTCATCCCTTCTTTCCTCCTTCCCTTCCTTCCCCACATCCTTTCCTCCGTCCCCGCCACTCCGTTCCCACCACCTGATCCCCACCTGATCCCCACCTGATCCCCACCTGATCCCCACCTGATCCCCACCTGATCCCCACCTGATCCCCACCTGATCCCCACCTGATCCCCACCTGATCCCCACCTGATCCCCACCTGATCCCCACCTGATCCCCACCTGATCCCCACCTGATCCCCCCCATCTCATGGGTCCCGTCGCCACGCCACGGCCCGGTTGGCCGTCTTTCTGACCCCGACTTGGGCGATGCTGCCCGGGCTGCCCAGGGAAGACGCCTCTCTGGCGCTGGTCTGCGTCCCCCCGGGCCGCCTCGCTCCGCCCCTTCTCGCCGCCACAACCGAGTCTCACCCGCCCATCCGCGCACACGCCCCGCCCCGTGTGCCTCGCAGGTCATGTACCTCGTCCTGAACGGACCCTCGGTGCTCGCCTCTGCCCTGTCTAACATGACCCTCTACACAAGCGGCCAGGGAGGCAAGACTCAAACCGCCCTGGTCTGCCTTCTCCGCATCTGCTCCCGTGTGGTGCCGCACCACCGCCACCGCCACCACGGCGCAGACCAGCGTTGGGATGACCATGCCTCTTTGTGGTATGTGCTGCGTAGTACACGGGGCCCATCTGGACGGCCGTGGTGGCGGTTGCCTTCGTGATATGCGCGACTGTGCTCAGCGCATGCTCGCTCTCGCATCTCCGCCGGGAGCGCTTCGCGGTGCTGGCTCGTTTCGTGGCTCTTCCCCGGGCCATTGTGCAGGCCGAGGTGGGCCGCCTGCAGCGGGCCAAGGCCGCCGAGGCCGAACTGAGCGGTCCGTCAGGCCCCGCTTCCCGCCCCGCTGCATCTTGACTGGCCACCGCCGTCCCGCCGTGGCTGCAGAGGCCGAATCGCCCTCACGGAAGCGCCACCGGCGGGGGGCCGGTCCGAGGCTGGCTCTGCCCGGCTTGAGGTCGCGCCCACCGAGCGGCCGTCCGTCCGGACGCCCGAGGGTGCCGTCCCCATGCCCCTGGGGCAGACCGGCCCTGCCGCCCTGGCGGCGGCCGCGAGGAGTACCATGCCCGGGGCGCCGTTCCCGCTCTCGCCCCCCGCCTCGCGCTTGAGCAGCCCCGCCCCGCCGGGTGCCCTGGCCGGCACGACCGGGACTGGGATGGGGCCCCACTCGGACCCGCCATCCGCCAGCCCCAAGAAGGCCGCCATGCCATCGCCGCTGCCCGGCTCGCCGCCCCCACCGCCCTCCTTGCCTGTGGCCGCGGGGCCCATGCAGCAGCTTCTCGCGGCGCTGGGGCCCGACGGGCGGCCGCCTGCACTGCCCTTTGCCGAGGATGACGAGGCCCAAGAGCAGGACGAAGGCGACAGCCAGCTGGCAGGCGACGCCGACCGGGCGGACGGCAGCGCAAGTGGAGCGGCCCTGATACCCGCGGGGGATGCCGCGCCTTTCTCAGCAGGTGCCCCGCCTGCTGGCCCCATCGTAACCGCCACCGCCCCTGCCCCTGCCCCTGCCCCTGGGGGGGCCGCCGCGAGCCGCCGAGCGAAGGCTGCCGAGCGAGCCCGCCAGCAGCGCATGAAGCAGCTCCAGGAGGTGCGGATCCTGTCGCGGGCCATCTACTGCCGCGTGGTGACGGCCATTAGCCTGGTGACCGTCCTGTGCCTCCTCTCGGGCCTGGTGGGTCTCACCAACGCCTCATCGGTCACCTCGTACCAATCTCAGATGGCCGCCGCCGGTCCGCTTGTCGCTACCTCACTCCCGGAATACCTCTCTTCATCTCTCCATCTGCACCCACTTGCTGCCCGCGTCTGGTGGTGGTGGTGGTGGTGGTGGTGGTGGTGGGGGGGGGGGGGGACTTTCATGGGACAGGCCTGCGGGCGATGAGCATGGGTCAGACCGCCAACTGCTGCTATCAGATCGCTCATAACCGGACGATCGCCCGCCGCATCGGACCCCAGTCGGCCCTGTCGGAGGAGGCCATCGATGTTATGTCTGCCGCTCTCCATCTGCCGCCCACGTCTGCTGCACGGGCACCAGGACCCACCGCTTGGGGCGATGCGACCATCGAACCGGGGCCCGCGGGGATTGTGTGGCTGGCGGGGCGCGGGGCTCAGGTGGCGGAGCGACATCAACTACCCCATGGTCAAGACCGACCGCTTCGTCGCCCGCAACGCGGCCCGCAATGCACGCCTCAACGTCTTGCTCCTCCATCGATCCGCCAGGTTCGTCCCCCGCCCTCCTGTGAGGAGGGAGTTGAACGAGTTTCGGAATACGTCGGAGGCCGGGGGGAGATGGAGGGGCCTTGCTTCTACTGCCGTGTGTTGGCGGCAGTAACCCTCGCATGTGCTGATGGGGCCCCTCTCTGGGCTTTACCCGCTTTGCTTTACCCGCTTTGCTTTACCCGCTTTGCTTTACCCGCTTTGCTTTACCCGCCTTGCTTTACCCGCCTTGCTTTACCCGCCTTGCTTTACCCGCCTTGCTTTACCCGCCTTGCTTTACCCGCCTTGCTTTACCCGCCTTGCTTTACCCGCCTTGCTTTACCCGCCTTGCTTTACCCGCCTTGCTTTACCCGCCTTGCTTTACCCGCCTTTACCCGCCTTGCTTTACCCGCCTTGCTTTACCCGCCTTTACCCGCCTTGCTTTACCCGCCTTGCTTTACCCGCCTTGCTTTACCCGCCTTGCTTTACCCGCCTTGCTTTACCCGCCTTGCTTTTCAGCTACGGAGGCACCTTCGGGCCGCTGGACATCCCCGGTCTGCGTCATCCTCGGCCACTCACCGTCAGCTGCACCGTGACACGGCATTGCGCCGCTGGCTGGGCAATTATCATCCCCTTCCCGGCTTGACACCGACCCCTTATGACCCCCACGCTGCTGCAGTGGAGCTGGCCAGCATCAAACTCCGAGAGACCCACCCCGACCAGAACGCCCTCTGGTTCCACGTCAACCCCACCTCGTGTTGGTTGTACGACCAGGACCGCTGCGCCGATCCGGGGCGCCTCTTCGGGGTCGCCCCCAACTCGACCCTGGTGAACATCTTCTACGGGTACCTCCATGCGGTGGCCCGGCTGCTCAGCTACGAGAACGCCTACGACCCGACCGAGGGCTGGGACATGCGGTACATTGACAGCGCCATCACTAACGACCTCGCCGACGGGGTCGACCGAATCGTCATGCTCTATCGCTTGTCCGACCGCCACCACCACCACCCCGCTCCCGACCCTAATCCTCCATCCACACCACTCGCAGACGCAGACACATTCACACGGGTCATTTGCCCTCAATGCGCCTCTCTTTGCAGGTCCTTCGTGGCGGCCTTCGACAGCCAGCTCAGCCTGAGCGTTGTCTTCTTCGCCCTGGCGATGGGCTCGGTCCTCGTCTCCTTCTGTCCGCATGCGCTGCGCCTCCTACCGCCCATCTCATCTTCCCGCCGCCCATCTTCACGCCGCCCATCTTCCCGCCGCCCATCTTCACGCCGCCCATCTTCCCGCCGCCCATCTTCCCGCCGCCCATCTTCCCGCCGCCCATCTTCCCGCCGCTCATCTTCCATCTTCCCGCCGCCCATCTTCCCGCCGCCCATCTTCCCGCCGCCCATCTTCCCGCCGCCCATCTTCCCGCCGTCCGCTCGCTGGGTGGTCGCTTCCGGGGTCGGGGCTTACTGCATTCCCGGTGCGGCTCGCCTCTCGGGCGCCACCCCCCTGCAGTCTTCCTCTTCCGGGTGAACCTGGTGCGGGGCGAGGCCGTCCGCACGGCCATGATGCGGGCCTTCCTCCCTCGGGCCGCCTTCGGTCCCCCTGCCCCACCTTCGGCCCATCGTTCCCCCTGCCCCACCTTCGGCCCAGCGTTCCCCCTGCCCCACCTTCGGCCCAGCGTTCCTGGCCCCGCCAGGGAGCGAACAGCTTCCACGGGTCGCCACTCTCTCTCACACCCCCACGGCGGGTGTTGGGTTTGCAGAGAAGCCTGGCGACTCCCAGCAAGGCCTCGGCGGGGCGGTGCGGATGGGCGTCCGCGAACTCGACGCCGCGCACGAGGCCATCATCGAGGGGCTCGCCCAGGTGAGCGAGGCGCTCCGAGCCCAACGGCCGGCCGAGGTCTGGCCACGGTGACGTGAGGAGAGGGCGGCGAGGGGAAGGTGGCTCGGTCCCCTTGTTCACGATGCTGCCCTCTCTGCACGCCGCCTGGCTGGGCACCGTATCCCACACCACCGACAAAGGACGTGGTCGCCGTCCTTGAGGTGGTCGTGGGGCAAATGCGAGCCTGCTTCCAGCAGGAGGTCCGCTTCATGACGACCCACAGGGCCCCCAGGCGCCGCGAGCATACCTCCGACCACGAGCGGATCCTGATCGCGGTCTGCCAGGCCCTTGCCTTGACGTCCCGTCGGCAGACGTCGGAAGAGGCCCCGTCCTGGCTGGCCCTCATCGGGGCCAACCGCATCTCTGCCTTTCCCCTTCTCCCCACACACCCAGTACGAGGAGGCGCTGGACGCCCATCGGGGGGGTCAGCTCATGGCGGGGAGCCTCCTCGAGACCCTCGACCGGCAACGGCCCTTCCAGACCCATATCGCCGAGCGTGACGTACCACTGGGTCGGTTCCTCGTCCAGGCCGGGGTCGACTGAGTGCGCTTGCTGGACTCAAACAAGGACACTCGGTGGCGAAGAAGTGCGCGAGGCGCACGATCCATGGGGATGCGGGATGATGTTCTTGGCGATCACGTCGGATGATGGCGACGGTGCGGGCGGGTCACGCGGCAAGGGGAGCTCCTCGTAGACCCCCCCCCCCCCCCCCCCCCCCCCCCCCCCAGACGATGACGAGAAGCATGCCGCGTGTTCTTCGGCTCATACTCCGAATCTTCCCACTCTGTTTTCGCCTGTTCTTCTATTCTCTCGAGTATTTTTGAGGGTCTTCCTGTTCGCCTCGTTGCCGGCTCGGATGGGCCCGATGGGGCGCGTGACGGATGGTTCCACCCGATGGGGGGCGGGCCAGGACCGATGCGGGGGCGAAGAGGTCGCAATGGGGCCCCTTGTGCGCGGTGCCCGAGGACCGACGGGGGTCCGCCGAACTGGCCCGACCGGATGGCCGGGAACCGGTGCCGAGCAGTTCGAGCTCCCCTCAGGGGCATCGGGGCCAGGGGCCAGGTTCCCTTGCGAAGGCTGGGCGGCGCGGGAAGGCGCCCCGGGAGAGCCCAGACGGCGCGGTGGACTTTGGTGGCCTGTGGATCAGGGAGCTGTGGTCACAGTCCCGAAAGGCGTTTCCAAAAATCGGCCTCGTAGTACTTCGGTTCGCAAGCCTGGAAGGTGGCCGCGATGGTGGCGAAGTAATATATGGCCGAGACTGCGGGGCGGAATGTTGGATGGAGACCCCGAAGAGACGGAAAGCCGATTAAAGACAGAGATGTCATTGCGGACAAACCGAGGCGAGTGAATACATGGAGGACGTGATAGCCGGCCAGGCTCCAGAGAAGCTCCCCGCTTCCGGTCAGCACGAGGATCTGGGCTCTGCATAAAAGAGGGACAATCAACGGAGTGACGGACCATCATTACCACACGAGAAATAATTTGCATTCCCAGGTTAACGAGCCAAACGAGAAAAGTGACCCGGAACTCGGAGATCACTTTTTGGAGCATACCCATTCGGAAGGGAAACATTGTCCAAAACATGGATAAGAACAAGATAAAAACCAGAACGAATGACCACGTCGGCACACTATTCACACCATCAATGCGTGAGCGAGTGGAGGCGAGGACAGACAAGGAGAAAATGAACGACACCATACTGGTAAAGTCTAATTGGGGGTACCATGCATTGAAGAGCAGATCCACCACAAGCAAGGCATATATCAGGAGTAACTTGCCCAGCAGCAAGTTGGCCATATTTTTGAAAAAAAAAGAAAGTCGCCCGACTTTGCGGCTGTCACCGCGGCACAACCCCACTTGTGCAGTCTTCTGTTACGCGTCCCCCATCGCCGGCACAACCCCACAATGGATTCGTTGAGTCCTGTCGAACAGCATGCCCTCGGCGGCAACAGCATGTACCCTCCCGTCGAGCAAATCCCCACCATTGTTCTGGAAAACTTTCCTGCCCTCGGTAAGTTGACGGCCATGCGCTTCCTCGAGTGGGTCCAACAGAATGAGGGCGGTGTGGTTTCTCTTCCCACTGGCAAGACACCCGAACACTTCATTCGTTGGGTCCAGCACCTTCTTCAGAACTGGGATGATCCAAAGGTCCAGGCCGAGATGCGCGCCAATGGCCTGGACCCCAGCAAGGGGAAGCCCAACATGCGCTCTCTGAACTTCATCCAGATTGACGAGTTCTACCCGATGGATCCTCAGCAGAAGAACAGTTTCTTCCACTACGTCCAGAACTTCTACATTCAGGGCTTTGGCTTGGACCCGGCCAAGTGCCATTTGATCGACTGCAGCTCTATTGGCATGGAACCTGTTACCATCGACGGGAAGACCTTCAGCCTCAACCAGAAATTTGTGTGGCCCGATGATACTGTCGATCTTTCTCTCCGCTACCGTTCTCCCAAGAATGAACACGAGCGCATTCAGGCCATTGTTCTGAGTCGAATTGATCAGTGGTGCCAGGTCTGGTTGATTGTCCGTGCAAAAAATACCAAAATCGATGTCATCCCAGACTTACGAGGCCAACATTCGCAAGCTCGGCGGTATCGGCTTCTTCCTTGGCGGCATCGGTCCCGATGGCCATATCGGTTTTAACGTGCAGGGCTCTGACCACTTCTGCACGACCCGTCTGTGCCCCACCAACTACATGACCCAGGCTGCTGCGGCAAATGACCTTGGCGGCATCGAGGTCTCCCGGACGCGGCTGGTGATCACCATTGGGCTGGGCACAATTACCTTCAATCCACGGTGTGTGGCCATCATCATTGCTGCCGGTGAGGCCAAGGCCCCCGTCGTCGAGCACGCCATCCAGGTCTGCCAAGCCACACCCATTCCTTGCCTCGGTGGGTGGCCCCGCTCGTGTTGGTGTTCGTGGGTGGGCCGCCATGGGTCCCCACCCATTTCTCACAAGTTATCCCTTTCCGCGTCCCCCGGCCCTCGCAGTGCTCGCCCCCCAACGTTGACGCACCCGCCTCTTCGCTGCACTGCCTGGTCAACGCCCGCTTCTACATCACTCAGGGTGCCGCTTCTATGCTGACCGAGCGCAACTATGCCCATCTGTGCGCCTGCCCCAGCTGCTCGGACGCCCAGGTTGAGTACCACTTTGTCGAGGCCGCCGCCAGGCTTGGGGTGCGCATCCTCGACCTGACCCGCGACCAGCTCATGGCCGACCGCTTCACGGCTGCTGTTCTCCAGCGCCGGTCTGTCTCGCGCATGGTTTTGCCCGGCGGCACGGGGGGGGGGGGGGGGGGGGGAAGAGTCGGGTTTGGGCGGATTGCTCACATGGCCTCTCAACTACCCCAGGAAGGAACCTCTGGAAGAGCTCAAGCAACTGGCCTACCGTTCGCTCGTCTCGAAGATCGAGAAGGGCGTCGAGAGCATCAACGAGGCCACCTTTCTGCACACCGAGCCGCACCACGACGACATCATGCTCGGCTACCTGCCCGCCGTTGTGCGCCACCTGAACGCCACCAATGACCACAACTTCGCCACCTGCACCTCGGGTTTCACCTCCGTCACGAACGGCTTCCTCGCGACCCGGGTGGAAGCGGCCCGTCGGTTCCTCGCGGGCAAGACCTTCCCCCGCCTCTGGCAGGAGGGCTATTTCTGCTGCGAACCCCACGTGCCCTGCCCCGCGTCCCCCAGCTCGGTCCTCAGCAGCTGCCCACCCAGTCCAGCTCCTGCGACCAGCCCGGCCGTGTGCGCCGAGGAGGCGGCCAGGCTGGCGGGCACCCGCCAGACCGATGTCTGGGTGTTCCTGGACGGGGTCGCCCAGAAGAACCCGCTCCTGGAGGAGGAGGGCCTCGCGCGGCGCTTTGTGCGCAATCTGATCACGGTCCGCTGCCGCTCCCTTCCTTCCACGGCCAGCCCGAATCGGGGCGGTGCACCTTGCTCACGGTTGTTCCCCTTCCCGCTTGGCCTGGCCAGGTGTACGAGCTGCACACCCCCGAAGAGCTCCTCGCCAAGCTCGGCGAGATTACCCGCTACCTGGAGGCCGCCTATCCTGGCATGAAGGACGTCGCCGAGATTCAGCGTCTCAAGGGCATGTGCCGCGAATGGGAGGCCGACTGCCTGTGGGGTTATTTCGGTTGGTCTTGCGACCACATCCACCACCTGCGTCTGGGCTTCTATCAGGGCAACATCTTCACGGAAGAGCCCACCGTCAAGCGCGACGTCGAGCCCATCTCGCAGGTTTGTCGCCGCCCCTGATCTCCCCCGCCACTGACTCGCTCGTTTCCTCCCACAGTTGCTGGAGCAAATCAAGCCCACCCATCTGACCTGCGCGTTGGATCCTGAGGGCAGTGGCCCCGACACGCACTACAAGGTGCTGCAGGCCGTCTCGTCGGCCCTGGGGCTGTACCAGCAGCGGTGCCCCGCTGTTGCCGACAAGATGCGCATCTGGGGTTACCGGAACGTCTGGTTCCGGTTCCACCCGAGCGAGGCCAACTGCTTCGTGCCCGTCTCAATGACCATGTTCTCGGTGCTGCACGACTCCTTCATGAACACCTTCGCCTCCCAGAAGAACGTCTGTTCGGGCTGGGTTCGGCATGTGTTGAAGGCTCACCGTCGCTCCGTTCGTGTGTGGGTCCACGTCTGTGCGCGGTGTCTCTCTTCCAGGCCTCCTTCCCCAGCTACATGCTCGATGGACCCTTCTGCGACCTGGCCCAGAGTATCCAGGCCGAGCAGTACCGCAAGCTTAAGATCTGCTTGGGCGCCGACTGGTTCCAGCAGCACCCCAACCCCGAGATTCGCGCCACCCGTGGCTTCATCTTCCTCACCGAGATGTCCATCCAAGAGTTCGCCAGCCGCGCTCGGATCCTGCGGAGCCTCACCCAGAACATCTAGGCACCTCGCTTGTCCCACCCCATCCCCCCTCCGGCGTATCCATTGGCCATTTTCGGTCTCCCGGCTCGGGAGCATGTTTATCATTCCCCCTTGGCCGCCTGCCCCCCCCCCCCCCCCCCCCCCCCAAAAAAAAAAAACAAGTTCTCTTTTGCTTGTTTCTCTGTTTCAGTTCCCTCCTTTTTGCTTTGCCTCTTTGCGACTCGTTCGCGTTCGGCGGAATCGGAGAGGCTTCCTCGCAACGATGGTGGGGGTGGGCGGGCCTGGGAGAATCAAGGACGGGTCGGGTGAGGGCGAGGCACAGCAGCTTGATTCCCCGATAATGCACGCCTGCTTCGCCCTCTATCTGCGGCCAAACACCGCCACGAGAGAGGAACGGCCCATTTCAGACCCGGACCTTTGGAACTTTCGAGATTTCGGGTGAAAAATCCCGCGCACCTCACCCTCACCCCCACCACCTTCAGGAACAACGTAAAAGAGGGGGACCAGGCCTCCACAACAGTGTGCCCAACGAAAACTCGGGGCAGGGCTGTCAAAAGAGCCCTCAGAAAAAGGGGGGAAAACGTGTTGGGCGATTGCCGCAGAAGAACGAAGAAGGAAGTGGGATGGGATAAGGGAGCACGGCCGTGGGAACCGCCCACCTGGTTTTCGTTGGCACGTGCAACCAGCGTCCCCCTCTCTTTACGCCATAGGGGGAGGGGTGGCGGGCTGCAGGAAAGATCCGGGCCTGAAAGGGGCAGTGAGCGGCTTAAAAATTTCTCGAACGACCTTTCCCAAATCCAATCGATCCGCCCAATCCACGACAACCCTCAACCCGGCGCGTCCGACTATCACCGGGGCTCTTCAAACCCTCTCCAACTCTGACTTTCTCTCGGCGGCACTCATTCCATTCAAGTGGAAGAAGAACCAGCGATCCACTCGAATCTCGTCGATGTGGTAATCTGCAAAAAGTATAAGGTCATCAAGCGGATTGGATCAGGAAGCTTCGGGGAGATTTATCGCGCGCAAGTACTCCCTCCTCCCCTTGCACCCGGGGAGAAACCAATTGTCAACCCGCCTGTTTATGACGATGTGGCCATCAAAGTTGAGCATATCAACACACACCACCCGCAGCTCCATTACGAGAGTCGGATTTACCGGCATCTGTCCGTCTGCGCACGGAATCGCCTCCACCAATTTGTTGATCTCTTGTGTCATAGACAAAACGGTCCTGGCATTCCCACCCACCGCTGGTTTGGGCAACAGGGTGATTACAGTGTCATGGTGATTGATCTGCTCGGAAAGTCTCTGGAAGATCTCTTCACCCAATGCGGGCGACGATTCCATTTGAAAACTGTTCTGATGATCGCGGACCAACTGATCAGTCGCGTCGAATACTTGCATAGTAAGGACTTCATTCATCGGTCCGCTTGCCGCCTCCATCCGGTGTCTGCCAACCGCGCCTTTCTCAGGGACATTAAGCCGGATAATTTCCTCATCGGGAGAGGCAAACGGTCCAACTTGATCTACACCATTGACTTTGGGCTTTCCAAACGGTACCGCGACGAGAGGACCCATGCGCACATCCCGTTTCGGTCCGTTGTTGTGGGATTGGGAGACGGGTTGGGTGGGACATGTGTATGTTCACGATTCTATGCCCCGCCCGTGGTTGGTCGCTCATCGCCCTTCCTGTCGCCCTCCCATCGCGCTTCGCCAGAGACCACAAGAGTCTGACCGGCACTGCGCGGTACGCCAGCATCTCCACCCACCTTGGCCACGGTCTGGCTCCATCGGTTTTGTCTCGCTTGACACTTTCTCGGACAGAACAAAGCCGAAAGGACGATATGGAGTCACTGGGTTACATTTTTGTTTACTTTCTCAAAGGGTCGCTTCCTTGGCAAGGCCTCGACGCCCGGACGAAGCAGGCCTGTTTCGTTCTTCCCTCGTATTTTTGAAGCTAAGGACTTTCTCACTTTTCTTGCCTTTCTCTATGGCGGCTCCCCTTCGCAAACTCACAGGAGAAATATGACAAGATCTCGCAGAAGAAAATTTCGACGCCTCTTGAAGTACTCTGCCGGAACCTTCCCGTCGAGTTCCAACAGTACATCGCCTACGTGCGCCAGCTCAAGTTCACCGACAAGCCCGACTACGCGTATCTCAAGCGCCTGTTTCGGGGCCTCTTTGTTCGGCAGAACTACATCTACGACTTTGCATTCGATTGGTGCCCACAGGTCGCAAAGGGGTCGGGATGGGCAAGGGATGGACAAGGGGCATGGACAAGGGGCATGGACAAGGGGCATGGACAAGGGGCATGGACAAGGGGCATGGACAAGGGGCATGGACACGGGCATGGGCATGATGATCTGGTTGTTTTGTTTCATTCCCGCTTGACACCTTGTTTTGCTCCTCTCCCCCATTTGCTCCTCTCCTTCCCGGCAGCCTTCTGCGTCCACTTCCCTCTCCTCGGCCACCTCGGCTTCTGCATCGGCCCGTCCGCTGGGTCTCTTTGGGCGGGCGCATCCCGACGCCTCTCCGACCCCGGTTGGCAACAGTCAATCTCCCCTCGATCGGGCCCGGGCCCTTCTCGAACAAGCCGCAATTGGCGTGGGCGCCGGGATGGAATGCGCACATGATGACTCTTCGTCGCCCCCTGCGGGTCCTAACGCTGGCCCCCACCCTTCTCTTGCTGCGCAATCGGACGTTGTGCTCCCAGGTGGGAACCAAGTGCCTTCCTTTTCCATGCACCCGTCGGTTTCCGGGGTGGCATTCCAACTCGCCACGCAAGCAACGCTGCAGGCGCCGCCACCAGCCCCGCTTCCGCAACCATCACTTCTACCACCCCCTCAACAATCCCCACCGGCGCCGCCACCCCCACCACCGCCACCGCCACCGCCCCGCCCCCGCCCCCGCCCCCGCCCCCCGCCCCCCGCCCCCGCCCCCGGCTGCACTTCCATCACAGCCAGTTGCCCCCACAGCGATGACCCTCCCCCAGCGGATCGCCCCCGGTGACAGCCATGATGTGACACTCCCAGAGACAACTGTGACGAGCGAATCCCCTCTTGCGGCGATGCTGCGCTGCCCTCCTGGAAACACGGCCACTCATTCCAATGTATGGGGGTCGCTGCTGGTGATGCCACCGCGCTCCGGCCAAACCACCACAGGGGCCAGCTCCCCAAGGGATCCACTGGGTGGCATGGGGAGCCTGGCGCAGGCGCTCAATAGCTCGATGTTGGGCGTGACTGCGGCACAGTCTGCTCCGCACGCATCGCTCCCTCCTCCCAAGCCGCCGCACAGCAGACCCACGTTTCTGTACGAGTCCGCACAGCAGCAGGAGGCTTCCTGTCCGACACCGCCAGCCCAAACCCCCTCTTTGCCCGGCCCTGCAACGGCGCCACCAACCAGCGGCGCCTTGCCGCCCACAGGCCCTCCAGCGGCCGTTCTGCTGCAGACCACCGTCGTCAACACTGGGAGTCGGGCGACCCCCGTGCCTCTGGCCCAATCCGCTGCAGGGCCCAGCCTCACCACAGGCACAAGCACGACCACCAGCGAAGACGACGACGACGACGACGACGAGAGCGAATCGGGCTCCGGGTCCCAGTCGGAATCAGAATCCGGCAGCAGCTGTACGGACTCCTCCGATTGCAGCTGCTCTGAGTGCCATCCGGCCCAGCAGACAACACAACAAACTTCCGCCCCTCAGCACGCTCCGCACACCACCCAACACGGCGCCCAGCATCGGCAGCACGAACATGCGCATCGACTGCTGCAACAGCAACCTCCCCGAGGTCACCCAACCCCCCCAACTCACGCCCATCCGCCCCATCATCACTCGAGCCCCCATTCGCGCCGTCAACCATCCCAACACAACCCGCCCACTGGAAGCAGTCCAACACCTGCGACCCCCACCCCCGAGGGACAGGGCCTCCCCGCTGCCCAGGGGCGAAGCTCTGTGTCTCCGAGTTCGTCGGCCTCTGGGTCGGGTCAGGGACCTCCGCCCAAGACACAAAGCCGGGTGGCTTCGGCAGCTGTCCACCGAACTCCCTCACACCAGCCCCCGCCCACCTCGATAGCCCTCCATCAAAGCTTTGTCTCGTCGACTGGGCTTCTGGTGGGCCCAAGCAGCGGCCTGTTGGTGGGCAGCAACCAGCCCCAACAGCCTCAAAATTCTGTGCACACTTCGCCGCCCCTCTCCGGAGGTGCGACCACCCCCGCAGCTCCTGCGTCCGACTCTCGGCGCCGCTTTCCTCTCACGTCGCCTGCCCTGGCGAGCGTTGGGACGGCCTTGGGTTCGCAAATACCTGCGGCCAGACTGACTGCACATCCCTCGACACCCTCGCCGACCGGATCGCCATGCGCCTCGCCCGTACCGAACTCCCCCTCGATGCGCATGCCGCCGCCCAGCGGCCCAGCCCTCATCTCCCCCACAGGCTCACTGAACTCACCCACCGGCGCCCTCGGCCTTCAGAGAGCTCGCCCGGTCCCCCTGAACATCCCATCGTCTAACGACGACAGTGTACCGTCGCCCTCCACGGGGGCTTTTCACCCCGGGTGGCCCTACTCCTCCTCCTCCTCGTTGCCGCATCGCGTCCCTCCGCTCCGTTCTCCACCACCCCACTCCCCCTTGGGCCTTGCCGTGCCCTCGTTCTACTCGCGGTCGGCCGTTATGGGGTCACCGGAACAACACCGAGCCACAATACCCGGTGCCCTACCCCCCCGGATGCGCGCCATGACGCCCCCATCGGCCCTGCGCGATCGTCCTGCCCAGGCCGCCCCAATGGCCACCGTCACTGTGACGACAGCGGGCCCGACGTCGCCCGTCCGGAAGCCTCTTGGGGCTGTTTGTCCCCAACCGCTTCGGCCCGGCTCCCTTCGGACTGCCGCTCCGCCGACCGCAGTCGGTGCCCGGCCTTCTGGCGGGCCGGCCAGCCCAGAAGGCGAGTCATCCGTGACTGTCGATACCCTGGTTGCCCTGACCCAGCCCGGGATGGCTGTGCCGCCCCACAGTGGCGGCGCTCCCAGCATGCAGCCGCATTCTCCACCCCCTGTCCGCCTTCCTGTGGTCGGCTCGGATCTCGTGCCGCCATCCCCGATCGACCACAGGCGTTCGTGCTCTAGAATCGTCCGAGCCGTCTCTGGTCCGTCCGCCGTCGGTCCCGGACCCGGCGGCTGTACCGGAGCCACGGAAGGCCTCTCCCCCACAGCACCCAGCCCAGGCCCCGGACCGGACCTTCCCCTCGGCGCGGCACTGCTGGTGGCGGCGGGAACTCCGACCAGTCGCCGGTCCAGAAGCATCTCACCGATGTGGAAGCGCAAGTTCTAGCGGTCGGCTCGGAGTGGGCCTTGACCTGAATTGCCTTCTTGCTTGCTTTCTTTCGAAATTTCTTTCTATCTTTTTTGCTTGCGTCACAAAACTTCTTTCTTTGTTTATGATTTTTTTGTTTTTTGTGGCGGGACTTCGTTTTCGCTCTGCCTCTTCTCTCTGGCGTCGGAAAGTAGTAAGACGCTGTATACGACGGCACGCACGACTGTCCGGTGGGCGAGGAGGGTGAACGGAGGTTAGTGTGTCCTCGGGACGAGTCGAGAATGATCTGCAAGATTTAAACCGGGGGCGGAGTGGTGGGAAGGGTTTTCGTTGTGATCGTCCTTCCAAGACTCTGGTAATAAGGCCTCCAGAAAATGAATGAGGGGAGGGAGTGGCTGGGGTGACCCCTGAAATCGAAGATTCGTCGTGTCTCATAGATCAAGCGCAAGAAAATTTTTCTTGACGCAAATGAACAGGGATCGAAACCCGGTGGTATGACCATGGGGGATTGAGGGGGTTGCGTGGTGAGCGGGTTGCGTGGTGAGCGGGTTGCGTGGTGAGCGGGTTGCGTGGTGAGCGGGTTGCGTGGTGAGCGGGTTGCGTAGTGAGCGGGTTGCGTAGTGAGCGGGTTGCGTAGTGAGCGGGTTGCGTAGTGAGCGGGTTGCGTAGTGAGCGGGTTGCGTAGTGAGCGGGTTGCGTAGTGAGCGGGTTGCGTAGTGAGCGGGTTACTGGTCGTTAGGGTTACTGGTCGTTAGGGTTACTGGTCGTTAGGGTTACTGGTCGTTAGGGTTACTGGTCGTTAGGGTTACTGGTCGTTAGGGTTACTGGTCGTTAGGGTTACTGGTCGTTAGGGTTACTGGTCGTTAGGGTTACTGGTCGTTAGGGTTACTGGTCGTTAGGGTTACTGGTCGTTAGGGTTACTGGTCGTTAGGGTTACTGGTCGTTAGGGTTACTGGTCGTTAGGGTTACTGGTCGTTAGGGTTACTGGTCGTTAGGGTTACTGGTCGTTAGGGTTACTGGTCGTTAGGGTTACTGGTCGTTAGGGTTACTGGTCGTTAGGGTTACTGGTCGTTAGGGTTACTGGTCGTTAGGGTTACTGGTCGTTAGGGTTACTGGTCGTTAGGGTTACTGGTCGTTAGGGTTTGCCGAAACCTTGTTGACGAGGGGAACGAGGGGGGGCGGTTAAACAGCACGCATACATGCAGGAGTGAAAATTACTTTTTACTTTACTGCTTGGTACCGTGCTCTCTCCCCACCCCCCCCCACGCATGCCCCCCACCCCAACAGGGTACGGAGACAGGCAGCCCGGGGCTTACGCCCCAGGCCGGCCCATCCCCGTGCAGAGGCGCCCGAAGGCACCCCCGCAGCGCACCGGTTTATCCGGTCTCCCCCCCCGAGGGGGGGTGGCCCTTCAGCGCTTCTGCTACCTCCTTTCTTTCCGCGGTCCTTTCCTTCCACTCTTTCCTCTTCATTGACTTACCCCGCTCCTCCACCAACAGCATCATCATCCGCTTCCATGGCTTCAGGTACCGGCCCACCTCCCGCTGAGTGTCCTCGTCCCAGAAGCCCAGCTCGGCTGCCATCCTGGTATAGTTGGCGTGCTCCTGTGTATAGTCGCACCTGTCCCGCAGTCGCTGCGCCACCTTCCGGACCACTGCCTCGCCCATTTCCCGCACGTTCACCATGGGCCCAGGTCGTTTTCTCTCATCGTCGACAATGCTCTGGTGCGCAACCACATTGGCCCTCCCCGCCTGCCTCATCAGCACTGTGTGCAACTGCCTAAGTGCTGCCATGTCCATCGGGTACTGTTCCCGTGCTGCCTGGTTCTCAAAGAGCAGAATCCCCACTGTCCAGGGTGCATTCCGATGACCCTTGTTCCCGGTCCGCCAGAAATCCGGATCCCAGAATTGAAATGTGCCCACCTCCTTCTTCGGGTCCCTCTTTTGCACTGTCCTCCCCTTCAACACCATGCTCCCCAACCTACCCCCTGTTGTCTCCATGATGAACAACTCCTGGAAGAACATCCCCGGCACCATGGCCAACCGCGCACCCGTCCTGTCATCCTCCCTCCCGGGCAATGTCGACCGTCGGTTGGGCTGCCCTCCCCCATATGGGACCACTGTCAAGCAGCGGAATGCCCGCTTACTCTGTTCCACTCGCCTCCCAATGGTTTCAAACATCTTGTCCATCTCCTTCTGGTCGTACTCCGGGTTTGCATAGCAGAGCATTTCGCGATCACGATCACTCAGCGCCTTGTACCCGTCGTACTTTGCACCATAGAAGAAGGCATCGTCCTCATGAGGGGTGTAATATTCGGGGTAGGTTGGGTCAGCGTTCCCTGGATGTGAAAAGATAAGTGTTGACAAATTTCCAGCTTGTCGGAGAAGAGTGGAAATCTCCCACGGGGTCGCCCAACTCATCTTGCTGGTATATTTGCGCCCTTCCTGTTTCTGACCTGACTGACTCTCGTTTGCTCTCATTAGCTTTGGCTCTCCGCTTGGTTCGGGTTCTTCTTTGGCGTCCTGTCGTGGTCGTTTCTCTCGCCCGTCTTCTCGGGCATTCCAAGATGAGGCTCCTCTTCGCTTGCCAGTCTCTCGAGGTTCTCGATTTTTCGAGACTTCTTTCGGTCGGTTTCGGTTTCCGCTCTCTTCTGCCGGTTTTGGCACGGCGGTCGAGTTCGATCGCGATTCCAATGCTGTTTTTGCTTCAGGTTTGCCAACCAGCACTTCTTTTCCTTCTTGATACCTATTGCACATATCCTCCACTTCTTTCATGAAGATTTTCCAAAAGTCGGGCCACGATCTTCCGCGGAGAGATCGTCTTGCCCTTTCGTACAGCGCCCAGAAAACGTCTGTCTCAATCCTGTATTCGTCACTCACTTTTATGCACCCATTCACCTCTTCCAGCTTTTCCCGCTGTCGGATGGCAACTTTTTCGAGGCCGGTCAAGGGATCACCTCGATGCGCTCGGCAAGGTCCGTGTTCACCTTCCTCCACACTCTCTCCCTCACTTGCTGCGTGGGCACCAAATGATTAAGACTATCTTTGTTCCCACACACCGGACACTCCCGCGGGAAACCCCCGTTCCACTTACTCGGCACGTTACATGTCAAATAGGCTTGAGACACCGTCATGACGTATGCATTCCTGCTTGTTGTGTGCACCATGTCCACCATGTTTCGCCACCCATTCCCACTACGCGCGTTAATGACCACCAGTGCACCCCTCACCTGCTTCTTGGTCCCCAAATTCTCCATCCTCTGCCGTGTCCACTCCGCCTCCAGGGCCCCTTTCTGTCCATCCACCACCGCCTTCACCTCCATCCCCGCACGCCCCACACTGGCCCCGTTCGCGCCTCTGCCTGGGCTTCTTCCTGGGCTACCGGGTCGAGATCCAGCTGCAGAGCCTCCTTGGCCGCTTGGTCTGCCTCCTTGTTGCCCCGAGCATCCGTGCTCTCTCCATCCTGGTGCCCCTTGATCCACCGAATGTGCACCCGACCCTTGTGTTCTGCCATCCGTCTCCCCAGTCGGCACAGCATGACCCACGTCTCTTGCTCCATCCTCGCCGCCTTGTTACCCCTCTGCTGTTGAATCTTCCGTACCCACGACATGGCCACCTTGCTGTCCGTCACCACCTCCACGTCCACTCCGTCTCCCGCCATTGCTATGGCCTCCGCCACTGCCTCCACTTCCGCTTCGTTGTTGGTCTGGTGGGGTCCAGTCGACCTCGCCCTCTTGCGCACCACCAGCGTCACTCCATCCTTCATGAGCTCCACCACCCCGTACCCCGCCTTATGCTTACTCTTGTCCTTCTCTTTTGTCGCCGACCCATCCGTATTCCCTTCTGCCTCGGTCCGCGACTTCTTTCGCCTCTGCCCTGCTTCCTCCTCATCCACACCAGCATTGGTGCCACTCGCCTCTGTTTCCCACCCTCTTCTGGCTCCTATCCTCCTTATCGTGTTTTTCTCTCTTCCTCCATCTTCTTCCGAAGTCTCATCGTCGTCCAGAATCATCATCTTCTTCTTCTTGCCATCCTTTTCCTGTCATCTTCTCCAAGTGTTGTCATCATCCATCCCTTCCTCCCTATTCCCTCTTCCTCCTCCTCCTCCACCTCCACTACCACTTCCACATTACACTCACCCTCCGACTCATCGTCGCCCTCCCCCTCATACTCCTCCTTATCCATGCCCACGACCCCCTGGCTCCCATCCTTCTTCAGCACCTGCTGTTGCAGTTGCGGCTGTCTCGGTTGCAACATCTGCTTCTGCTGCTTCTGCTGCTCTTGCAGTTGCGGCTCCTGCGACTGCTGCTGCTGCTTCAGCTTCGGTTCCGACTGGTGCGGCTGCTGTTGCTCTTGTTCCGCTGTGTCCGTCTCCTGTTCCTCGACGGTGGTCCGTTCCCTTGCCGGCATTCTAAAACCTGGCAACAGCACTTCATTCCGTTCCCCCCCACACATTATCTTAGACAACTCTGTCCACCATTTGGGCTTAGGACCACTTCTCCCGAACCACTTCACCAGCCTCAACCCATCATCTGTCACCAAGTCGTCCAGTGTCCTCTTTCCATGCTTCACCAGCATTTCCCTGTGGGCCTTCGACAGAGACACCCCCACTTGTGCCACCATGCCTTCAATGCTGACCCAGTCCTTCTTCTTCTCATCGATGAACTCCCTTCCCTTCTTCATGCCGGCCACAATCAGCGGGCACCCCTTTGCATACTGAGGCTTCCTTGGCTTCCCCTCATCCCACTCTCCGTATGTCTCCTCTCCATCCACCAGGTGCGGCTCCTTGCTGTCTCCAACCCGAATGCCGACCTCCCGTCGTGCCATCACCCGAATCGACTCGGCCACATAACCATAGGTCCGTCTCTGTTTGTTGTCCTGTGGGTACTCTAATATGTCCCGTTGCGCGCCCCATAATTTGGTGAGTGTCTGTATTTCTGCCCTCAAATTTTGTCCCAGCTCGGTGTCTGGCTCCGCCAACCTTCCCACCAACTGCATGATGGCTGTCGTGTCGTGCACGTCCGTGGGTGACTTCACTCCCAGTCCGCCCAACTCCTCCGGCAGAAAGACCAAGTCGGTCGGGTCTCTCCTCCCCAGCGAGGAGATGCAGTGTCGCATCACGTTGCTGTATGCCCTCTCAATCTTGTCCAACTCGTCCTTCTTGCTCGGGAACTGCCTTGCACTGTACTGCAAAATGGGGGTCACACACTCATTCAGCACCTGTATCACCACCGCAATGGGTAAAGTACGCTGTGTCAACCTCTCCAGGCGTCCCATAATTTTCTCCATCACCCTGCTCGTGTTGATTCGCATGTTCATCTCGCTGTTCAACCACACCCCCAAGTACCGAATGGCCCCTCCACTTGGCTGCTGCTCAATGAGCTGCCCTGGTCCCACCCGAATGGGCACGCCAACCCCTCCCCTGACTGCTTCATTCGTGATGAAGTCACACTTCTTCCAGTTCAACTGCATCCCCGCCTGCTCAATCACCTCTGCCGCCGCTCTCACCACCTCTTCCATGCCCCGCCGACTGTTCGTGACCAACATCAGGTCATCCGCAAATGCCTGCACCAGAAGCTTCCTCCCCGACTGCATCACCCACCCGTGTTTCCCCTCGTGCACCCTGATTCTGGCTATGACCGTCTCCATGAATGCAATGAACAACAGGCACGACAGTGGGTCACCCTGTGAAATTCCTCTCCCAATGTTGAATGGTTCTGTCATCCCATATGCTGTTATAACCCGTGACTGCCTTCCCGTGTACAAGCTCCTCACATACTGCATGAACTTTTCCTCCGTCCCCATCCTCTCCAATGCATCCATCAGTGCCCGCATGCTGACCGTGTCATATGCCTTGGCAATGTCCAACGACACCATCCAGAACTTCTTCTTTGCTCGCTTGGCCTCCGTTATGACACTGAGCACATTGCTAATGGGCGTCTCAATCCTCCTTCCACGCAGGAACCCGAACTGCTCCGACCCAAAGACCTTCCTGGCCTCCGTCTGCTCCTGGAACCTACGTGCAATGACGGTCTGCAATGCCTTCAACCATACTGAAATGAGTGTAATGGGTCTCCTCCCCATGGGGTCACCCGGGTGCGCCTTTCCTGGTTTGGTCAACATGTGGATGTTGCTCTGCTTTAACTCCGCAGGCACCGTAGCCGACTCCAACATGGCGTTGTACTGTTTGAGCATCCACTCCCACAACAGGGGGGGTCCCATGACCAACATCTCGGCTGTCACCCCATCAGGTCCGCATGCCTTCCCCATCGCCAACTTCCTCACCAGCTGGGCCACTTCCTCCACGCCCCCCTCCAAGGGCCTCATCACTGACCGAGTCTTGGCGTCCACTCCCATTTCGCCCTCCGCCTGACCACCATCCTCACCCATCCATATCTCCTCCACTGGATGTTTTGCATCGTCTCTTCCCGTTTGACTTCGAGGCGGCGCAAGGCTGTCCAACCTACGCAGCAAGTTCAACACATCCTCACTTCCAGCCTGTTCAGCTCCCCCCTTTTCGCTGGTCTGCCCATCCCTCGACCTCGCCTGCTCCTCCATCACCGCCCGCCATCCCTCCTTCACTTGTTGCGCATCTGAGGTCACCTCCACCACCTTCCCTCCAACATCCTTCCGGGCGAACGTTGTCACTGGGGTGTTCGGGTCACACAGAATTCCCCTGTATATGTGTCGCCTCTTCCCCTCCAGTTTGTGGTCCTGTTCCTTACGCTGTGCCCTCGTCAGTTCCCTCAGTTGGACTTTCTTCTCGTGTGTCTCCTCTGGCGTCATCCCCTTCCGCAGCAGGTCTCGCCTGAGGGCCTTCATCCTCCGGGTCTCCCAGTTCCGCTCTGCCGCTGTCACCCGCTTTTTTCCAAAGGTCCGTTCCCCCGCTCCCTTCAAAATCTCGGACATCTCTGTGAAGGTATACACTCGCATTCCTCTGACCACCTTGCCGTGCACTTCATCCAGCTGCTCCTCCTCCACCGTCGGCAACTTCCCAACCCCAATCGCTCTTGCCACCAACCGCCTATATCGTTCCACCTTCTCCATCATGGTTCGGTACTTCTCTTGGGCCTCATTTTCTTCCACAAATCCATGTTCTTGCCCCTCAGTGTCCCCCTCTTCATCTTCTGTCTCATCCTCATCCTTCGTTGCCATTCTTGCTTCGTGTGCCTTCCTCCGCACTTGGTTCCTTTCCTCCTCCCGCTCAGCCTCCACTTTCCATTGTCTCATGTCCCCGGGTGATGGGCACAGAACAACATCACGCACCTGCGTCGGAACCCCGGTCCCTACGCGCACTCCTCTAAGGTCCGTCATCGTCATGTGATGGTCGGTAATTTTTTCCCATAAAATATTGGTGTTGCGCCATGCCTGCCAGTTATGCAGGTATTCCCCCGCCATCTTCGGTGTTGCCAGAGCAATGTCGAGCCGTGAGCGCTGCCACACTCCCAGTCGCATCTTTTCATATGTCACCTCATCCTCCCTGCCCACCATCTTGCCCACATCCGCCAACCCCATCTGCTCCTGTGTTTCTGGCTGTCTTGCCAAGTCATTCATGTCACCCACCACCAACACCGCCATCCCAGCTGTGCGCGCCTCATCCACCACCCGCTCCACCGTGTCCACTACCCGTTTCTTCAATGCCTTATCGTCCCCATTGGGGTAGTACACTCCCACAATGCGAATCTTCCGGTTGTCTTGGCACCAATCCATCCTCATAACATACCCAGGCATTTCCACCTCCACATCCTTCACTCCACACAACAACTCCCTCTTGTATGCCATCAACACCCCCGCACTTGCGTATGTTGTGGGTGCAGGTGAACTCTTGACAATCATCCCTCGCAACCGCTGGCTCCACGGGGCGCCGTCTCGAGGCTCTTTGGTCTCTTGCAAGACCAAAACATCCGCTTGCGACACCTCCACCAGGTCCGTAACATTAGCCCGCTTAATGGCGTTGCCCAACCCTCTGACATTCCAACTGACCACCCGCACCAGCCCTTTCCCCTTGATCGGCACTCCCTTCAACACGTCCGCCCTCTTCCAGTCCTCAATCCCTTCCTGTTTGTCCGTTCCGGCCAACGCGTACCACTTCTTCCTGTCCTCCTCCAACAACAAACGCTCTTGCTTCCTTCTCTCCCGCTTGGCCATATCTTTCTTGCTCACACCCTTCTTCCGCTTCCCCCTCGTGTCCCGTCCATTCCCCACCACTGGTGCTGCTACATGGTATGTCCATGCTCCAGGATCATTGCACTCAGCTGCCAATGCCGCCGCCGGTCGTGGCTTCTCCGCCTTTACCTGTTGTTGCTTTCCTCCAGCCGGTTTCCGCGTCGCCACCCTGCCGATTGACGATCTGTCCCTCACTCCTGGCTGCCTAGTCCATGCCAACACCTCATCAGGATCCCGCACGTATACCATCAACCGTGCCCTTTCATCCGGACCCTCCCTCCGCGTCACCCTTGCGTCGTTCATCTCTTCCCACTCCACTTCGTCACCCACCCTCCTGCATGACACCCAATGCCTCTGCCTCGGAAGGTATGTCACCCCGGCCACAGGCCACATCCCCACATCTCCCAGCGTGATCTTGTCCCATGCCACCGGCGTACCCTCATCGCCTCGCACTTCCACCAGCACTCCATCACCCACCCGGCCCCATGCATGCCTCACATCAACAGTCCCTTCCCTTTTGCACATTGGGCAGGCCCCCCGACCGTCCATGGCCATCATCTCCTGCACACTACACGTCCCCCCCACCTCCTTGTACAGGATCACGTCCACCTTGTCCTCACTACGCCTCCACCCACATGCTGCACATTCTCTTGTCTGCAGATCATTCGCCCCCATTTTGAACCGTCCCAGACCATCCCTACACCACTGCCGCAGAAGCTCACTGGCATCTCCCCACTCAAACCTCACCCCAGGTAACATGCCAATATTCGGAGGAGGCGCAACGACGCCCTCTCTCAGCGCTCGTGTCCACTCGTTCAGGGTCTGACAGGCCCCCTCCTTTCCATCCTCCACTGTGGCCCAACACTGTAACGCCGAATTTACCCAGCAGCAAAGTGCATGTGGGTTCGCAATACCCCGACTCACAACCCTGCCGGTACTCTCTTCTTCCTCACCCTCCCCTGCTTCTGATTGCCCACCTCCTATTTTCTTTCCCTGTTCCCCTTCAGGACCCCTCCTCCTCCCTAGGTGTCTACCCCGCCTCGATGCAGCAGACCGCACCGCTCCCCTCCTTCTCGTCGGCTTCTCCCCGCTCCACCGCCGCGCACCTTCCTTGCTCTCGTAAAGCACTCCTTTTTTCCGAGCTTTCTCCTCCATCCACCCTCTCCATACCTCCCCAAACCATTTGCTCTTTCCTCCGACCCACTTAATCAACCAGGCCAACACTTCCCATCCTTCCTCCCAATCGTTCTCCCTCCCACCCCTTTTAAAGCCCAAATAAAGTGACTCGTTCCCACTCGTCCCTTTCTTCCCATCTCCAACTTGGCTGAGCCATGCCTCCCCCCAAATCCTTGAAGCCTCCACCTTTTCCTCAAAAGCCCATTTATACCTCCCTTCCTGGTCTCCGATGAGCCCCATTTTTTCACGACCACGTCTCCACCCCGCCGACCAGATTCCCCGACCCGACCACCCCCCACACCCTGTCCCACACCGCATAATCCCGCCAACCCTTTCACCCCTCTGCTCGACCACCACATCCCCACCCCTGCACTTCCCTCCTCTCTCTCCCACCATTCCTCCCCCTTTGATCTGTCTGATTCCCCCCTTTGTCCACCCGCCCCTTTCACCAACGTCAAAACGACAAAGATTTAATCCAAGCATTATATATATTTAAATCAATAAGAAACTTATTTAAAAGAAAGAATTTATTCGGCACCAGCGTTGCGGCCTCCTTTTCGACTTCCCGTCTTAAAAGGCCTACCAAATTGGATTTATGCCTACCTTCCGACCGTCTTTCAGCCCCCATCTTGATTCCCCAGAGAGTTGACCATATAAACTCATCAGTTTGACCCGCCGAACCCCCGCACATGCTCCCTCGCTGACCCACATCCCCCCTCGTCGGACCACCCTTGCTCATCCAATCTTTCACAAGCTCCTCATTCCGTCTCCGATCCAAACCATTCAAAGAGCCCAATTCATTTTCCGGATCCTTTTCTAGCTGGGAGGACCCCCAGTCCAACCCCTCTTGTTGATTATCTAACTTTCCTTGACCCCAGCGATGCACACTGGAGATGATCTCCCCCATTCGCAATGGCAAGTCCTGGATCGTTCCACTCCTTTTCCACACATTCCATTTCATTCCATCCATTCCATTTCTGTTCCACCCCCCCAGTTCGGTTTCAGTTTCCAGACGATCGATCGAACCTCTCCCTTCAAAAAACACGATGAGTGAACTTTGAACGATTCCAATCGTCTCAAAACAACTTTCAAACTCCTCGGGCTTCAATAGAACCCCCCCTTTCTCAAGAGAGCAAGACGATCGTGCGATCGAATAGCTGTACTCAAAATAGTGCTCACACAGACTTTTGGATAATTCAAAAGGTCCAAATGGGCTCCAGGAATGTCTCCAATTCAATAAATCAGGCCAATAATCGGATCTACAAAACGATCTCGGGTTCCGAGGATGCAACAAGGGTAAAAACGAAGTTTCATACAATTGGAGGGTCTTACTCCAATGATTTCGGCCGAAGCCAGGGGATATTATTAACACCCTTGTATAATCGGGTGCCCCCTTGACCAAGTTTTGATCGATCGAATCGATCGACCAAAACTTGGTCGCGTTAGCAAACTCAGACGAAGGAACGGACCAATGAACAGGGGCAACAAGAAAAAGAACAAGAAGGAACAGGAACAAGCTCATATAAACGGGGTTTTTTCTTAAAAATTTAAACCACTTTTTGTGTGGTTAGTACCCCGGGAGAGGTCGTTAGGGTTAGGGTTGCGCCGAACCAGTCCAGCCACCCCGAAGGGCAGCTGGAAAGGTGAGGAGGGCGGCAACCCGGGGCTTACAGCCCCAGGTCACCATCCCCCCGTAAAGGAGGTGCGGGAGCAATCCCCGCCATCCCCCGCCGACCCCCGAAGGGGGCGGCAGACGGGGAAGGGAGGGGGACGCCTCCCCTTGCACCTCCTCAGCGCAACCCTATTAACCTGCGTCTCCTTTGCTCTTGTGCAATGCCATCTTCGCCACCCGTATCTCCTCCTGACGTTCCTTCTTCTCCCCTTTTCCCAACACTTTGCCCCTGTCCTCCACCATGGCCATCATGACCCTCCTCATTGACCTCACGTCTTTGCCCACCTCTTGCTGTGTTTCCTTGTCCAGGAATCCCAGTTCCGCAGCTATCCGGGTGTAGTTCGCATACTCCTGCGTGTAGTCTACTCGGTCCCTCAGTCTCTGTGCCACCTTGGACACAACTGCCTCCCCGAGTGCTCTCCAGTTCACCATTGGCCTCGGTTCTTTGGCCAGGCTCTGCAAGATCCATGGGTTTGTCTTCACATTCCCTTTTCCAGCCTGTCTTTCCAACACCGCATGCAGTTCCCTCAGTGCCGCCATGTCCATCGGGTACTGTTCCTGCGCCGCCTTGTTTTCAAACAGCAGAATCCCCACTGCCCACTGCGCATTGTTCCGGCCCTTCTCCCCTGTCCGCCAAAAATCTGGCTCCCAAAACTGGAACGTCCCTTGCTTCCTTCCCTCATGTCGTTCCACCGCCCTGCCTCTCAGCATCATCCTGCCCATGTCCGGCCCGCTCCAAACCTCCTCCATCACGAACAACTCCTTGAATACCATTCCCGGCACCAAGGCCAACCTCGCCCCGGATCGGGTGCTCTCCTCCCCCGGTTTGGTCGACCGGCGATTCACCTGGTGCTCCCCGTAAGGCACCACCGTGATGCACCTGAACGCCCGAGGGCTCTTTTCAACCCGTTTTGCAATTTCTTCAAACATATGGTCCATCTCATCCTGCTCGTATTCAGGGTTTGCATAACACAACATGTCGCGATCACCGTCCGCGATGGCACTGTATCCATCGTATTTCGCCCCAAAGAACTCGTCCGCCGGGTGCGGGGTATAGTATTCGGGGTATGAAGGGTCCGCATTCCCAGGGTGGGAAAAGATCAGGGTTGACAGGGTGCCTGCTTGTCGAAGCAGAGTGGACACCTCCCAAGGGGTCGCCCAACAGTTCGTCCGGGTTTGCTTTCTCCTTCCTTTCTGGCCCCTCTCATCATCCGACTTTTCGTCTCCCTTTTTTGCTCCAGCCTCCGTCATTTCTCTCGTTCCCTGCTGGTCCTGTTCTGTTTCCTGCCCACTGCTGTGGGCGGGATTGCGCGATTCCATTTCGCGTCCTCTTTTGCTTGGCCGCTCGCTGTCGTCCTTTTTGAGAGTTTCTTGTCTCGCTGGGTTTTCTATTTTGCCGCTCTTGTTTGAGCGGTTTACTCCTTCTTTCGAGTTCTGGGATTCATTCCCATCCGCGATTGCCTGAGGTCTGTCCGGCAACACTTCGCTTCCTTCTCTATAACGTTTTTCCATCTTTCTTACATTATCCACAAATAGCGGCCACCATACGTCCCACGATCTTCCGCGCAATGATCTGCGCGCGTGCTCGTACAAGTTCCAGAAGACATCGGTTTGGATCCGACACTCGTCGTCAATCACATAGCACCCATTCTCTTCCACCAGTTTTTCTTTGGCCACAATCTGGCATTTTTCAACGGCGCGATCTGCGCGATGCGCCCAAGCCCACAGGTCCGTTGCATTCCCCATCTTCCGCCACTCGGCTTCCCTCACTCCCACACTATGCGCGCATCTCCACACCATATGGTTCATACTGTCTCTCTCCCCGCATCGTGGACACGCCCTTGCTGTGAACCCATTGAATTTACTCGGTATGTTCTGCGTCCGGTAAGCTTGTGTCACGGTCATTACCCACGCGTTGCGACTCGTAGCGTGCACTGTCTCATGCATATTTGTCCATGCATTCTGCGACCTCGCGTTGATGACAATGAGCGCCCCCCTCACCTGCTTGCTCGCTGCCTTATCCATCCTCTGCTTGAGCCACTCCGCCTCGAGCACCTCCTTGTGGTCGTCCAGCACGCCCTTCACCTCCACGGTTCCCTTCTGTGACGCCCCCTTCCCTTGCACCCCTTGGATGTACAGTCTGACATTGGTCCTGGCCCCCTTCCGCGCTTCCTCCACTGCGGCGGCGTCCAACTCCATCTCCACGGCCGCCTTGGCTGCCAGGTCCGCCTCCCTGTTCCCCCGTGCGTCAACACTGTCTCCCTCTTGGTGTCCCTTCACCCACCTGATGCAAATCCGGCCCTTATGCTTGGCCATCTTCTCTCCCAACCTGCAGAGCATCACCCATGTTGTCTGTTCCATGGCCGCCGCCTTCGTTGCCCCGCGTCGCCTGATCCTCCTCACCCATCCCATAGCCACCTTGCTGTCCGTTACCACTTCCACCTCCTCATTCACCCCGGCCAACCCAATGGCTTCTGCCACCGCTTCTACCTCTGCCTCGTTATTCGTTTGATGCGCCCCTGTCGTACGTGCCTGCTTGCGCACCTGGAATGTTACCCCATCCGGCATAAGTTCCACCACCGCATATCCTGCTCTGTGCTTACTCTTCTCCCTTTCTTTGGTTGCTGACCCATCTGTGTAGAAGACCCTCCGCTGTGTCCTGACCTTCTCCTCGTCAGCTCCCAGTCTTTCCTCCCGGGGGTGCTTCCGCCCGTTGCCGTTGCCAGGCTGTTCTTCCACCGAGTCCTCGGCGTCTTCATCACCCAGGTCCACCCATGCCTCCTTCGCCAGCTCCATTTCCTCTTCTTCCTCCGTCCTCTTCCGCCCTGCTTTCGCCTCGGTTCTTCCCCTCTTCCTTCCCTCTGTCATTCCATCCTTCCCATCCTCATCCTCATCATCATCCAACACCACCACTGGCACCGGTCTCTTCTTTTTAGGTGTTCCGGTAGTCATCCGGGCCCTCGCCTCTGGCCCCTTTGTTCGGCCATGTTCGTCTCCCTGCTTCCCCTCATCGTGGTCGTCATCCAGAATAACGACCCGGTCCGACTTCTTTTTTCCCCCCGTCTCACCCCTCTTCACTGCCACTTCTTCATCCTTGTCGTCATCCAGAATAACGCGCGCCCTCTTGGGGCCCTGCGCCTTTTCCGCCGCCTTCTCCGGCTTCCCCTGGCTCACGGTTCTACCTCGAGGAGGCATTCGATACTCGGGCAGCAGTTCCCAGGTCTGTTCACCCCCACACACAATTTGTTGGAGTGCCGTGTACCACTTGGGGGTTGGCCCCGTCTTTGCCACCCACCCTGCCAGCTTCTGTCCATCATCGCTCACCAGGTCTGACAGTGTTCTCACGCCGTGTTTTTTGAGTGTTCTCCTGTGTGTGGGTGTCAACTTCTCTTTCTTTCCTGCCTGCTTCAGTATCTTCTCAATGTCCACTGCCTTTGCCTCACACTCTCTCTCGGGCACCACCTCCTCAGTAACGAGCACACACTTCTTCTGCCATTGTGGTCGCTTGGGCTTCTCTCCCCCTTCCTCCGGTGCTGCCTTCACCTCCACAATGTGCGGTTCTGTCCCATCACCCATCCTGATGGCCACTCCTCGCCTGTTCAGTACCTTCACTGACTCTGCCACGTACCCGCACGTGCGTCTAAGGGCATGGTCCTGAGGGTACTCCAGAATGTCCCTCTCTGCCTCCCACAGTTTCGTCACCAGTGCAATTTCTCCCATCAAGTTCTCACCCACCGCACTCTCCGGCTCCGCCAGGCGGCCGATCAACTGCAGGACAACCGTCGTATCATGGACATCCGAGGGAGACTTGACGCCGAGTCCGCCCAGCTCTTCAGGCAAGAAGACCAGGTCCGTTGGGTCCCGCTTCCCTAAGGAGGACACACACTTCCTCATCACGTTCCCATAGGCCGTCTCCAGGCGTGCCAACTCCTTCGCCTTTGTGGGGTATTGTCTCGCCGAGAACTGAATCACGGGTGTCACACACTCGTTGAGCATCTGCACCACCAGGGCTACCGGCATGGTCCGCTGCGTCAGCCTCTCCAATCGTCCCATAATTTTTTCCACCATCTTGCTTGTGTTCACATTCATGTTCATCTCCTCGTCCACCCATACACCCAAGTATCTTATGGCACCTCCCTTTGGTTGCTTCTCAATCACTCTGCCTGGTCCCACTCTGATCGGGCCACCCACTGCTGTCCTCCCTTTCTTCTTGCCTTTGTTCTCATTTGATATGAAGTCACATTTCTTCCAATTCAACTCCATGCCCGCCTTCTCAATCACCTCAACCGCTACACTCACCACTTCCTCCATACCCTGTCTGCTATTGGTAACCAACATCACATCATCGGCGAATGCCTGCACCAGCACCTTCCTCCCGGAGTGCAACTTCCACCCATGCTTGTCTTCATACTGCCGAATCTTCTCCAACACTGTCTCCATGAATGCAATGAAGAGCAAGCATGACAAAGGGTCGCCCTGGGAAATACCCCGGTGGATTCCAAAGGGTTCTGTCACCCCATATGCTGTTATAACCCGGGACGTGCGTCCCGTGTAAAGGCTCTTCACATACCGCATGAATCCCTCCTCCACCTGCATCCGTTCCAGTGCCCCCATCAGGGCTTTCATACTCACAGTATCATAAGCCTTGGCAATATCCAACGACACCATCCAAAAAGGACGCTTGGTGAGTCTTGCCTCTGTGATCACACTCATGACATTGCTGATGGGTGTTTCAATCCTCCTCCCCCTCAGGAATCCAAATTGCTCCTGCCCAAAGACCTTCCTTGCCTCCGTCTGCTCCTGGAAGCGGCGGGCCATCGTCGTCTGCAAGGCCTTGAGCCAGACCGAGATGAGGGTGATAGGTCTCCTCCCCATGGGGTCCCCTGGGTGGGCCTTCCCTGGTTTCGTCAGCATATGCACATTGCTCACCTTTAACTCGGCTGGCACCGTAGCCGTGGCCAACATTGCATTGTACTGCCGTGCCATCCACTCCCATAATTCGGGCGGTCCCATAACTAACATTTCTGCTGTTACCCCATCCGGCCCACAGGCTTTCCCCATGGCCAACTTCCTGACCATCTCCTTCACTTCCCCCGCCCCATCCAAGGGTCTCATCACTGACCTGGCCCCGTCTGCCCCTTCATCGCTCACTCCCACTTCCTCCATTGTTCCTTCCCCCATCCAGATTTCGTCCTTCCGAGGCTCCTTGGTCCAACTCTGCTGCTGTCCTTCCGCCTGCTGCTGCGGCTTGGGGGTTGTCTGCCTCAACATGTTCAAGAGCGTCTCATCGGCCACTTCCCCTCCATCCGAGGGTCCGTCTCTTGCCATTGCCTGCCTTTCCATGGCACTCCTCCACCCTTCTTTGACCTGTTCCGGGTCATTCACTACCTCCTCCACCTTCCCGTCCTTGTCCTTCCGCACAAACGTCGTCACCGGTGTGTTCGGGTCACTCATTATCCCTCTGTATATGTGCCTCCTCCTCCCTTCCAGCTTGTGGTCCTGCTCCTGCCGTCTCGCCCTCTGCAGTTCCCGCAACTGGTCGTTTGCACCCCGCATCTCCTCTGGCGTCAGTCCCTTGGACAGCAAGTCACGGCGAAGGGCCTTCATGCGTCGGGTCTCCCAGTTCCGCTCGCAGTGCGCTACTCGGCGTTTTCCAAAGGCCCGTTCAGCTGCCCCCTTGAGAATGTCCCCCATCTGCGTGAATGTCGTTGGCTCAATGCCGGCCGTAATGTCCATCTGCTGTCCCTCCTGATCTACTGGAGGCACCGTTCCCCTCACCATTGCATTCTTGACCAGCGTCCTGTATCGTTCCACCTTCTCCTGTCCTGCCTGGTACCGCTCCTGTGCCTCTGTTTCAACTTCCAAGCAGCAGCACCCTTTTGTCGCCTTCTTTCCCTTCTTCACTCTCAATTCTACCCCACCCTCGGTCAACCCTTCCTCCTCTTCAGTAGTACTCTCTTCCTGGCCTTGCGGGTCACCTGCCATTTTCCTCACCATCATCCGGTTTCTCGCCTTCTCGTTCTCTGCCTCCTGCCACAACTGCCGCAGATCGCCAGGTGACGGACAGCAGATGACCTCTCTGGTTTGGGTGGGTGCTCCCGTGCCAATCAACACCCCTCTAAGGTCCGTCATGGTCATTGCGTGATCTGTGATTTTTGCCCATGCAATGTGCTCATTCCTCCACGCTTCCCAATTGCACAAGTACTCCCCCACACACTTCTCCGTGCCGCATGCCATGTCAATGCGTGATCTCTGCCATTTCCCTTTGCACAGCTTGTTGTATGTCATCTCGTCCTCCCTACCTACCAGCCTAGCAATATCCACCACTCCCAGTGCTTCGTGCTTGTCGGGCTCTCTTGCCCATCCGTTCATGTCCCCCACCATCAACACACCCATTCCCTCCGTCCGTGCTTCATCCACTGCCCTGTTCATGGCCTGCTCCACCCTCCCTTTCAGTGCCACATCGTCCCCCGTGGGGTAATAGACCCCCACCAGACGAATTTTCCGTGAATCTTGCACCCAATCCATGCGCATCACATACCCGGGCACTTCCACCTCCACATTCTTAATGCTGCACTGCCAGGCCGTCCTGTATGCCATTATAACTCCTCCACATGCATTCTCTGCCTCTGCCGGTGCCGAGACCACTACCATGCCCTGCAACCAATCACCCCACCTCGTTTCCTTCGTATCCTTCGTTTCCTGCAGGCACAGTATATCGACATCCGCGACCTGAGTCAGGTCAGCCACGTTATCCCTCTTCCTCCTGTTATTCAGCCCCCTGACGTTCCAGCTGGCCACCCGAAGCAGCCCCCTGCCCTTTCGCGGTACTCCATAGGTCACGTCCCCCCTCCTCCATCGTTCTATTCCCTCCTCTGGGTCATCTTCTTCCGTGAGCATTCTCCACCGCAACCGGTCCGCCGCCGCCATCATCCTCTCCTGCTCCCGGCGTTCCTTCTTCTCCCGCTGCTTCTTGTTCCACCCCTTCTTCCCTCTCCCTGTCCCCTTCTTACCAGGTTCCACCCTCGCCACATGGTATGTGTCCGTCACCACAGGGATATCCGCTTCCACCGGCTTCTTCTGCTGGCCCGGGTCCTTCCGCCCCGATTCCGCCTGCCCTGCCTCCGCCGCGCCGGTTTGCACCCGTGGCGCCTTTCCCCCGCCCTTCCACTGCATATTCCTTACGGCATCCCCTCCAATGGGGTCAAGCCTCTCAGCTCCTCATCCACCGGTTGCTTGGTCCATTCCAGCACACCATCCGGGTCCCGCACATAGAGTGCCACTCGCGCTCGTTCATCCGGGCCTCCACAAGGCGTCACATGCGCATCATTCAACATCTCCCATTGTCGCTCCGTCCCGACCCTTCTGTTCGCCACCCAGTGGTTGCCACCCACAAATGCCATCGTGGCCACGGGCCACATGGGGACATCACCAGTATGATCGGAGTCCATTCCACAGGGGCTCCTTCTTCACCCCGCACTTCAACCAACACCCCATCCTTGACTTCTCCCCACCCATGCTTCACCATCATCCTCCCCATGCACTTTGTACATTGCCCTGCGTCCCCTTCCTCCAGCATGGCCTCCACCCGCGGGTCCCCTGGTGATAGAGAATCACGTCCTCCTTCACGCGGACGCAACTACTGCGGCACTGCTGGCATGTCTGTATCTGCGTGTCCTTGGCGCCCCACACCATCCGTCCCACACCCTCCATTGCCATCCACCTCCTCAATAATTGCTCCGCGTCGTCCCATCTGTAATGCACCCATGGCAACGTTCCCAAGTTTGGAACTTGTATGTTCACCCCCGCAGAGCACGCGCCCACGCATTCAGCCCTTCATGCGTTCCTTCCCCTCTCTCGACTGTCGCCCACGCCTGTAGGGCAGCCGCTGCCCAGCAGGTACAACCATGCGGATTGCACACACCCCTGGACCTGCATCTCCCTCCCAACCGGGCCACCTCCGGGTCTGTTGCCCCCACCCTCCGAAACGTCTCACCCTCGCATCTCCCTGCTTGCACCACTTTCCCCAGTCCACGCGCGGAAGTTTTTGCCTCCATGCCACCGTTCCATGGCTCTCCTTCGGGTCGGACCCATTCCGCTCCACCGGCGGACTCGCTCAACCATCCGCGCAACCAGGTACATTTGCTTCTGAGTCTGTTCAACCTTCCCCGCCCAGATTTCACTCACCCATCGACTTCCTCTAGCTATCCAGTCGATCATTCCGACAACGATCTCCAAAATTGTCTCGACCACCGACATATCCTGAGGCACCCCTTTCAGGAATACCACCTTCATCGTCCCCTTTCGATTTCCCCACTCCTCCATCCATCTTTCTTGTACTTCCACCTCGATCGCATTGATGAGTTTTTCTTGCCTTCCCCGACTCTCGTTTTGACCTTGACAATATATCAAAAGCATATTTGGGCCCATCCCTCTTGTTTTTTCCATTTTTCCCTTGCCGAATCCAAGGATTAGGGGTGGTATGAGTTCGAACGAGGTCCAACATCCTCCCGCACCCATGGGGCGCTCGGCCCATCCCGAGCAATTTCCGGAAGAGGTCCCACACTGTAATCTCCTGTTCCCAAGGTTCTTTGGAGTTTTCTTTCAACACATTTACTTGAGTAATATTCTTTAGCATCCCACTTTTTCTTCCGTTCTTCACACCCTCTTGCACAATCTGATTCAGCCGTTAATCTGGTCCCACCTTCCGCCTTACCGATTTGGCCGCTCTTCCCTCGCATATTAACATTGATTTGCCATCCCAAGGTCGCGCCTCTCTTGATTTTCTGCTGTCTCAAGAACTTTCTGATTGCATGGCCAATTCCTCCAACATCTCTTCTTCCCATCTTCAGAACGCCCTCAAAGCGCGCCACAATGCATTCTACTATCAAAGTTCTCTCCTCCCCCTCTTGTCCGGTGGTTCCCCCATCGTCTACTTGGGCGATCACCAAGATGCCACCCTCCCACCCATCCAAGCCCTCCAACCAACCCTCCCAGTCCCAGTTTCCGCATCCCTGTTCCATCACCCCCACCCTCACCCCACATTCCCGTCCCGTTTTACCAAGTCCCACAACCAGGTACTGTCCTGCCTCCATTCTACGGGTCAACCCAACCGTCCTTCCCCCCCCATCCATCCCTTCCTGTTCCACCACCTCCAGCCCCTGACCCAATTGGTTCCGCACATCCATCCAAGTGTTTTCCCCCCCTTGTTCCAGGTTTACCAGCGCTTGAGGCTGTCCCATCCCTGTTCCCCGTATTCCCCATTCCATCGCTCGCCCCCATACCACCCCATCCAGATCCAACCCCCGATCTTCCGTCTTCAATCCACTCCTCCATTGTTCCAAAGCGGTTTGCCCCCCTTGGCCACTCTTCCTTCGTCCGCCAACTCCAGAAGTGCCGCCCCAACCCACGATCACCTTCCACCCCTCAGCAAAATCAGAGGTTATGGCCCAGGTTTGCGCCAAAAATTGAGCCCACCCATTCTCAACAACTTCCCACCCTCCCCACAGGTACTCTACCCATCTTTGACCCTCGATCACTTTTTTGATTGCGCACCCCCCGACTTCTGTAGAGCCATAAGTTAACAATCTGGTGGGTATGGAAAATTCCCCCACACCAATACAAATATTCCTCACACGTTCCGAACCCCGAATCACCTTCGCTTGTGCGATCATTCCTCCGACCGCGATCACCACCCCACTTCCGATCCCTTCTCCAGAAAGCGTTTTCATAGGGTGTACAGATTTGTCCCTATCCCTTTGTGAGAGTGTGCTTCTCCAGACCTCCTCAAACCAGACACGACTTGCAGATAGTGGGTCGATCGACCAGCACAGAGTCAACCAGTCACCTCCATAGTCCCTGATATGACAGGGCGCTTCAAATTTGAAGCATTGCAACTCATAAGAGTAGCCTTTCTCAAAGGAGGGAGAAGCGTCATCAACAGATGCCGCACGTCCCCAGTGATGACGACCACTGGAGTTCGAGGGGGTAGAAGTAGAAGCGAGAGGATAGGTAAGAAGGAGAAGGACAAGCAGAAGGAGTCCCCAAAAAGATTTCATTTTTAATTTTAAGTACACTGAAAAGCGTACTGAGGGTGGCTATGACCCGGGGAGAGGGTTAGGGTTAGGGTTAGGGTTAGGGTTTAGGGTTAGGGTTAGGGTTAGGGTTAGGGTTAGGGTTAGGGTTAGGGTTAGGGTTAGGGTTAGGGTTAGGGTTAGGGTTAGGGTTAGGGTTAGGGTTAGGGTTAGGGTTAGGGTTAGGGTTAGGGTTAGGGTTAGGGTTAGGGTTAGGGTTAGGGTTAGGGTTAGGGTTAGGGTTAGGGTTAGGGTTAGGGTTAGGGTTAGGGTTAGGGTTAGGGTGG